>CM076569.1:943696650-943990340 GCA_034641835.2 Pinus albicaulis
TGCATAGTGATAAAGTATTGCCAGTTTCTTTCTTTGTCTACATGATATTGTAAATCGAATGAGAAATTTGGGAGAAACCATAACCGATACTACTCTGGTGGAAAAAGTCTTAAGATCCTTGAATTCAAAATTTGACTCTAAAGTTTCAGCTATTGAAGAAAGGAAAGATCTGCAAACTCTTACTATTGTTCTGTTGGAAATATGATGCAGAGTGTTGTCCTTGATGGAAACCCACTGAATGAAGATGAAGCCATGCGACTGTTGACATGTGTTGTCCTTGATGGAAATCCACCTGATGAAGTTATTCTTGACTTGATGGACTTGGTGAATGATGTAAATCTGATGTGATATGATGCTAAGAGTTGTCCTTGAAAGGCAACCCACTTGATGAAGATGATGACAATCCACTTGATGAAGTTGTGCTTGCTAGAATATGTTCTTGATGAGCTAAATATGATGTATCTACAGTGTGTACAGAAGGCAGTGAAGAAAAGAAGTCAGCATGTGCTCAATCTTGATGAAAAGAGTATGTCTCTAGGTATACGCGGATCTGTCTAGGGGAAGTCGCATATGCACGCGGAAAAGAACGTTCCAAGTCGCGTATGGGCAAAAGCGCTCTAAAAGTGCAAAACCAGGGGTAATCACCATGGTATTAACCCATTGTATTGGGTAATGTTCCGCCTAATTGACCCTGTCCAGGAATATCATCGGATGTAATGTGGTTTTGGGCTCATGGTATTAAAAAAAAAGGGCTCATGGTATTGAAAAGGGTAAACCTATATAAGGAGAAGAAATTCATTGTGCAAATTATAAGTGTGTGTGCAAGATGTCTGAGCTTGAATGAATACTTCTCTCTGAAGTATATCTGAATGGAAAGGGTTACACTTGAATGATAAATCTGAATGTATGATGCACCAATGATGAAGAAGGGGATATAGATCTGAATTGCACTTGTATTTGCTAGATCTGATTATGGAAGGCTTAGATCTGTGATGAGGCGAACATCTAGGTGAACATCTGTCTGAAGTGAAAGGGTAAATCTGAACTGAAAATCTGATCTAAAGAAGTATGCTGCTCCATAATGATTGAAGATCTATACGCTACTTCGCCGCAGAGGAAGCGCATATATACGCGGCTTTGCAGAAGAGAAAGCGCGTATGCGCAATGAAATATATACTGAGGTGTACGCTGGTTGATGAGGACGAAAGCGCGTATATACGCGACATCAGTGAAGTAAAAGCGTGTATGCAAACTAGGGTTTGCTGAAGCATGGGGTATGGAACATCTGATCTGTTCTGCTGTATTACTGCTATCTGATCTGGATTGTCTGAATTAGTATGTATCTATTTGTGATGTATGTTTGAGCTTAAAAGTATGAAAAGGGTTCAGTCTGAAAATATGATGAAATATGGCCTGCAAGTTATGTTCTATTGAGGTTGTTGGATCCAGTGTGAAAATTGATGAAACGTGGTCCAAGGTGGTGCTGAAGGTTGTAGCCTTCAGTCAGGGGGTTGTAGCTCCCTTCCAGGTGAGGCTGGTAAACGATATCGGGGGGTCATAGCTCCCTTCCAGGAGAGGCTGGTAAACGAGTCAGGGGGTCGTAGCTCCCTTCCAGGAGAGGCTGGTAAACGAGCGCAGGTGGGTGCCTGCGTGCTGGTCAAGTCTGCGCCAGCACATATGTTGTAAGATGTTTTCTCTATAATAAAATATTGAAGGCTGAGCAACTGCAGCGGTGATTTTCTCCCGACTTGGGTTTCCACCTAAAAATCCTGGTGTTCATGTGTGATGCTTTGTGTGATGGTTTATTCTGTTCTTACTGCACATGTTTACTGTTTATTTAACATCTGATGAATGAATGATGGAATAATATAAGTGAAGATTTAATGACAGATCTAAATCTCTGTGTATATGCTAGTTTCATAAAGGGGATCCGCGTATATACGCTAGTTTACTGAAGGAAAGTAGCGTATGGGTTTTAAGGAATGAAAAAGTAAAAAGATTTGATTATGCAGTAAATACTGATTCACCCCCCCCTCTCAGTATTTTTCCCAACAATTGGTATCAGAGGAGGTTCTTCTGCAGAAGCTTGATCGCTTGAAGGAGATCCATCACAATGGGAAGTATACAAACAAAAGTTTTGCTGAATTTTGGTGCAAAAGTATGGGCACTCATGAAGGAATGTGAAAAAGAGAAGGGTACTTTTGTGGATTCTCTAGAAGACAATAATCTTCTTGAAGAGAATGGGAAGTATACAAACAAAAGTCTTGCTGAATTTTGGTGCAAAAGTATGGGCACTCATGAAAGAATGTGAAAAAGAAAAGGGTACTTTTGTGGATTCTCTAGAAGACAATAATCTTCTTGAAGAAAACACTCAACTCAAGGTAAGCCACGAAGAAAAGAACATAATCATAGAGACTCTTGAAAATCAGCTTAAAGCAGAAAAAAGGTGCAATGAGGAATTGGAGTGTGAAGTAGTGAGTCTAAGGAAAGATAATGAGAAAGTGAAATCTCTCAATCTTAGATTTGCTAAAGGTTCGGAAACCTTGGATGAGATTATCAAGGTACAACGATCTCCTCTTATAAAAACAGGTCTTGGATATACTGGGGAATCTTCCCAGACATCAGCACAAAATTTTCTAAAAGCAGCCACAGCTGGTTCTCTACATTCAGCCACTCAGCAGGGGAACAAAGGATCTTTACAGGTAAAGCATGATCATCTCAATTCAAGAAACACTAACAAGGAGATCTTTCAAAATGGCTACAACCAACAGGTAAATTCTAATAGAAGATTTCATGATCACAGAAATTTCTATTTCAATGGACAATGTTTTTCATGTCACAATTTTGGTCATAAAGCTGTTCAATGTGTTGCATATAAAACCATCATGACAAGAGAAGCAATAAAGATAAGGATGAATGTCGAACCAAAGAAGAACACCTATAACAACTTCTCTCCTCTTCAAAATGAAGTTGAATGTACTTATTGCAATAACTTTGGTCATGAAGAATCTGAATGCAGAAGCAAGGTCCAGCCAAAAGAGCATGTTCCCTCAAGATCTAAAGTGTGGAAAAAGAAAGAACTGCCGGTTGAAAATTGTGGGATAGCTTTATTTGCAGAAGGTGAAGAAAATCAATGGTACATCGATAGTGGGTGCTCAAGACACATGACAGGTGACAAAAGCAAACTTCATACTTATAATGCTCTGGAAAAAGAAAAGAAAGTTACATTTGGAAATGATACTCCTGCTGTAATTAAAGGAAAAGGGTCGGTATTTCTAAAAGAAAAGGTGAAGGCTAAAGATGTCATGTATGTGGATGGATTAAGGCATAACCTGTTAAGTGTTAGTCAAATGTGTGATCAAGGAGCAGAAGTGGTCTTCAGTTCCAAAGAATGTGTGGTTCGTGATCTTGATACAGGTAAAATCATTATAAAAGGAAAAAGAAATCCAAGCAACCTGTATGTACTCAACGGCATAGATCAATGTTACTTGAGCAAGTCTTCAGAAAATTGGCTATGGCATAGAAGGCTGGGGCATCTGAGTTTCTCTCAAATCAACAAAGCAAGCAAACTTCAAGCTGTTCGTGATCTTCCCAAGGTCAATCTTCTAGAAAGTACCATATGCAAATCTTGTCAATTTGGTAAGCAGACCAGAGTTCGATTTAATGCCAAATAAGGATCATCAAGTAAGCCTCTTGAACTCATTCATACTGACATCTGTGGACCTATGAGGAAAAAGTCATTACGTGGGGAAGAATACTATATCCTATTTATTGATGATTACTCCAGAATGTGTCATATCGCATTTATTAAACACAAAGATGAAGCTTTTGAAAAATTTCAGAATTTCAAAGCATCGGTAGAAAATGAATTGGATTTAAAAATCAAGTGTCTTAGATCTGATCGAGGAGGAGAATATTCATCAAATGAATTCTTTGAATTTTTTGAACAACATGGGATTAAAAGACAGTTCTCTGTAGCTGGCACTCCACAACAAAATGGTGTAGCGGAAAGAATGAATAGAACAATTGTTCAAATGGCTAGAGCTATTCTTGCTAACTCTAATGTTCCTGACATGTTCTGGAGTGAAGCAACACGTGCAGCAGTTAACATTCTCAACAAGGCGCATGTTCGGGTAAATAGTGAAAAAACTCCATATGAACTCTGGTATGGTAATTCTCCCACTGTGAAGCATTTTAAAGTTTTTGGAAGTAGATGCTTTATCAAAAATAATGATGAGAAGCTTGGCAAGTTTGAACCTAGATCAGATGAAGGGATACTTCTTGGTTACTCATCTTCAAGCAAATCATTCACATGTTACAATAAGAGGCTTCAAAAGGTTGTTGAATGTATTGATGTTGTTATTGATGAGTCTCCTGCAGCTCCTAAAGAAGAAAAACAAACAATAAAAGAAGATGATAGCGACATATGGCCTTCTACATCAGATGGAAATGATATAGATAGTGAATCCAATGAAGAGCCTGAAAATGATCTATCTGAAAAAGCTCCATCCAGATACGTTCAAAAGAATCATCCTGAATCTCAGATTATGGGAGACAAGGAATCAGGTGTACGAACAAGGAGAACCTTTGTGGGATCTTCTAGTCATCAGGCACTTCTATCCACAATTGAACCACTCAATGTCAATCAAGCTAGCAGAGATGAAAGTTGGAACCAAGCCATGAATGAAGAGATTGATCAAATTGAAAAGAATGACACTTGGGATTTGGTACCAAGACCACATGATAAAAATTTCATTGGAACTAAATGGATCTTCAAGAACAAGTTAAATGAAAATGGGGATGTTGTAAGAAACAAAGCTAGACTGGTTTGCAAAGGGTATACTCAACAAGAAGGTATAGACTTTGAAGAAACTTTTGCTCCTGTAGCGAGACTTGAAGCCATAAGAATGTTTCTTGCTTTTTCAAGTTATCAACAAATCAAAGTTTATCAAATGGATGTTAAATCTGCTTTTCTTAATGGTGATCTAGAAGAAGAAGTATATATAGAACAACCGGAAGGATTCATTTTTGGAAATGATGCAAATCTTGTTTGTAGACTTAAAAAGGCTCTATATGGTCTCAAACAAGCTCCAAGGGCTTGGTATTATCGTCTTGACAAATATCTTCATCAACAAGGATTTTCAAAGGGGTCTGCTAATAGCAACTTATACACAAAAATTGAAAATGATAAACTATTGATTGTGGTTGTATATGTTGATGATATCATTTTTGGAAGTAATGAAGAATCTATGAGTCAGAAATTTGCTTCTGTCATGCAGCAAGAATTTGAAATGTCTTTACTTGGGGAACTAACATTCTTTCTTGGCTTGCAAGTGCATCAAAAGGAAAATGGTATTTTCCTATCTCAAGCAAAATATCTTAAGCAAATTCTGAAGAAGTATGGCATGGAAGAATGCAAACCTGTAAGTACACCAATGATAACCGGATGCAGTCTCAGTTCTAATGATGATTCTCCCACAGTGAATCAACCAGAGTATAGATCGATGATAGGAAGTTTAATTTATCTCACTGGGACTAGACCTGACATTATGAATGTTGCTGGGATTGTTGGACGATTCCAAGCTAATCCAAAAGAGTCTCATCTTCAGGCTGTTAAAAGAATATTCAAATATCTTCAAGGAACTCAAGACTTTGGTCTATGGTATCCAAAGAATGCTGATCTTACTCTTCATGCTTACACTGATGCAGATTGGGCTGGAAGTGTTGATGATCGGAAAAGCACTAGTGGTGGTGCATTCTACATGGGGCCCCGGTTAGTATCTTGGTTCAACAAGAAGCAAAATTCTATTGCCTTATCAACAGCTGAAGCAGAGTATGTAGCTGCCGCATCTTGTTGCACTCAACTCCTATGGATGATGCAAACCTTGCAAGATTTTCAAATCAAATGTGAAACTCCTATCTCCATTATGTGTGATAATACAAGTGCCATCAGCATCTCAAAGAATCCTGTTATGCATTCGAAGACCAAGCACATTCCCATCAAATATCATTTCCTACGTGAACAAGTGCTTGAGCAAAAAGTGAAGTTGGAGTATGTTACCTCCAAAGAACAAGTTGCTGATATCTTTACCAAACCTTTGCCCAGGGAAGCGTTCGAGTATCTAAGACAGAAGCTGGGAGTGTTCTCTGCCAGTCAAAAGAACAAATCTGCATAAATTTTAGAAGATGGCTTGGGATACGCGGGTTTCCTGAAACACAGTCGCGTATGTACGCGAGTTCATGCACATAAAACCGCGTATGTCTGATTGCTGACAATTTTTGCTTGGAGTCAGCTCTCTTCAGCACAGCTGCAGTGCTGTTTGGTATCTCTGATACTGTTTGGTATCTCTGGTGGTGTTCCAGTTCTCATAATTCCATTTCTAATGTTTTGATAAAGATGCCTTGATGATTTGTTGGTGAAAGTGTTCAGGATGCACAAACTAAGGGGGAGCCTTAGTCATTTGGAAAGGATGCTTGGATGCACAGATTCAGGGGGAGCATTGGCTTTGCTGAGTATAATGCATTGTTGGCATTATGATGGTTCTGAAATATGTTCTCTTTCTTGAGGACTTTCTGGTGTTGGTCATAAATGGTCATATTTGTAATTTGATGAAAAGGTCTTATTGAGACCCATGATGTAAAATTGTAACATTCAGTCATGTAAGGACTTGTCAAATTTGTAAACCCACTTGGTTGGGTAGCTGAGTCAAATTTTGTAAACCCACTTGGTTGGGTAGCTGAGTTGAAATGTGTAAACCCACTTGGTTGGGTACTTGAGTCTCATATGTAAATCCACTTGGTTGGATATTTGTTGTAAGTATGAGTCATTGGTGATAGGAAAGTCATGGAGTCATGTACTTCTGTGGAAAGTATGTTTGAAGATTCAGCATGAACTCAGGGGGAGCTTGGTCACTTCAGTATACATCAGATCTGCAGAACGCTTCTTCTACATGAGGAGAAAAGGGGAGAGTGTGTTGGTTTTGATCCGCCCTTTGCCCTTGATGTCAAAGGGGGAGAGTGACATGGTGTTTGAATGAAGAGAAAGAATGATGTGACAACAATGGGGAATGTGACATGGTGTCATTATATTCTTAATGTACCTATCTGTTGTGGTAACCAAACACCATCGTGGTTGCCATCAAGTCCAAAGGGGGAGATTGTTGGCAATATGATGCAGAGTGTTGTCCTTGATGGCAACCCACTGAATGAAGATGAAGACATGAAAGTGTTGACATGTATTGTCCTTGATGGCAAACCACCTGATAAAGTTATTCTTGACCTGATGGACTTGGTAAATGATGTAAATCTGATATGCAATGATGTTGTTAGCAATATGATGCTCAGTGTTGTCCTTGAATGGCAAGATGATGGCAACTTACTTGATGAAGTTGTGCTTGATAGAACATGTCTTGATGAACTAAATCTGATGTATCTACAGTAAGTACAGAATGTAATGATGGAAGAATTGTCAGTATGTGTCAAAGCATGATGAAAAGGGTATGTTTCAAGGAATACACGGATTTGTCTAGGAGAAGTCGCGTATGCACGCAGGAAAGAACGTTCCAAGTCGCGTATGGGCAAAAGCGCTCATAAAGTGCAAAACCAGGGGTAACCACCATGGTATTGACCCATTGTATTGGGTAATGATTCGTCTAAATGACCCCGTCCAGGAATACCATCGGAAGTAATGTGGTTTTGGCTCATGGTATTGAAAAATGGTAAACCTATATAAGGAGAAGAAATTCATTGTGCAAATCATGAGTGTGGGTGCAAGATGTCTGAGCTTGAATGAATAATTCTCTCTGAAGTATATCTGAATGGAAAGAGTTACACTTGAATGATAAATCTGAATGTATGATGCACCAATGATGAAGAAGGGGATCTAGATCTGAATTGCACTTGTATTTGCTAGATCTGCTTATGGAAGGCCTAGATCTGTGATGAGGCGAACATCTAGGCGAACATCTGTCTGAAGTAAAGGGTTGAATCTGAGCTGAATGTCTGATCTGATGAAGTATGCTACTCTGTAATCATTGAATATCTATACGCTACTTCGCCGCGGTGGAAGCGCGTATACACGCAGCTTCTCCGAAGTAAAAGCGCGTATGCACAATAAAATATACACTGAGGTATACGCTGGTTTGTGTGGACGGAAGCGCGTATATACGCGACATCAGTGAAGGGAAAGCGCGTATGCAAACTAGAGTTTGCTGAAGCAAGGGGTATGAAATATCTGATCTATTCTGCTGTGTTTCTGCTATCTGATCTGTGTTGATATGTATCTGTTGGTGACGTATGTTTGTGCTTAAAAGTATGGAAAGGGTCCAGTATGAAAATATGATGAAATGTGGCCTGCAAGTGGTGTTCTATTGAAGTGGTTGGATCCAGTGTGAAAATTGATGAAACGTGGTCCAAGGTGGTGCTGAAGGTTGTAGCCTTCAGTCAGGGGGTTGTAAGCTCATCGGGTGGTGGCAGGATGGGGTCGTAGCTCCTTCCGGGGGGGAGTGAGTAAGCAGTCGGGGGGTTGGAGGCTCCCTTCCGGGGGAGAGGGCGACGCGCGAGCGCAGGTGGGTGCCTGCGTGCTGGTCAAGTCTGCGCCAGCACATATGTTGTAAGATGTTTTCTCTATAATAAAATATTGAAGGCTGAGCAACTGCAGCGGTGGTTTTCTCCCGATTTGGGTTTTCACCTAAAAATCCTGGTGTTCATGTGTGATGCTTTGTGTGATGGTTTATTCTGTTCTTACTGCACATGTTTACTGTTTATTGAACATCTGATGAATGAATGATGGAATAATATAAGTGAAGATTTAATGATAGATCTAGATCTCTGTGTATACGCTAGTTTCATAAAGGGGATCCGCGTATATACGCTAGTTTACTGAAGGAAAGTAGCGTATGGGTTTCAAGGAATGAAAAAAGTAAAAAGATTTGATTATGCGAAGAAATATTACAGTTCACCCCCCACCTGATATTTTCCCAACACAAGGTTGTTATTGCATGTCCAAAGCCTTTGTTGAACCTCAATAGGTGGAATGATGACTTTTCTATGTTGGCCCAGTAAACATACTACACTTGACAACAAAATTCCTTCTTGTCTATAACTAATGGAAAAAATTTCCTTTACTTCAAGACTTCACCCCTCGGGTCAACTTTCTATCGGTTTTTTTAACTCTATGATGATTTAATCACCCATAGACGAATATGGGACCCCCTTAGTATGACCTCTTGTCAAATTGTTCAAATCGGTCCACTTCCATTTCGATTTCAACTCTATGGTGTTCCGATGAACGATGGCTCATTATGGGGCCCACAATTACTATGGATGTTTATATCATGTGGTTTTCGCCTATCAAAAGCAGAAGTACCAATATTCTTTAAAATGTAGAATTTTCAAAACACTTTCTCATCCTGGAACCATGTGCACATGAACCATGTATTATATAAGTTATTGATCATCAACCACTTCCTTTTCTCTTCACTTTTTAGCTTCCCCAAGACTCCAACTTTATTGAGACACCAAAGCCTTTAACACATAAACACCTTACTAAATAAGGTCCTCGAATAGATCTCGATATCTCTAAATCTACTGCATCAATCCATGTTGGGAAAATCATTAAGTGCCACATGTCCTTCTACCATGTATTTCCTTTCCACCTACCAAAAAATTCACATTTCTTGTCAAAATTATAAATTAACCTACCATGGTTCTCCAACTTATACATCTAGGTCATTTGTCTTGCCACCTAGCCTATTTCGGCTCCACCTTGTGCAGAGAAATGGAACATACTCTTACCTCTGCATAGTAATTTCCTCCTCACAAGTTTTACCTCTACATAGGTTTTTCCTCCACACAAGCTTTAACTTTGCTTAACCCTAACATTCTGCACACCATTACTACACAACCCTAGCTTCCACATGAAACTTTTCTCAACTCACTTTTCATTACTTAGTTAAATTTTCCAACATAAAATTCCAAGTCATATCTAGATATTGGATATCAAGAGTTTCAGTGAGTCTTATATTTTTAGGATTGATATATTTCTTGGCCATGTTGAAGCTAATATATTGTGGGATTATAGGATCCTATCCCTTGGTAATTAGCCTATTTGCTCTCTATAATCATAAATGATAACTAGGGACTATGATTTTCAGTGTACTATTGCTTGATCTACTTGTTCAATCATTTTTTTCCTCTTGTTCATGATTTGGTTCCTCCTAAAATTGACATCAATGAAAATGCTACGTCCTTATAATACTAGTGTACCCCCTTATTTTTATTGTTAGTGTAGCCCCCTTATTGTTATTGTTGTGCCCATGTATTCTGCATATTTTTATTATTATGCCCCATAGAAACCCACTATTGTTATTGTTGTGCCCTTACATTGTTATTGGTATGTCGGTTAGGACTATATTGTGACCCCTTGGACTCCTATATATAGAAAGAACGTTTTTTCATTTGTATCATCCAAGAATTGTTAATTTATGTAATTTAAAGAAGGTCTCCCCCTCAAAGAGGTTGATTAATAAGTTGTTGATATATCTCTTCTTCTATTTTGTGAGTTGGTTTCATAAAATTTGGTATTAGAGCTTTCGATTCTATGGTTTCGGTGCTGCAAATAGACCATCTTGGAATTTTCTCTATAAATTATTTTTGACGAGACTTTAGAAGCTGAAATTTTTACCACATGGATCTGAAATCTAGATGAACTTCATGTAAAAATTTCAAACCCTTGTCCATAATATTTTCGGAGATATGATCTGTGGAAGTTAGGGTTTTTTAGGCTCCATAATTTCATCTTAAACAGGTGACCAAGGGAAAATCATCATAACTTTCATTTTAGGAATCATATTAGAATTTTGTAAAAAGTGGCTAAAATAGCATAAACTTTAGTTTTTTTTTACCAATTTTAGAGTTGAATATTGAAACAATAACACGGGGAACATCGTTCAAATTTTCTCTACTGAACCAATCCATAATTAGGTCATTGTGGGAGATCAGGCATAACTTTCTCTTGAAGAATCCAAATTAGGTATGACCTATGGAATTGGAAAGAAGCCTTAAAGGGCTACTACAATACCTAATTTCATATCTTGAAGATCCAAAATCATAGAGATAAATCAGGTTCAATATTGACCTCCTAAAAATCAAGAAAAGGGTGTGTATTTGCTTTTTAAAATTGCATAATTTTTTTTTGAAAAAGCAGTTTGAAGTGATTCTAAGTGAATATTGAAGCATAGAAATAAGTATTGGATTCTAAAATTCCTCCCAAAAATAATTCCACACACATTAAATCTTCAGAAAACTCTACTATGAAATGTGAAGAGGAATAAGTGCAACATGATATATCAAAATTACGGGACCAACTGCAGCAAATTTCACTGTCACAAAGAGAAACCAAAGAAGAACTAAAATGTGACATGGATGGTTTAAAAGGGGACATGAATCGTTTAAAAGGTGACATGAATGGTTTAAAAGGCAATATGGAGTATTTTAAGAAATACAAGGAAGGTTTGAACGAATATTTGACAAAGTTGCTACAAGGAAAGCTTCCTAATGGCGAAAAGGTAGTAGAGAAAACTCACGATGAGAACAAAATAAACGCTAATCATGATTTCATAAACTCTAGCATTTGATTGAAGAAAAACCATATTCCAAATATCGATATCAGGAATTTTTATGGCAAGGATCGCATAACATGGATACTACATATGGAGAAATGCTTTGATCTCCATAATGTGCAAAACACACAAAAGGTATGTATTGCAACTTTATATTTAGAAACCAATACATTTGTATGTTATCAATAGCTTTTCTCTTGTAAAAAAATTTTCACTTTGTCATTTTTTACGGAGGAAATGATAGCACATTATGAGGATATAAAGAGCAAGACCTTCTTTATCCAATTGATAAATCTCAAACAAAATGATTCAATGGTGGAGCACATTGAGGAATTCCTAAAATTGAATATAAGGGTAATTGATATTCCAGAGGAACACAAGATTGATGTCTTCACACAGACTTTAAAGGATAACATACAACATGAGGTTCACCTTTGGGAACCTGATTCATTGGAGAAGGCATTCAGGTTATCAAGAAAAATTAAAAGAAAAATTATGGTGACAAGGAAACCTACCACTCACAATTATAAATATGGAAGTGTTTCTACTCCTAGAATTCCACAAACTACAAGGCTGACACCACAACAAATGGAAAAAAAAGGAGAAAAAGGGATTTTCTACAGTTTTGATAGAATATATAATAAATTTCATAAGTGTGCCGAGAATAAATTATTTTACATACATTGTGAGGAGGAGGAAGAAAAGGAACAAGAAACTTCAAAAAAAGAGGATATACACCAAGAACAAACCTTAGAGGAAGAATAAATGAATCCGACCATATCCTATAATGCATTGGCAGGAATTACCACTCCTCAAACTCTCAAGATAGAAGAAAATATCAAGAATAAAAATATAATAGTGTTGACTGATTTGGGTAGTAACCATAATTTTATTCATTGTAAGGTAGCCAAGGAATTGAATTACTTCCTATACCTAGCACGAGAGTTTCAAGTGATGGTTGTAAATGGATGAACTATAAATTGTTTTGGAAAGTGCCATAGTATTAACCTAAGGATGGGGGAATGTGCATTGAATATTCCAATGCTCTCCATCCCAATGGGTGGTGTTGATGTTGTACTAGGAGTACAATGGTCACAATTTTTGGGGACGAATGATTTTAATTTTCAAGAAATTTTCTTGAAGTTTTTTTTTGTAAGGAAAGGAAGTTGAATTACAGGGTATCGTAGGGAAGCCAGGAAATATAACAAACTCTAATTTCATGAAAAAACTTCTGAAGAAAGAAAAATGAGGCGTAATTTCAAAATTATGCTCACTATAGGTTCAAACATCAAAATCATCTATTTCTCCAGATCTCCAAAAAGTATTGAACAATCATTCCAAGGTATTTGAGACTCCCAAAGGAATCTCACCTATTAATGATCATGACCATGATATTCATTTGATTGTAGGAAGTGTTCATCCAAACATCAAGCCTTGCAGATATCCTTATGCTCAAAAGAGTGAGATTGAACATATGGTTGCAAAAATGCGAGAGGCTGGTATAATTCAACCTAGTCAAAGTTCTTTCTCTGCTCCATTAATATTGGTGCACAAGAAGGATATATCATGGCATATGTGTCTGGATTATAGGGAGCTCAAGAAGCTCAATATTAAAGATAAATTGCCCATCCTCATAATTCATGAATTATTTGATGAATTACATGGAGCGATTTACTTCACCAAGCTGGATCTTCGCTCTAGATATCATCAAATTAGAATGAAGACTAAAGAAATTCTGAAATCAGCATTCAGAACTCATGAGGGTCATTATGAATTTTTGGTTGATCTATAACTGATCGAATAAAGTTCTTAAGCAGTTTGATTAGTTTTTCCTTTAGATTGACTATTAACTGAAGTATGCTTTAATGAAAAATGACATAAACTAGCATCATAAATGAATTAAATAATAGCAATAATCAGAGAGAAAAAGAGGCAAACAATTTGATCACGGAGTTCGTCCCTCCTAGACTACACCTTTGGGTCTGCTTTTAAGTGGGCGTCCGTTTTTATTAGGATTGATCTTGAAGAATATTTACACTGAAATGGAACAAAATGATTGTGCTTGCAGGCACTTCTGAACCTTGTAAACAAAAATTCCTCTTCCTCGACTTTTCGACACCTGTCTCTGTGCTCAATTCTGACCACCGACGGCTGAGAAATGCTGCAAAAAATTCACCTATGTCCTTCTGAAACTGCACTCCAAATACACTCTATGTCTTCACAACAATCCAAGGATGAAATTTATGAAAATTTCCATGGCTTAAATAGGCTGCATTGAACCTCCATTTACTCCAATTAACAATTGGTTGAGGAAATCATGTGGTAAGGTCTCGAATCCTTATCAATTCCATAAAAATAGGGATTAAGTTGATAAACCATAGCGTTGTTTTAATTGCGAAAACCCATTTTTGAACTATATAATAAAAATATCAGCCCGACGGTTAGGCTTACCGGGCGGAGGTGATAACCGTTGCATGTGATCAGGCGGGCAGGCGAGATGTAACACCGGCGGTCACGGTCCATAACCTCGGCGGTTCTGGAAACCTGCGGTCACATACCTGTCACATGTTACAACTCCGTCGCAAACGTCGCAATTTATAATGGTGGTTATAACTTCAGAACAATTCCGTCGCGGTCTAATTAAGACTAGTCACATGGTTTGAGAATCCCAACACGGTTTAAACCACGCGGTTATCTAGCACTGTGGTCTAACTCTATTTTGTTTTAAATATAGTTTTATATCAATGTATTTAACCCCCCGGAACCTTATAATAAGGTTTTATATCATAGGTTTTAATACATGGATTTTATTTTTCACTAGAACTTTATCACCTTAGGTTTAATGTTTATGTATAGGAGCATAGTATCTAGGTTAGGTTTTTTAGATCCATATAATTTAATGACATATGTCATAGGATTTGACACCTTAGGACTTTAGAGACTTAGGTTTAAACATAGGTCTAGATCATGTGGATAGGTTTTAATGATTAGGGTTTAGACTTAGGGATAGGTTTGCGCTAGGAATTTTGTCACCATAGATTTTTAGGTGTTAGGTCTAGGTCCTTAGGTTAAAAACTTATACCTTTACATTTGTATAAGGTATTTGACCATGGTTTTAATCCATTAAAAAACCCATATATCTTGCCACACACCCATATCAAAACTGATGTATAACATGAACCCAACTGAACCATGATACTGAAGGACCTTTTCACTGGCGAATTGATGATTCTCAAGACTAAACTGGACGTCAAACTACTGAAGTTGACTTGGAACTCTGTTGATCTAAAATGATCAAGATTCTCCTGGATCAATCCTCTCCACTTAAAAATATTTTGGACCACAAAAGCTTAATTTTAAACTGACAACAAGTGAGAATAAAACTCTCTCACTTTCATCTTGACTTTGATGACATACAACCATCCCTGCTCATTGACCTAAAATTGATGCTTATCATAGCATAATTTGAAGCTGACTTGACTCAATGCTTGTCGTGGCACAGAAAAATGTAAGGTTTGATTGTAATCTTGATGCACATAAGTTACAAATTCATCCCACATCTTAGGATGTATACTGCAGTTACCTCAAAGAATATGTATCCCGGTCCTATTCACCATTTCTGTCTATCCTTGAACCAAATCCATGCTGCCCCATGGTTGCAAAGGAATTGGAAATGGTATGTGCAAACCAATATTTCGATTGCATGGCCTGCTTGTCGAACACGTTACACATCCATTTATGTACTTCACAATTGTTTCATACATATGAGGCCAGTAACAATACTTTTGACTTTGTGTCGTAGTCTTGCTTACGCCTACAATTCGAGAAAGATAAATTTTCAAATAACCTGCACCTTTTCTATCTGAGCATTATGAGTTAGCGATTCAAAAGTATCTTCGAAATCATTATCAGTACTATATTGTTCTACATAAATTTCAAAAACCCATGAAATTTTATACAGTACTACTGAAGCATTCAAAGACAACATATCAACTACTTTAATTGTTACACCTTCCTTGTCCTTAATTACTAAGTGATTTTGCTGAAGAAATCCCATCCAAATGTAGTGAGATTGTTGTATCTTAGCATATGAATGAAAGTATTAAAGTAGCTGATAATATATGTGAATCATTTTTTCCATTTCATAACCTTTAACATATGTTTTAACTTCAAATGGTTGTTGATGATTTATCAATGTTGTAAAATATTTCTACTTAATTTAATCAACTTTAACATTGGCACTTATTCCCCATGTTGTGTTTTGCTTATGAGCCAAAATTATGGGTGAATTGTATGGAGTTAAATTGTGTTGCATTAATTATTTTCCAACCTTCCCTGTAATTTGTTGCTTTATTTATTTATGCTCTATAAGTGACTTGTGATATGTTTCATTATTAGAGGCATCAAACATCAACTACATCTCATGTGATATTTCCATTTTATGAAGTAAATGTTTTGGTTCTTTAATTAGATCCTGAAATGAATCTACCTTTTCAACCAAATTACCTTCATACTGAATTTCACAACCTGAAAAAGTATGAATAAGATCATTATGTTTCTCTTTTATCGACATGAGTATGTATCTCCTACTTGAACTTATTAAGTGCTTCATCTAATTAGCATTAATTAAATTCAAGTGATCTTTGTTTTTATGTGCCTGAATGATGTACTTAATCCAATATTTCCTAAGATGATACACATGCACTGTTCTATAAAATATTGCATCGTGGTCATAGAGATAAGGGCTACCTAAGACAATTCCACAAATGTCTAACGGTATCACATCTAGCTCCACTTCATTGATAAAGTTAGCTGTAATTGCAAATTTTAACCGACACTATTCGGTAACATGAATTTGACTTTGTTCCTTTAACCACCCTAAAGGATATGTCTTTGGATGATTATGTGTTTTCAAACCCAATTGTTTAACCAATGACTCAAAAATCAAATTTGCCTGTGATCCCGTATCGAACAATGTATCTATCTTAGTATGCTTTGAAGTCGCCCTTATATGAAATAACTCGATTCTTTTATCTTCATTCTATTGCTTGATGGTTGAAGAAGCAGAAGTACTAGCATCATAAATTTTACCTGTTGTAACCACAGCAGTGATTTTACCTTCATCACCTGAATCGAATCCCAAGTCCAAGTCTTGCTGGATTGTTGTTTCTGCCTTCTTTTCACCCTTCTTTGATTGAAACTTCTTCGACTTCAGTTCCGGATGAAGTTTCCAACACCTAGCTTCATCATGGACAATCCTTTGGCAATGTGTACACGTAGGTCTATCTTCTTCCTTCTAAGTTGTGGTAGTCTTCTTTCACTTTGACTTTCCCTTCTTTTTGCTATCTTCATTTTCCATCTGCTTGGATGTATTTGGTGTAAACTTAAATGGTCTACCACCTGATTCAACATGAATTGCTTGAACACAAACTTCATCAAAATCATTAGGATTGAACATTAATAATGTATATTGCAAATATGAATGCAAACTGCCAATATACTTCAACAAAGTTTCTTTTGTGTCCAAAGAAATACCAAATTCTAATGCCATCTTTATGAATTCCTGTGTGAACTCTTGAACACTCTGTCCCTTACCTTGTCGCAAGTGCTGGCAAACAATTACAGCTTGTTGTGTGTGACCCAATGGATAGAATTGCTTCTTTAGAGCTTTAATAAACTTATTCCATGAGGTGATAACTTTTCTCTTACGCTTTAAATCTATCTGTGTCCTACTCTCCCACCATATCAAAGCAGTAACCCCCATTCTAAGAGTAGCTAATTGAATCTTTGTCTTATTATCAGTAATATCTTGAATATGACAATAGACTTCTAACTTTTTTACCCAATTATCTAGTTTCTCAAGGTTTATTTCACCATCATACACAGGTAATTATGCTTCTTTTCTAATTCAGAACTAGAAGTAGAAGAGGAAGAAGAATATGATGGAGATGAAGGAGGAGAAGGAGATTTATTTGCATTGCCTTTACCCTTATCCTTCTTTGATACATTTGACGACGAGGCTGCATCTCTCATCTTCTTGTCTTCATATAATTCTGCCACGATTTGGTGCATGTTTAGAAACATCTGCTGGATTTGATTCTTATCCATGGGTTTCTTTTTAGTAGCTTCAGGAGTCTCAACAGTCTCAGTCCCTGTCATCGTTGATTGACGATCAACTTTCCGCCTTTCGATATCTGGATCAAATTCCTCAACCTCACCTTTTCCACGTTGCAATACCAACCTGGTTAACATCCATGGACAAACAAACTACAAGCACAACCTACTCTGATACCAAAATGATCCGTAACTAATCGAATAAAGTGCTTAAGCAGTTTGATTAGTTTTTCCTTTAGATTGATTGTTAACTGAAGTATGCTTTAATGAAAAATGACATAAACCAGCAGCATAAATGAATTAAATAACAACAATAATCAGAGAGAAGAAGAGGCAAAAAATTTGATGACGGAGTTCGTCCCGCCTGGACTACATCTTTGGGTCTGCTTTTAAGTGGGCATCTTTAAGAATATTTACACTGAAATGGAATAGAATTACTGTGCTTGTAGGCACTTTTGAACCCTGTAAATAGAAATTACTCTTCCTCAACTTTCCGATGCATGTCTCTATGCTTAATTCCAACCACCAACGGCTGAGCAATGCTGCAAAAAAAATCGCCTATGTCCTTCTAAAACTGTACTCCAAATACACTCTATCTTCACAATAATCCAAGGATGAACTTTATGAAAATTTCCATGGCTTAAATAGGCTACATCGAACCTACATTTACTTCAATTAGCAGGTTTTTAAGGAAATCATGTGGTAAGGTCTCGAATCCCTATCAATTCCATAAACCTAGGGATTAAGTTGATAAACCATAGCTTTATTTTAATTGCAAAAACCCATTTTTGAACTATATAATAAAAACATCAGCCCAACGGTTAGGCTAACTAGGTGGAGGTGATAACCGTTGTGTGTGATTAGGCGAGCGGGAAATATGTAACACCAACGGTCATGGTCCATAACCCCGACGGTTCCAGAAACCTGCAGTCACATACCTGTCACATGTTACAACTCCGTCGCAAACGTCGTGGTTTATAACGATGGTTATAACTTCAGAACAATTCAGTCGCGATCTAATTAAGACCAGTCACATGGTTTGAGAATCCCGACATGGTTTAAACCACACGATTATCTAGCACTGCGGTCTAACTCTGTTTTGTTTTAAATATAGTTTTATATCAATGTCTTTAACCCCCCCGAACCTTATAATAAGGTGTTATATCATAGGTTTTAATACATGGATTTTATTTTGCACTAGAACTTTATCACCTTAGGTTTAATGTTTATGTATAGGAGCTTAGTATCTAGGTTAGGTTTTAAGATCCATAGGGTTTAATGACATATGTATTAGGATTTGACACCTTAGGACTTTAAAGATTGTAATATTCCTAATTAGCCCAAGCTAATAGGAATATTCAATTTTTTTTTATTTTTCATACTTATGAATAAAATTGTAAAGGAGGACCAATAATGACTCCTAAACATCAAAATAAATCAATGCTCAATGTGAAACAAGTTAAATCTGAGCTACTTTTATAAACACACTTAAGTGTTAACGAGGCTAGAACAATTGACTGGGTCAACAAGACCAAATCAACAGCACTGTCTAGGTGCAATATATCTCCAAAAGGCACAGCGCAGTCCATGTTGGAGGCCACTAATGTGAATGAGGCTAATTAATCAAGATGGTTTAGGGTTTGGCAAGGCTCCCACATTATAAAAGAAGGATGAGGACACCAAGAGAGGGGTTGATCATTTGATATTGCTGAAGGTATTGTCTATTAGATAAACCTCATTCTCTAGCTATTTAGCTGAGAATATTATTGTTTATCACTTGGGTGTTCCTAGTCGGGAATCCCACCTCCTTTCTTGAGTAGATCATTGAGGAGTCTTGTTCTATCTTGTCCACTGTCAGGCTTGGGCCAAGCTTCATCTTCCAACCACAATTCAGATCTTGTTAAGGGTTTGATTTTTTTGTAAGCTGCAACAGTGGAAGCTAGATCTATTCAGATCTAGGCAAATCTAGTGCCTTTTCTCAGTGAGTGTGTATTTTAACCTCTTGTAAGAGTGTATTGGATCATTGGAGCTACATTTTCAGATCTAGGCATTAGGCTTATTCAATACTGAAGAAAATAGCACAGTTTCTCTCCCATAACTGTGTTATTTGCAAGAGGGAAGTTGCAGGGGTTTTGAGAAATGTTTTGGAGGAGTGATCTCTGGTGTTGAGGGGTTTTCCTTGCACTGTGGTGATCCATGGATTGGCCATCCAATCCATGTTCATTTTAGATATGATTTTCATCTGGTTCTATTCACTACATAATTCCTGAATATTACTGCAGGACTGCAACTTAGATCTTAGATCTACTCACTGATGTTCATGATTTTCTTAGATCCCCAAGGGGAATGTATTAAGGAGCCCATCTAGTACATAGATATGTATTGGATCCATATTTTTTTGTACAGATATACTCTATATTTGATGTGTAATATATATCAGCTGTAGCATCAATAAAATAACGCTATCAAGATTTGCAGTCCCAACTTTTTGTTGCAGCACCTCAATCTTGAGGGTTTCTTCATGTAATTATTATGTTTACCTATTGAAAATTGTATAAACCATCCTATAGATATAATTTACTGAATTACATACTATATTGCATCCATCACTTTTAGAAAATCACACTTCCTGTGCTTCAGAAATTTCTGCATACCACAAGTCATGGGGATTGGGCATTTTTAAGCTATATCGAGGGTGGTAGAATTGTTTAACATAGCTAGAGTCATTTTTTTGGGCTGAATTTTGATATGTAAGACTTTTATGACCTAATATACGAGATCCCACCATCACTTGCCCTTATTTTTACGCTCATCTCTGGAATTAACCTTTTTAGGGCATAAATTGTTGCTTTTCCCCAACTTTTAGCTCATAAACTGAAGTATAGTTTGTTTTTGTAGATTGTATTGATGGATATGTGTTTCTAACATGTCCTATGAGCTTATTTTATGCTGAATATCCATTACTAGGTTTATATATTGCTGCATTCCCTCTTTGGGGCATCTTTTCAAGGAAACTAGGTGTGGGAGATTTATTTAACCCACCTAGAAGGATTTCTTTTTGATACCCTCTTGGATTTAGGACTTAGATACTCAGATATAAAGGAAAAAAGTTCTGATTTTAATTTTTGTAGCATCCATTCCTAGAAAATGCGTTTTCCATTCATGCCTTGCTGACAGTTCCAGATTTGGAATATTACAGTGGTATCAAAGCATGATCTCTGGCTTAGCCTGTGAGATCTAGCCATCAGAAGAATAAAGAAGAAGACTGAAGAAATATTACAAAGAGGAAAAATATAAGATTTTTCCTAACACTCTCTCAATCCATGCATGAATTAAAGGAAGAAATCAGAGGAATGAGGAGGGGAAGACATGCAAATCCCTCAAGGAGTTTTTCTCATGAAGAAAGCCCCAGTAATTCTTATGCTATTTGTCCTAATTCAGCCAAAAAAATCTGATCTACAATGTTGTAACATGCCTACTTTATTTTTGAGAGAAAGAGTAAAGGGAGGAATGACGGAAGAGGAGATCTCCCTGCTTCTTTTCCAAACCTTGGAAGGTATTAAAGAAGATCTCAAGGAGATAGAAGGGGAGGAGTGTAGAAGATTTCTGGAAGGGTTCGAAACAATCCCTAGCTATTCACATGATGGGTGTGAGCATTCAACCACACATGCAGATCCACAGCGTAGTCTATTGCCCACATTGACTACAAGAAGAATGGAGGAAGAAGGTGCACCAAGGGAGGAGACCTTGAATGACTTTCTTCAGGAGTATGAATCTCAATCATGGAGATTCAGAGAGCACTTAGACTTCCAAGGGTTTTTCAAACTCAAGTAGGCAAGATCTAGCAGCCACAAAAGAAGTAAGAGAGGTAGAATCTTCCTATCTCACTTTGATGGATCAGCAGAGTGCACAACAAAAGCTTGGGTAGAAGAACTAGATTCCTATTTTTAGCTACAAAAAGTTTCAGAGAAGGAGGCCATCAAAGTATCAGCGTTGTACCTCAAATTTATGGCCCATGATTGGAAATTTAATGATTCTACTTCATTTTTTAATGCAAATGTAAAAACTTATGTTGAGTTCACTAAATAATTGATGAGGATATTTGATAAAGAACATTGTGAACCATCATTCGTTAAAAAAAAAACTCAAACACTTTGCATGAGTTGGAGAGACCTATTGAACCAACTCCACTCCATATTTTTAGAGGGGATAGAAACATGTATGAAATTTTTCCAAGGGAAAGATCCCCATTTCTTAAAGAGCCCTCTTCTATTTTTGAATACATGGAGCCTTCTCCTTCAAGGGATGACCGAGAACAAGGGTCTCTCATTGAGGATGAGGCATTCTCATACATGGAAGAAGAGGAGGAGGATCATCATCAAGGGATGATGAGCATTCACCCTTATCTATTTCAGGTGGTTTCTGCACATAAGGAGGGGAATACACTGCTCAGTGAAGAGAGGGATAATTCAGTCCACTCATATCTACAATGCACTTCAGATTTTGATGTTTCACTACATGGAGGCATTCCACCTAGGAGGCCACTAGATCTAGAGTTGATGAGAGACATCTTGTCTTTTGATTCACCACTCTTGGATTTTGGAGAGGTGAATATTTTGGAGGAATAATTTGGCATGGGGGATGTCAAAGTAGCAGGCAGCAGCATGAGGAGAGCTTCATATGCTAGATCACTAGTGTTGTCTCTTAGGAGGATTGATCCCTATTGGAGGTCTCAACTTTTGGTAGAGTACTCCAAGGATTTAGGTGCATACATAATTCTTGATGACCCGAATGGAGATGATAGATACATGGAGGATGATGTGGTCATCTATTCCTATGGTAGGATCTTCTTGAATAGATCTTCTAGTCTCAATGAGAAGTTGCTACATGCAGCACATGAGGACTTCTCTTCCATGCACTTTGATGCATATTTCCATTTGATGGAGTAGTTCACCTGGGAGCACATCTAGCATGACATATTTCAGCATATGGAGAGATGCATAGACTAGATGATAATGGAGAGGAGGTCACAACCACTTCCCTACTCATTGGAGGTGAGGGAGAAATTCCAGTTGAGTCATTTTTGCTCAAGATCTCAAGCGCGTGATGGAGGAGGTATAATTTCACATTTTGTGTTGTACTTCTTTTCCTTGTTTGAGCAGCATGATGTATCAAGAATATTTTTTCCTTCTTGCATATTGTATAATGATGTACTTGCAGCCTTTTGTAGCTCTAATATTGACTATCTCATTGGTGGTTTGTGGGGGAAGCCACATGATTTTTGGTGTGCACCATTGACACCACTTTGTACTTTCATGATGCTATCTTGTAAAATAATTGTGGCAGCAAACAAGTGGCTGGAAAAGCACTTTTTATTGTTTGGTTTGATGCAGGCAAAGAATGCACTACACTGGTTCCATGAGAGGAGCTACGATCCACTTTCTAGTTGTCATGTGACAACTTGTTTCCAATTGTTTTTGCTTCCATATATTGCTGATGTTTCTATGTTTATGGGAAGATATGTTTGGAGAGTGGGATATGAGATGGAGATGCCCACTGGGAGTATGATTCTAACTACTATTCATGTTGTATGTCACAGGAGGAGCAATGGGAAAACCATTATTGCAACATCACATCTCTTTTCTTCACATGGAGTGAGCCATTTGAAGAACTTTAGTGCTTGGAGGAGGCACTTCATGGTTGAATTGTGTGATGGGGTAGCTTGGGCCATTCTTGGAGGCCATATCATTTCAGCCCAAGGGCATAAACATCCCCATAATTACCATAAATGGAGAGAGAACGAATTTGAATGGGAAAATCTAAACTCTCCATTCAGCCCCAACACATTGCATAGATCCGGGTTTGAAGTTTTCTTTGATGAGCTACCTAGGATTTCTCATTTCATTTGGATGATTGCATGGGTGAGGGAGTCACTCATTGGTAATAGGACTTCCCATGTTGTCATCACTCCTACCTTGAGGAGGCCCTTGAGCAACAAGGAGATCACCATTTGTACCTTCCATTTTCTCATGATGTACACTCTGTTATCTTACACTTGGAGGGAATCATTGGGGGACAGATTCATTGCCTATCATTTTTCAGCCATGGTGGGATCCATTGATGAGGCCACAAGAAGAGGGAGGGAGAAATTTTGCTCTACCTTTCAGTTGCTTCAGGACAAGCAACATTTTGAAGGGGGGGGACTGTAATATTCCTAATTAGCCCAAGCTAATAGGAATATTCAATTTTGTTTTGTTTTTCATACTTATGAATAAAATTGTAAAGGAGGACCAATAATGACTCCTAAACATCAAAATAAATCAATGATCAATGTGAAACAAGCTAAATCTGAGCTACTTTTATAAACACACTTAAGCATGAACGAGGTTGGAACAGTTGACTGGGTCAACAGAACCAAATCAACAACACTGTCTAGGTGTAATGTATCTCCAAAAGGCACAGCGCAGTACATGTTGGAAGCCACTCATGTGAATGAGGCTAATTCATCAAGATGTTTTAGGGTTTGGCAAGGCTCCCACATTATAAAAGAAGGATGAGGACACCAAGAGAGAGGCTGATCATTTGATATTGCTGAAGGTATTGTCTGTTTAGAAAAACATCATTCTCTAGCTATTTAGCTAAGAATAGTGTTGTTTAGCACTTGGGTGTTCCTGGTCGAGAATCCCACCTCCTTTCTTGAGTAGCTCTTGGAGGAGACGTGTTCTATCTTGTCCACTATCAGGCTTGGGACAAGCTTCATCTTCCAACCTCAATTCAGATCCTGTTGAGGGTTTGATTTTTTTTGTAAGCTGTAGTAGTGGAAGCTAGATCTATTCAGATCTAGGAAAATCTAGTGCCTCTTCTCAGTGAGCATGTCTTTTAACCTCCTGGAAGAGTGTATTGGATCATTGGAGCTACATTTTCAGATCTAGACATCAGGACTATTTAGTACTAAATCAAACAGCGCATTTTCTCTCTCATAACTACGTTATTTGCAAGAGGGAAGTTGCAGGGGTTTTGAGCAACGTTTTGGAGGAGTGATCTTTGGTGTTGAGGGGTTTTCCTTACACTATGGTGATCCATGGATTGGCCATCCAATCCATGTTCATTTCAGATATGATTTGCATATAGTTCTATTTACTGTAGAATTCCTGAATATTACTGTATGAATTCAACTTAGATCTCAGATCTACTCACTGATGTTCGTGATTTGCTTAGATCCCCAAGGGGAATGTATTAAGGAGCCCATCTAGTACACAGATCTGTATTGGATCTACATTTTTGTGTAAATATCTACTATAGATCTGATGTGAAATATATATCAGCTGTAGCATCAATAAAATAACACTGTCAGGCTTTGCAGTCCCAACTTGTTGTTGCAGCACCTCAATCTTGAGGGTTTCTTCATGTAATTATTTTGTTTACCTATTGAAAATTGTATAAACCATTATATAGATATGATTTACTTAATTCCATAATATATTGCATCCATTACCTTTATAAAATCACACAGCCTTTGCTTCAAAAATTTCTGCATACCACAAGTCATGGGGATTGGGCATTTTTAAGCTATATCGGGGGTGGTAGAACTGTTTAACATAGCTAGAGTCATTGTTTTGGGCTGAAATTTTATATGTAAGCCTATTATGACCTAAGCTACGAGATACCACCATCACTTGCCCTTATTTTTATGCTCATCTCTAAAATTAACCTTTTTAGGGCATAAATTGCTTCTTTTCCCCAACTTCTGGCTCATAAACTGAAGTATAGTTTGTTTTTGTAGCTTGGAATTATGGATATGTGTTTCTAAAATTTCCTATGAGATTATTTGATGCTGCATATCCATTAATGAGTTTATATATTGTTGCATTCCCTCTTTGGGGCATCTTTTCAAGGAAACTAGGTGTGGGAGATCTATTTAACCCACCTAGAAGGATTTGTTTTTTATACCCTCTTGGATTTAGGACTTAGATACTCAGATATAAGGGATAAAATTTCTGATTTTCATTTCTGTAGCATCCATTCCTGGAAAATTTGTTTTCCAATCATGCCTTGCTGACAGTTCCAGATTTGGAATATTACAGAGACTTATGTTTAACCATAGGTCTAGATCATGTGGATAGGGTTTAATGATTATGGTTTAGACTTAGGGCCAGGTTTTCACTAGGACTTTTGTCACCATATTTTTTTAGGTGTTAGGTCTAGGTCCTTAGGTTAAAAACTTAGAGCTTTACATTTGTATAAGGTATTTTACCATGGTTTTAACCCATTACAAAACCCATATATCTTGTCACACACCCATATAAAAACGGATGTGTAACATGAACCCAAATGAACCATGATACTGAAGGACCTTTTCATTGGTGAATTGATGATTCAAAAGAATTAACTGGACGTTGAACTGCTGAAGTTGACTTGGAACTCTGTTGATCTGAAATGATCAAGATTCTCCTGGATCATTGGTCATGCCTTTTGGCTTTACTAATGCACCTTCCAAATTTAAAGGTTTGATGAATTCCACTTTCAAACCCTTCCTTAGAAATTTTGTGTTATTATTTTTTGATGACATACTAATCTACAGCAAGTCTTGGAAGGATCATGTTCAACATGTGGAAATGGTGCTCAAACAATTGGAGGATAAACAATTATATGCAAAAAACTCCAAATTTTTCTTTGTAGTATAGGAGGTGGAATATTTGGGTCATTTTCTATCTCATGAATGTGTTAAGGTAGACCCTAACAAAATTAAATCCATTAAGGACTGGAAAATCACTACAAGCATAAAGAATATTTAAGGATTTATGGGGTTAACAGGGTATTGCCGTGAGTTTGTTAATAATTATGGGAGAATATCGACACATTTAACATCATTAATGAACAAAGATTCATTTTCTTGGAATCCAAAAGCAACTAAGGCCTTTGAACATATTAAAGAGTCAATGTGCCAATCACCAGTCTTAGCTACGCCGGATTTCACAAAAAAAATTATTGTGGAATGTGATGCCTCAAGAAATGGAATTGGTGTGGTTTTAATGCTAGAAGGAAGACTCATTTCATTTGAAATTAATCCAATAAAAAGGAATTACTTACTGAAACCTATTTATGAGAATGAAATGCTTGCAATACTACATGCACTAAAGCAATCATGAACTTACCTAATGGGAACACACTTCAAGGTAAAAACATATCATGATAGTCTTAAATACTTATTGGAAAAAATATTATCTTTAGAAGAGCAGAAAAAATGGGTCACAAAGATGTTGGGTTATAACTCTGAAATCATCAACAAAAAAGGGAAGCAAATTTTTTTTGCAGATGCACTCTCAAGAAAGGATGAGTATATGGAAGCATTTATTTTTTCAATTTCTATTATCCAACCTGAGTGGATAGCCGAAGCAAGGGATGAATGGAATAATGATGAAGGGGTGTGGACACTCATTCAAAATTTGGAGAAATATCCCAGTACATATGAAACATTTATCTTTAAAAATGATTCATTATGGTACAAATATCACTTATATCTTTGTAAGAATTCCCAAATCAAACAAAATATTCTTTTGGAATAGCAAACCTCTCCCTTAGAAGGGAACTTTAGATTTTTAAAAACTTACCACAGGGTCAAGAAGGAATTTTTTTGGGATGGCCTTAAATCTGATATTCAAAAGTTTGTAGCAGAATATTTGGTTTGCCAACAAAATAAAGTTTAGAGAAATAAGACCCCAAGTCTGTTACATCCTTTATCCATTCCAAGTCAACGTTGGGAGGAGGTTTCAATGGATTTTATCATAGGTTTACCTAATTCTGAAGGAAAGACTGTGATCATGGTGGTAGTTTATAGACTTACCAAGTATGCACACTTTTGTGCATTATCTCATCCATTTAAAGCCAGTACAGTTGCTACTGCATCTATGGAAATAATTCAAAAGCTACATGGAAACCCAAATGTTATTGTAAGCATCAAAGATCCCATTTTTACAGGAATTATTTGGAAAAAATTATTTTCTTGTTTGGGTACTCAATTATCTTATAACTCATCATATCATCCTCAATCTAATGGGAAAAATTAGATAGTGAACAAATGTTTGGAAGGATATTTTTGTTTCTTTGTATCTAATAAATAGACACAATGGGTCAATTGGTTACCTCTAGCGGAATGGTGGTATAACACTACCTTCCATACTGCAGAAAAAATGACCCCATTTATGGCACTTTATGTATATCATCCACCCTCCATCACATCATCGTTACGAGAAAATTCCAAGGTTCAAGCAGCGGAAGATCACATCGAGAATCAACAACAAGTTCTCCAACTCTTAAAGGATAACCTCACCTTGGCACATAATAAAATGAAACAACAGGAAGATCAACATCCTAACAAAACAAGTTTTGATGTAGGCAACTAGGTATTCTTACGGTTACAACCATACAAAAAAATGTCCCTCAAGTAAGCTAAGAAGGATAATAAATTATCACCAAAGTATTATGGTCCTTACAAAGTGTTGCAAAATATTGGTACTATGGCATACAAAATGGAGCTTACTACATCTTCTCAAGTGAACCCAGTTTTCCATGTTTCATGTTTAAAGAAGGTTATAGATGAAAATCTCCCAGTTCAAACAATATTTCTAGAACTTGACTAAGAAGGAAAATCATATTGGAACCTGAAGCAGTCACAGAAACAAGAACTCGATAGTTGTGAAATCGATCAATTTCAGAGTATCTCATCAAGTGGAAGAACTTACCTATTGAAGATTCGACATGGGAGGATGAGAATTTTATACAGAAGCATCCAAAACAACTCAAGCATTGAGGAAAACACTTTTTTTTAAGGAGAGGGGCATGATAGGTCCCTATAATACTAGTGTACCGCTTATTTTTATTGTTAGTGTAGCCCCTTATTGTTATTTTTGTGCCCATGTAGTCCCCATATTGTTATTATTGTGCCCCATAAAAGCCCACTATTGTTATTGTTGTGCCGTTACATTATTATTTTTATTTCGGCTAGGATTTTATTGTGACCCCTTGGAATCCTATATATATAATCGAGATTTCGTCATTTGTATCATCCAATAATTGTTAATTTATGTAATGTAATGGAGGTTTCCCCCTCGAAGAGGATGATTTATAGGTCGTTGAATATCTTTTCTTCCATTTTGTGAGTTGGTTTCATAATAGAAAATACATACACACTGCCAAAAATCTCCCCCTTTGACATTAATGGAAACACTACCATACATAGTCCAGACATTGATTTTCATTGAGAACTCCCCCTCTCTAATTTTTTCTCCTTGCAAACAAATTGTTATGTATGCTTCTTTCTCCTGCTTTGACATAAATGGAAAAGGGCTCTAGTTTCAATTCCTGATACCAATTGTTGTCTGATTGCACATTCTCTCAAGTTGTGATTTTTACCAATTGTTTTCTCTGTACCAATTGGTTAATCTATATTAGGGCCAAATATTTCAATCTCTGTCAGTTGTGATCTATACCAATTCTTGCACCAAATTCTAAACAACGATCCAATTTCCATGATTTGCAACAATACACCAATGGTTTCTCTAATGGCCAAACTCTCCTCTTGACACAAATTGATTTTTCATGTTTTCTAATATATAGTCCTCTTGAACTGATGTTGTAACATATTGACAACTCTCCCCCTAGTTTAATATAAAAAGGCCTTAAAACAAAACAACTTTTACACCAGTGAGAAATATGATACCAATTATTTCTACCAATTGTATAATTAAAATGACACCAATCACGTGATTTTTCAAAAATTTCCATTTCATCATTCTTCTAGAGCTATTGACTCCCACTAAACATGTGCTACTTTTTTTCTTTGATTCAAAATTAATTTACATGTAGCTACTCCTATGAATCACTTTCCTCCTATAACTCCAATGAGTAGATGTTTCCTTATGTATGTGATCTCTAGTGATATTTTTATATTTTATGCCTTGCTTGGATATATGATTCCCTAATGTACCTTTTTAAACAAATGAGGAAAAATTTGAAATTGTGGATGTTTTCTATCTTGTATCTCACCTTGAACACCTAACTCCTTTCCTCATTCATGACTAATCCCTTACTACTCCTTTTTCCTATTGATATATCTTTACTAAAATTTAAGTATTTTTGTGTAGTCTTTAGAATGTGCTAGATCATTTCTCTCTCCTTCTTCCCCTATCTATTAAATTTTGAAATCTATACTATCCAACTGATCTACAAGATGTTATAACTACTCCAACTTGTTAACTTATTCAATCTCACTATCTTATCCATCCTTTTTGGCCCTATATGAACATGAAATTGCTAATGCAATTCTCTTCATTTGAACTTTCCATCACATATTTTTCACTTTTCAAAAGGTATTGGAATATATTCTTATTCAAATTTCAACATTCACTTCACTTTTTTCATATTATGATAGCTAGTTTAGTTATATGGCTCCTTCCACTTCTTTCTTCCATTTACTTTACTTTCATATATTAATCATTTCCTTCATTAGGGGTGTATGCTTTGTCCATTATCCTAGTTTCTTATCTTGCTATTGTGAAAAACACCTTTATCTTCTGAAATGCAAATGTGAATATCACATGGTGTCAAGGATTGTACTTGGGTATTACTTATATTATTAAGAAAGTGGAGATATCTCTCTTAATATCCCATGATTGTATTTTCTTCCTTCAAGTACATATAAATTAATCAGAGTCTAGGTTTCTCTACTACTAATTTTTTAGAGTCTTCCTTCCTTAGTTTACATCATTTAGAGCTAAATATGACTTAATGGCTTTTAGAAACCTATTGTTGCTGCTATAACACCCTAAAAAAATTCACTATATTATATTTTTGTAGCCCATTATCACCATTGTATATAGTGTCATGTTCATCATCAAGTGTTTCCTCATGCTATTTTATATGTTTCAAGTTTCCTTGAATGGTATCAAGTGTTGTCACATTGATTAAAACATATTTAGGTGAATTTTATAGTCATAATAACTTTGTTGTTTCAAAACTATACTTGTGGGTCGTAGTTGCACACACCTCACTCGTTGTATTTGGGGAATGTGTACAAAGTGGCTTTTTGATGTATATTTATCATTGTTCAATATTTTATAAGTTTTATTTAAGACTTGGTATGATTCATTGATGGTTTTATTTTTAAACTCATCATGTTCACCCCTAGCCGTATATCCCAAAATTAGACAAATCTTTGGTTTCAAAGAAAACCCATTGAGACCAAGATCGCATGAGTGCACTCTAAATCCTTGATTAGGAATCCTTCATTGTTCAAAAGTGTGCCATTCACCCTCCAAGAGCACTAAGTGCACTCCTTAAGCATATTTCCCCTTCCTTGTTCTAAATTGTGCCCTTCAAGAGACTAATTCTTCCTTTGATGACACTCCTTTGACTCGAATAAGTGTGCCTTCTCTGAGCACATGAGCACACTTCAAAGGCCTTAAGATTCACCCTTCAACCTTCCCTAATGCAAGATTTTCCCTCCATACCATTTGAGCACATGAGAGCACTCTGAAGGCATGAAGCTTCTCACTTTAGCCTTTAGACTTGCACCATGCACCCTCTTGGGCCTTTTGAGTGCATGAGCACATCCTAAAGTCCTGAATCCTTCACACTTCAGCATTTTAGAGTGAACCTTGTGCCCTCCATCTCTCCATTGAGCACACAACACACTTGGGAAGCCTAAAGTCTTCCCCTTTTTCCTTTGGACTTGCATCATGTGCCCCACCTTGATTTCCTCCTTCCCTTTAGCGCATGAATGAATGTGGAAGCCCTAAAGCCTCTTCCTCTTATCCCTTTAGCCTTTCAAAGTGCGCCCATGCACCATAAAGCTCCTTTTTTCCCTTTGAGAACACGAAAAAATTCATGAACATAAAACTATGCACAAAACATGGTAGAATAGGATATTTTCAGCGTAATAGTTGCTTGGCATGAGTGATTACAAATATAGGTATTCCACGAACATCGTGGAAAACGCACATGAGGAATATTAGGAAAAGAGATACAACAAAGGAAGCATACATTAGGGGAATTTTGAGGTCTAAAATGGGCCTCATAAGGAAATTATAAAATAATAGTGGAAATAATAAAATAATATTATATTACATCATCAAATTTTAGAGGGAAAAAAGAAAAAACTATTTTTCAACTTGTATTTTCAACTTCTCTCCCTATGGATTTACTCCAATTTCGAATGGGAACACTCTTTGGACACAAAATTTGATTCCACATCAAAGGAGTACCCATGTTGCATACTTTCGATGGATCCTACTACACAAAAAATGAGAAATACATGAAAAAACTTGATTCCAATCATGTTTTTTCAGGTTTTTCTCATTCTTCATGTAGCAGGATCCATCAAAAGTATGCAACATGGGTACTCCTTGGATGAGGAATTAAATTTTCCCTCCAACGAGTACTCCCTATTGAAATGTGAGTAGAATCTTAGGTAGATAAGTTGAAAATACATGTTGAAAAAATAGTTTTAGTATTTTATTTTTTCTTAATATTTTTACTTTTTTACCCCAAAATTGGTGAATCATCCCTCATGGCTGACATAATTATCTTTCATCCTATTGGTTCTTATAAATTTTATTTTTGTTTTACATTTTTCTTAGGAGGCCTATTTTAGACCTTAAAAGTTCTCTAAAAGAAGGAACAAAGAACACACTTGAATCTTGATGATCAAGGCACCCTGAAGATTCCATTAGATAAAAGACCCTTTGGAGGATGAGGAAATAAATGATGGAAGATACATGAAGAACATAGATACAAGTGGCATACATGTCACCACTGAAAATTTCCATGTCATCAGTGATTACTATTCCCAGTCACCAAAGATTGTGACATGTCAAGTTTTATCATATGATGGTGTGGAGATCATGATGGAATGTTCTAATAATTGTAAAGAAAAATAAGTGGAAGTCCAAGAGTCATATATGAAATTAAGAATCATGGAATTCCAAAAGACATATAATACCAAAAATCATATGTAATTCCAAAAGTCAATTCAGATTCCAAAGTTTGTAGAATTCCAAAGGTCATTAGGAGTTGGAAAGTCAAGAGTCATAAGAATGTGAAAGGTCATGCCTCAAGTTATAAAAGGATCCTCATTTCCCATGTAAAGGGCCTTTAACCTTGGCTTCTCCCACAATTCATTAGAGAGACAAAGTTAGTACTTTTAAGGATCAAGTAGTGGCTCTAACACTTCACTATTGGAGCTAGTAGTATTCACCATATTTATGTATCTTGGCACTTTTTATTAATATTGAAGAATTTCAAGATAGCACATTATCACACATGGATTATGAATGTTTCTAAGACTATTCTTTTTATGTTTATGGTTCATGATTTCATTCATATTTATTGTAGTAATTAAACTATTTCAATGATTTCAGTGATTACTTATTGTAAATGTGTTGCAATGTTCATAATGATTGCCGCATCCTTGTGAACTATTTCACTTGATGTTAGATGAGTATTTTTTATATACGTGTGTATTAATTAGGGTAGTACTATTATTTCTATCTTATAGGCTCGCTTTAATTCTCCCTTTGTAGTAAGAGAACCTTGATACATCTGCAATCGAACATTCACAACTCACTTGCTCATTCAAAAATATATTTTTTCTTATCTCTCGTGTTGATATCTAAAGTTGTTGGGCTAGAATTGTAATCTATGTATAAATTACACTTCCCTAGACAGTTTCTAGTCTATAAAAATAGGTGAAAGACTATACGGATATTTCTCCTAACTCAGAACAGATACACAGAGAGGATTGGATGCTTACTTGTTCAGTCGCTTCCAAATAGCTCCTTCTGTCGCTTCTGTTGCAGCTTCAAATTCAAGCGGTTTGTGAGCTGAATGATTCCTGCAAGAAAGAAAATTGAAACAATAGAATATTAAATAATATAGATATCTATTCAAGCTATTTATCTAAATCATTAAAGAATAAACCATATACATCAACCAAGATCTTGCAATATCGAAAATCAAAGCCAATACAGATGCATATAGGGAAAAATAAGAAGTACTCTTTATTGATGATAGAAGGAGAGGTTACAACCTTGTGACTGATTTGAAGTGACCTTCCAGTAACATTCCCAATCCTCACCACAGTATAAATCTCTCCAGCAGTAGCTTCACAAATCTAGCTCTCAATTGAAAATCCTCCAACATTTCTCTATTCAAATTCTTCCTTTTCAAACACTTAAATTTGTGCTCAACTTATAGATGAACTATAGGTTGTTTTGCAATCAATAAAATTTCCAAAAATAGGCAAGACATGTTTCCATTCATGTAGATGTCAAATGGACACTTGGATCCAAAGCTTGACACATGTGAACTCTTCTAGAAGGCACTGGCCAAGTGGAGGTTCCAGAACAATGATAATTTCGCTCCCAATGTGACCAACGCATTGTGAATGTCAGGAAGTGCTTTATAGAGCATCCTTGCCTGGGGATACCTACATATGCAACACACTTAGGCCCCTTAGAGCCTGCATTGGTGAGCTCTCATATGCTAAATAATAAGCTTCAAACCATGGGAACCTTTGCTTGATGAAAGTCTTGCTTGATTTGTCTTGTTTCTTGTCTTAGGGCATGTAGAAACTGAAATAATAGGGAATGATAGAACCTTGATCATTGGTCCTGAAGATGATGCCTAGTTAACCAGGTCATTAGGAATGGTGCCCAAATTGACTTATAAAAATTGCCCCCTAAAGCATGAGATCCAAATAATAAGAACATTTGATTGAGATGCTTTACACAGTGATGAGTCTGGAAACGAAGCAGAGCAGTCACCTGCATCAATATTACAATACATTACATCATGATATATCCTCTTTTGATCATAATTTCTAAGGGTAGGCATTCCCATTTTTGGTACGTAAAAAAATCTAATAACATGTACATAACTCATAAAGTCGTGTTCATTGGAATGCTGCCCATCTGCAGACATGCATACAGATATAGGCCCATGTTTGGATGAAAATATGTATGTAAGGTCACCGTACAGATGATGTGTACAAAAATCCTGAAATCGTAGCCAGGATGGATGAAACTAGATCTCGGGTCTTCTTATCTCGTTCACTCGATCATTCGGGTACAAGTCTAGCCATGCGAATATATGATTTGTAGTCAAACATGAAAAGACATCATTTGATTACCAGCCAATGATGTGATCTATTAACAAACACGAGAGAACCACCATTAATTTCAATGGCCCCCAAGGTACTGCATTACATTTTGTAAGGCGTGAATAGATGATTTGATGTCGAATTCCAAACAAAATCTTTCGGTCAAAGGTATGAAAGCAAGGATATTGTTGATGTTGTAACAAGCCTCATGGTACTCGACTCTGATTTTTCTAAGTGAACTTCCTAGATATTGATTTGTTGTTGACAGGAAGTCACCTTATTGCAAAACAGGAGTTACTGATTTTGGAGACAAGGGTATGACTTGATATAGCAATTTTTAGGGATGACGGTCATGAAAATGAAGGTTTATGAGTATTGTAGATGGATGAGTTTTTAATCACTGGATGGCTTCTCTTGAACATATCGACGACACTGTGATGAGTTGGCAGCATTGACCCAAAACCGAAGTGAAGGTATGATGAACCATAGGTGTGAATGAACCGTAAAAATGATTACCCAACCCAAAAATTCATGGACATGGAGTGAAAGAAGTGTCATGTTCAAGAGCATCTTGCTACCAAAAATAAATTTTGCTTAATTTTCCCAAATTTTCGTCGGTCGTTTGTCGACCAGTACCTCTTTATTTTTTAACAAGCTTGACGAGGATAACATTTTCTTGATCTATAATTCAACCCTTCGAGCAAATAATGTATTACTATTTAATAATTTAACGAGTCTAGTGATGAATGAAACTCGGTTCTTGCCATGATCGAAAAGCCTGTCACTATTTTATGTTTTAATGAGCTTAACGACATTGATAACCCAATCCTTTTTCATATTTAGAGAGTCTAAAAAAGAGGACGAAAGAGAACTCCATAAAGTATTTTTTCGTAAATTTTTCACTCAAATCCGAAAAAGTGTAAAATAATATCTGAGAGAACCTCTTTGGTCATGTTTAAACAAGGTATTCCTTTTTCGTAAATAATCCATCTGAGTCCAGAAAAGGGTTAAACTTATACAGAGCAAATATCGATTCATTTACTTTAACGAGATCAAAAAGACAAGTGCTTGGCAATCTTTTCACATTATCGGAGTATGAAAATAGCTGAAAGAAGACTCTAGGGGTTCCTTTTTTGTTGTTATCGAAGCTCGAAAAAGAGATAAAAGTGCACTTCAAATCCTTTTTCATTTTTAACAAAGCTCAAAAAATAAGGAGAAAAAGTATGCTTTATGGTCCAGTCATTCTTAAAATAAATCTGCACGACTAATCTGTTCATCAGTTGTATTTCCTATTCATAACAACATCAAATGGATTAAAAATACTTGTTTCATGATTAAAAAATAATAAAACTATATTCATAGAAATAAATTCAACTTGTAAATAATTGAATGACTATTTAAAGTAGTTTTACTATTCATTTTTACCATTCCATAGTTACCATTTTCATTTTGGAGCTCTGAACCTGATTTTACCCCCAAACTTCAGCAGTTGATTGGGTGCAATAAGTAAGAATGTTTTGAATTCCCACTGCAAGAGCACATGTCGAATGCCCCCTGAAAGAGAAGATTCCCCCCAAGCTTCATTTCATTCATCCAAGTAGATTATTGGTTACTAATAGCTGGATGGAATGAAGATTCATTTGGAGAGGATTTGTTTCATTTTTTAAAGAGCTTGACACATGAAAAGAACTATGCTCATGACCTATTTCATTTTTTAATGAGGTTGACACAATAAAAGAACTTTTTTCAAAGGCACTTGTTTCATTTTTTAATGAGGTTAACACAATAAAAAATAACTATTCTCATAACTTTGTTTCATTTTTTAATGAGGTTGACACAAAAAAAGAACCATCCTCATTGTGCAGTTGGACTAGTGAGTGTGTGATGGAAAAGACGTAGTCTAACAGAGTCATCATTTAAGGATTTTGATGAGCACCACAAATGATAAGTTATAACATGTGTTGACAGGTCTTCTCCAGGGTTTTCATTGAATTTTGGAATATCCAAGGGTAATTTCTCTGGTATCACCGACCACCAAGGAGAATAACTGATGGGATCAACTTGATATTGCACTGAAGATGTGAATAAAGGATCAAGTGGTTCAGTATTCATAAGGGAGAAACAAAATAGGATTCCAGATGATGACATGAGTGAATTCAATGGACAAAACATCGAAGATAAAGCAACAACAGATGATGTCGTAGCTGAAATATATGGTTCAGTCTCGGATGTTATCTCAGCCATGGTAAAATGACCCAGTGTATACCCTATAGAATCTACGGGAACTAAAAGTGAAACAAGATCAACAAAAGCAAAGGAAAAGATTGAGGAAAAGACTAGTACAGGTAAAGGTCCCCCCAAAAATGGGTTGGAGTTAAAGGTGTATCGTCTTGTGGGATTTCTTCAATCGTAATGAAACTAGGAGGAAGAACTTCACTATCAGGCCCAAAATATATTTCAGACATTTGACTTTGTGATATAGAAGTTTCAGTGGCTACAGAAATTTGTAGGATGACCAAGGTAGGAACAACTTCCGGTTGTTCGACTTTAGGATTTAGATTTTCTAGCAAAGAAGAGACAAGATCTGGATCAATTTGTGATTGAACAACGTCGGGTCCAGGAGGTATGGTCTTGGCTATTGAATGGACTGTGACTACGGGTATCTGTGAAGACTCCGTTTCGACAGCAGTAAACGAACCGGGATATGTGGAAACAATTTGAGCTAACTCTGGTTTAAAAGATGATGCTTTGCCAGAGGTATGAATTGTACTTGATTCGGTAGATCGTGATCGCCTTCACCTACAAAAAGTAACTTCCAGTGGTAAAGGTGGTTTTAAATATAATCTACGTGAACGATGGGGGATAGGATTTTTTTCTTCCACGATTACTGATTTATTTTATCCAAAAAATAAATAAACAAAAAGATGGTAATGCTAGGCAAAAGGGTTTACCAAGAAACTGTGAACTGCAGAATACCTCCTGGCGAACCAAGTATGGGTAGGTAATCTCCCCGAATGTTGTGTTTGGTGTATCACAATTTCAAGGTGGCTGACTCAGTTCACTATGGATGGATAGCACCTGAAAGTTGTCCTCCAAAATATACCCGAAGGTACGTGGAGGCCCACGTCTGTATTAGCATTGTCTGATGTGAAACCGCATAGTGAGAGCACCCCTTTATACTTATTGTACTGTAACACCGCCCGATATATCGGAAAGTACGTGGATGATATACAATATAATTATGTACGTGGAGTGAGGTATCACACTCAGAATGTATTGCAAACAAGTTAACGACAACTATTATGTTTTACGACGCCATAACACATCTCGAGGCTAGACCTTCTAAATGTTATCATTATGGTTCCAATGCGTTGTTAAGTAAATTGAGATTTATTATATGTTGATATTGCTTAACAATTTGCCTTTCAGGTTCACCACAATGAGGTATATGAAATTCCTAAAATGCAAGCTAAGAATGATAAACAAACTTTCACTTTCAGCTTTTTCAATGAATAACCTAGCTACTAAGGGAAGAGAGAAAATAGTTCGTGAGAAAACAAATCAATGAAAAAAAACAAAATCAATGAATCAAAATCTAAATGTAGATTTCCTAATGTTTCTTTCACAAAACACACACAATCCTACATGCAAATGCAAGTTTTTCTTTTCAGTTTCCTTAATGTTATGAATGCAGAAAAGAAACTAGGTGCACTAGATCAATAATCCAAATGCTTTTTACTTTCGAGAAACAAAGAATACAAAGAACAATTTCTCTTTTGAAGGAAAAATGATGATTTCAACAACAATTTCTCCTATCAAGGAAATGAAGATTTTACGACAATTTCCTATTTCGAAAGCAAATTATTCTTAATGCGACCATAAAAAATACTTTGAAATCAACTTTTCAATGATAAAGAAAAAAATTTCTAAACAAACATTAAAAAAAATTTCAACCAAAGGAGGAAGAAGTATATAGATTCACTGGGAGCATCAAACTTTTCAAAACACAACAGCAAAAAAAAATGAAGCAAGTTGCAAAGTCAAATTCAAGGGAATTTGGTCACTTTCAGGAGTCAACGCAGTCTCCAAGGGGAAACAGTGCTCTACAAAGCACTGTGTCCAGTCTAAGGGTGCGTTGGGCGCAGTAAACAAAGAAAAATGCTATTGTTTAACTCACTGTATTTGCAAATTAGGCTCTGAAAAAATTTAATATTTATGTGTAGCAGCTACTGGGTTGATAAACAAAGCAAATCAGAGGCTAAAACACCTAGAACTAAGAGAAATTCTCCCCAACGGAGTCGCCAATTTTTTGGGCCAGAATTGTAATCTACGGATAAATTACGCTTCCATAGATAGGTGCTAGTCTAAAAAAATAGGTGAAAGACTATATTAGTATTTCTCCTAACTTATAACAGATACACAGAGAGGATTGGAGGCTTACTTGTTCAGTCGCTTCCAAATAGCTCCTTCTATCGCTTCTGTTGTAGCTTCAAATTCAAGCGGTTTTTGAGCTGAATGCTTCCTGCAAGAAAGAACACTGAAACATCAGAAGATGAAATAATATAGATATCTATTCAAGCTAGTTAGCTAAATCAATAAAGCATAAACCATATACATTAACTAAGATCTTGCAATATGGAAAATCAAAGCAAATACATATGCATATAGGGAAAAATAAGAAGTACTCTTTATTGATGATAGAAGGAGAGGTTACAACCTAGTGACTGATTTGAAGTGACCTTCCAACAAAATTTCCAAGCCTCATCACAGTATAAATCTCTCCAGCAGTAGCTTCACAAATCTAGCTCTCAATTGAAAATCCTCCAACATTTCTCTACTAAAATTATTCCTTTTCAAACACTTAGATCTATGCTCAATTTATAGATGAATTGTAGGTTGTTTTGCAATCAATAACTTTTCCAAAAATAGGCAAGACATGTTTCCATTCATGTACATGTCAAATGGACACTTGGATCTGAATCTTGACACATGTGAACTCTTCTAGAAGGCACTGGCCAAGTGGAGATTTTGGAACAATGAGAATTTCGCTCCCAATGTGAGCAACACACCTGTGAATGTCGGGAAATGCTTTGCAGAGCAGCCTTGCATGGGGCTACCTGCATATGCAATGCAATTAGACCCCTTAGAGCCTGCATTGGTGAGCTCTCATATGCTAAATAATAAGCTTCAAACCATGGAAACCTTTGCTTGATTTGTCTTGTTTCTTGTCTTAGGGCATGTAGCAACTGAAATGATAGGGAATGATAGACCCTTGATCATTGGTCCTAGAGATGATGCCTAGTTAACCAAGTCATTGAGAATGGTGCCCAAATTGATCTATAACAAACACCAAGGCATATATTTAAGTAAATGGAAACTAGGTCGTATTCCAAATGGGAATCCTACACCAAATGGTGTGAGGTCTACTTGGTACCTTATATTGGGGAGATCCCCTATATGTTGGTGGTATCCAGCATTATCAACATTCTAGTGCTAGAAGGCAGGAAACCAATTTTTTTTTTTGCTGATAACTCCACGCAGCCAAATAATTCTTCTTCTGGACAATGTAGAAACATTCCAAGAACCACTCTGAATCATATTCCTAAAGTGGGAGGATCTTCTCAGCCTAGCCAGGAGTTCACTTGCAAAGTTACCTATGAACAAATCTAGGCACTTTGACCTATAACATGTCAGTATGCAAATGCTATTGGATTAATTCTTGGAGCACAAAATATTAAACATTTTCCAAAGAAGAAAGAAAAAACTCGTACCAATATAACAGTTTCTCTTGGGTGTGTGTTATATTATTTCCCCGATTAGAAGCAGGAGAGAAACGGGGGGCAAGAGGGGGGTGGTAGATTCCGTTCGCTTCCGTCAGGCTCAGCGGGGGGGTCACAGGGGGTGCGGCAACCCCCCCTTTAGTGGATTAGTAGGAATGAGGTATTCCCCCTACACGAGATCTGGGGCAACAGCCCAGGAATTTTTTTTTTCCCTTATACTAGGTTGGAAGACCCGCCTATTGTTTTGTGCATGGGTTTTCACATGGTTTTGGGCATGATGGTTTTCTGCTCAGGGTATTTTGTAGATCTAGTCAATGGAACTAAACTTATGTTCTAATCCAAGGTTAATGGATTGGAGTTTATGAATGCTTCAGTATGTATATATATGTTTTGTAACACTAAAAGGAATATAATGAAAAATCAAGCTAGTAGTCCCGATTTGGGAACTAGGGGAAAATATTAGTGTATATATGTTTTATGTTTTATGTTTTATCTTCTCGTTATTTTGTATCTTACATTTTTTTAAGAATTCGTTTGTAGATAATTTTTGTATAGGGATAAAACCTACAGTTTCTATAGAAGAATATTTGGTCTTTACCACCCTTGAAGAGTTGCAAGAATTCGCAGATGATACAGTAAATAAATACCAGCTTCCGCCTCGTAACTAGGGGTATGAGGATGATGTTTTTCTTTCTGAAAAAATATTTGAATATTTAGATGGTGAAGGATAAGAACCCTCATATTTTTATAAGGAGTAGGAACATAGATACAATAACATGGGCAACCAGGACCTAGATTGGATGACCCAAGGGCCTCTCTCTCTTTCAAATAATCTACATAAGATTCCTATACATCCAGAAAATATGTTATCAAAGTATGATCCAGAAAAGAATACAAAGGAAGAAGATCATATTCACGACTTTGATCAAAGTATCAAAGTATGATCTAGACCATAATATATGTTGAATCTATGGATGTTGGAAGTAATTTATGATGATTTTTATTATAGACTATTTCCTTATACATTAAAAGGTAGAGCAACATCATGGCATCATCATTTTCATATCAATTCAGTCCACACTTCGAGGGAGTTTAAGAAGTTATTTCTTTAGAAATTTTCTAATGAAAAGACTCTCGCCATGTTACTAAAGGAGCTTGGAAACGTTGAAATGGGGGAAAAAAAGTGAAATATTTTAATAAAAAATTTAATCACATATTGAACAAGTTTCCCTAGGGAAAGAAACTGCATGATTCAATCAATGTTGATTATTGCACAAATTCCTTGCCCACTAGAATTTCCCAATTTGTTAGAAGAGTCACAAAGAAAACATTGGCACTTACCTTTGAGGAAGTAATCGCTATCAAGAAGTACTTGTGTGTTATTGGGGTTATTACGGATGATGATAAACCAAAAGACTCCAAAGAAACCTGTAGGAGGTCTCATCCATATTCAAGCAAGGCCAATGATAAAGAATCATCAAACATTGAAAGCTTGACCAAGATGGTGAAAACATTTAAAAACAAAATTTCAAAGTTGAAGAAAAGGTCAAGGAAGACTTCTACTAGAAGCAATCCTCTTAAGTCCTTCCCTTTTCGAAGGAATAATAATAATAGTAATAATACCAATCAGCCCACAAAATCTGCCAAGAGTAAGAATGTTGTGTTGAATATTAGAATATCGACATAGACAACTACTATTATTTCCATCATTAATATCGTTTAGGAAATACATGCCCACAGTGGAACCACAATTTGAATGCTCTAGATGCAAACATTTTAGATTCCCTATTAGCAGATGAGAAGGTGGAATAGAAAGAAGAAATGCAGGAACCTGTAATGGCTAACAAAAGAAAAGGTATTGGACATGTAGTGAATACTTTTGATTATGTTTTTAACACAGACAAGATGAATGTTGAAGAGCCACCACAAAGTGATCCACCCCCCCTCCTCGAGAGAAAACTGGTTAATATTTTTTTAAGGATTAAAGGGCCCATATTTGAATAGGATTTGATGAGATAGAAGTTAAAGCAGTAGTTAGAAGAATATCACCACAAAAAAACCTTGCTCAAAATGCATAGAGCAAGTCTATAAATGCAAGTAATTTCAAGAACACTTCCTCCAATAACAAGAGTAAGCCCATCACTCAAGAAGTTTCAAATAAAGCTACTCCTCTAGACACTTCAGCATTTCCTACTAGAGGTGAAATAATTGATTATAACATAGTTGAAGATTTGAAGAAAACACGAGCCAATATCTCTATCTATGATATTGCAAATATTGCGGGCTAGCATGAACTAATTGTTCAAGCCTTTTCACAATCTTCATCAAGTGATAAAGAATCCTCCTCTTAAAAGGAACCCGGTAAGTCTTTTGGTTCCCTTGAGTCTGTATTTAATGTTGTAACACTAGAACCTAACAGTTTGCGCCTTTCCTTTTTTATTAACATTTGAAAATTTTACTTATAATTTCCATAATTTTTTAGTCAATTCTAGTGCATCTGTAAATGTAATGCCAATATTTATTACAAAGAAAGTAAATGCTAAATGAGATCAAACCAATGAAAAAATTATCTAGCTAGATAGATCTCTTGTCCAAGATATTGGTGAACTCAATAATGTGCTTATTAGATTACTAAAAGATGATTGAGTTCATCAATGTTTAAATATTGTAATTGTGGAAATCTCAGATGCCTATGGTGTACTCCTTAGCAGAGACTGGTCTAGAAAATTACAAGGGTATTTTATGATAGACTGGTTACATTTATGGATTCCGTACAAGGGCAGGAATAACCATATTCGAGTGGAAATTGAGTCGTATATGAAACACACCATGACACCACTTCAGGGCCACAATGAGCCTGTTGCTTTTATTGTTCTAATTTTTGGGAATTGTTTCCTTAAAACTAACCTCAAGTTTTATCAGGCACAGTCATCACCCATTCCACCATATACATAGTTGGAGCTCCTTCCTTATTCTCTAGTTGGTGCAAATGAATCAAGTAATATAGATGTACATAAAAATAGTAATAGTTGTATAGGGAGTAGCTTAGTATCTCATAATATTTGGACTTTATATTTTGATGGTTCAAGGAACAGGATGGATCTGAAGTTGGTTGTGTACTCTAAAAATATACTAAGCTAAAAATAGAAGAAAAGAGAGATCAACGCCTTAGAAATAATCCACAATATGCAACAAGAATCATATTTTTATGAAACCAACTCTAAAAATAGAAGAAAAGAGAGATCAACGCCTTAGAAATAATCCACTTCGAGGGGGAAACCTCCTTTACTGTACATAAATGAACAATTCTTGGATGATGGTTGTTGGGTGCTAAATGGTGCCTTTTAAAACTCATATTTATCCCACATTAATTATTAACGCGGGAAAGTCTTCTTATTTCAAGAGTGTACAAAATATGTGCACGCTATAATCCCAGAGAGTAATGTTTCTTAAAATGTAGTATAGATATTTCAAATACAAGAATAAACGGATGCTTTTAATAAATCCCACTTGAAACTAAAGGAAACTCAATGCCCTAAAACTAAATCATTCATTCAGCAAAGTAATAACAATTATCAGTCGAGGATACAGTAGCAATAAGTCATTCCTCTTTTAACTGATGTAAACTAATCAAGCATAAATAAGATCCTCAATTTGAGAGCTTTGACAGTAATAGCCAATGTTCTTTACAGTTGTTGATCTCACACACAACACACTAAATAACCAATTGGAAATGTAAATGAATTAAATCAATAATGTTGCTAATGGAAATGGAATAAACACGCTCACTGCAATAATATTATAAAGCAAAACCAAATACTTGCAGGAAAGAGATGAACAACGAAGCTTATTTAGTAGTAATGAACAAAAAATCTATTTAATAGAAATGAATAGCAAAATAAAAAATGAACAGCGAAGCTTTATCCTTGAAATTAATAGCATGAAAATATAAGCTACAAAGGATAGTAATCTTGTTATGGTGGAAGGGAACGGCAACGTGGTTCAATCACAGCTTATGCAATAAAACGATTTCATAAAATATTGAAACAATAAACTATAAAACAGGGGACTGTGAAGCAATTAAGACAGAACCAATATCACTTCCAAGAATCCAATAGCAATAATTAGACTCTTATGAATTATCTAAGTAATGCAATATGCTGTCTCAAATAACCCACGCTGTAAAAAATAAGATTCAGATCACACGATAATGAAATAACTGATAAACATAACGCGTAATACATAAATACAGTAAGGTGATAAACAGCTAATGAAATGAACTCACAATAACAGGCATTTATCAAATCGATCACACTCTACAAGAATCGGAAATATAACACAAAGGAGCAGCTCACGGTGCCAGGGGTCGGGCCCTTGACCACCAGCAGGTATTGCTCAAGCTACTTCAGATGATCTGAATGGAAAAAACAACTTCAATTAATCATTAAACTGGAGCAACATTACAATGTAATCATGGTTTTCAACAATGCAGTTTGTGATTAAGTTTACAATTCGAAAAGCAATAACCATTCCTCTTTCTTTTACAAACATCTCCTTTTATAACCAGAAAGAGGAGAAATTAAATAGTAAATGTGATCCCTCATAACAAAATTGGATTGTTCCCAACAACTTGATCAGCAAGAAAATATATTTCCATCAATCATTCAACAGGAACATGCCAAATTTGGTAATCCAACTGGAAGAATTTGTAAAATGGCCGCAACAGCGAATCTGAGAAAATCATCCTTAGAGAACCTTCTGTTTCTCTCAATACATGCCCAATTTGGGCAAACTGTTCTTTGAAAAAGTTAATTTCGTCCGTTTTGGACAAAACCCATGTTTCAGATTTTCCAGATTCTTTTCCATTTGTTCAATACATCCAATGAAAAACTGTCACTTCTTATTCCAGCGAATTTCTGAGTTGGAATATTTAATGATGAGTTGGAGATCAAATCTGCAATCTGGAAAATATCTTAGAGGCTAAAATGGTAAGTGATGTTACAGAAAATTTATTAATAAACCATAATTGGTAAAATCATGCATAATCATCAATTTATTAAAAATAAAGGAGAAGAAATAATATTTATCCATGAGAGCATAAATAATTATAAAATGGAATTATATGATAAATTGTGATAAATGACATGATAAAGAAGAGCAGAAATGTTTGAAATAGGTGTTAAAAAGTGATAATAATAATAACATATTAGCGGTCCAACATACCCCCACACTGAACATATTGCATGTCCTCATGCAAGCCAAAACTGAATATATTGCATGTCCTCATGCAACCCAAAGACAAAACCCATGTGTTAACCAAGCAAAAAAATTGATCATCCCAACTCATGAAATGGATGGAACAAATGAATTTTTCCTCAAATAATGAATATTCAATTTTAGCAATCTTGATGAAGGCGTGACAATTTTTATAGTTGACGTTCAACTTTATGTATATGAAGTTGCAGAAAAATGTGATATAAGTAACATCAAACTTCATTAACCATTTTCTCAAAAATCAGATCGTTTTGATGCACGGATCATGAGATATAAACAAAATGGATGTAGGTGATAGTGCATAATTTTCGAAATTTTATGAACTAATTTAGCGTAAAATTATCTGGGTTTGTGTATTTTAATGATACCCTCTTTGTTATCCAGAAATGACAAGAATTCAGTTCATAGTTTTAAAGATATATGCAAATCAATTTCTGCATTGTATAAAAATGAAATTGTATGCCTTAAACGAGAAAGAAGGTAGAAAACATCCATCATGTGTAGCAATGCCTCCCCCAAACTAAAGAATTAGCATGTCCTCATGCAATGCTAGAAAACAAAGAGAGGTGATTGCTACAATCTGTTGAAATCTATGCTTGGTGTAAAACAACATGGAATAAGGGAGGTGTTGAGAATGAATAAGATAAAGAATATTAGTGACATGGTCATAAGAAAGAAATGAAGGAAAGCAACACTCCCCCAAACTGAAAGATGATATGTCTCTAAAAAATGGGAAGTGGTAAATATGTGGAATGAATGATGACAAATAATGCTCAATGGATTTTCATGAAATTCTCCTAAATTCGTAATAAATCAGAAAATTATGTTGTTCTACATCAAGTGTTACCTCCAGAAAAAAAAAATGTGGAATGACATGTAGGGACTGGCATTTGTTGAAGCTGATGTAGGCTGAGCGGATACTGAAAGTGATGCAAAAGGTGGAAGCCATGAAAGCACATCATGTCTAAATAATTTTTCTTGTTCGCGAGTTGCACGAGCCTTTGCTGTTAGTTGCAATAGTGTGGTCGTGTTGCGAATAGAATTTCCCCCCCATACTTGTTGTTATCCTGTAACCAAATCACGATTCTGCATGCAATTTTCTTGAATCCACAGTGTTAATTTTGAAGAGCAACAGATAATATGTATGCCAAAAGTTCAATCAAATTTTTTTTGTAGAAATGCAGTATGAATATTGTGGCAAATCAGCAAATTATGGCAGAATTCTGTACTTATATCACGTTCTATCCATAATTCATACATTCCCCCTTCTAATTGAAAAAGGGATTCTATGACCATAAAGCATAGAAAAAGTGTTGTGTTGACGACAAGGAAAGGGAACAAACAATACAACAGTAAATGAAGCAGAGTACACATATCAAATGATAAGATAGCAAGAGGTATGGTTATAATGAGGGCAATATATAAAGATAGTTATGAATAAGAGATAAGATGCTTGGGTTGATGATAGGTAATGTGGTAAGTAAAAAGGATAGCAATATTCAAGAAAAGATACCTTGCTGACGATATTCCATCTGAAAATGATATGATTGATTAAAAAACATTAACTCATGCGTAAAGGTTCATAGTAGGGAGAAATTAGAGAAATAATCTCTCTGATAAAAAGAAAAATAGGAAGAGAGTATTATAATAATTATTGATGTTGAAAATAGAACTTCAATACCATAAGCAGAGCCTCTGCTGCCAGCAGGCATCCATAGCCTCGACAGGGTTGCTTTTTAACCCATATGAGCCTCAATTTATAGTTGGAGCATTCCATTGTTGTTCTATAGCAGAGATCAGTGTGTTGGCGTGGTAACCAGATAACCACACTGCCATTCACTGGGAAGTAGCAAAAGTGATCAGGCCAGCTCGTGATGAGACTTCCTGTTCCAAGGATATTGTGGCTATCTAATGGATCATAACCTTGGTGTGGTGGCCATAGTGGTAATGTCTTCGCTACAACCTTATGAACATGGCAGGCTGGCTCTTTAATGAGACCCCCTATCCTCTATTTGTAGATAAGATTTTGTTGTTTTTACACCTTTTTATGATAAATAGAGGGAGGCTCAGTACTCCTTAAGAGTGGGGATGGTGGAAGAAGTTTGAACATGTCAATAGAAAGAAAATATACCCATAATCTTACTTATAATAGATAGAGAGAATTGTAGCCAGGAGAAGTGGAACCAGCATGGTAAAGATGATCAATCAGTATCATATATAGCAGAAATAAATACAATAAAGTAATATATAAATAATTGTGTCCCTTTTGTTTGTTTTTTTTTTAAACTAATCATCAAGACGTTGTCTTGTTAAAGATCATAACATCAAGGATATTCACTTGCTTCAATAGAATCCATAATTCTTGTCCTCATAAAAGTATTGTACTTCATGCGATGCAAGGGAATCAATAAAATGTGGTTGAGATGAATTAGGAATAATCGCACAAGAGGGAGGAAGGGTTTTTCTCAAAAATATTCCCAAAGTATTGTTCCCTTGAAGGAACAACAAAAACACTAAAAAAAGTGTTGTTCCTTTTAAGGAATAGCAAAAATACACCCAAAAAAAGTGATGTTCCTTAAAAGGAACAACAAAAAATACACCCAAAAAAAGTGTTGTTCCTTAAAAGGAACAGCAAAAAAATACACCCAAAAAAAGTGTTGTTCCTGAAAAGGATCAGCAAAAAATATACCCAAAAAAAAAATTGTTGTTCCTTTTAAGGAACAACAAAAAAATACATGTGAAAAAGTGTTGTTCCTTAAAAGGAACAACAAAAAAATACACAAAAAAGTGTTGTTCCTTATAAGTAACAGCAAAAAAATCAACACGCGAAATTGTTGTTCCTTAAATGAAATGCCTGCTGTTGCTTAAGAGGAACAACAGTTGTTCCTTAAATGGAACGGAAAAAAGATAATCACGGGAAACTGTTGTTCCTTAAGAGGAAAAGAAAAAATACAAACACGTGAAACTTTTGTTCCTTAAATGGAACGGCTGTTGTTCCTTAAGAGGAACAGCAGCTGTTCCTTAAATGGAATAGCAAAAAGAAAAACACGCGAAATTGTTGTTCCTTAAGAGGAACGACAGTTGTTCCTTAAGAGGAAAAGAAAAAATACAAATACGTGAAACTATTGTTCCTTAAGAGGAACGATTGTTGTTCCTTAAGAGGAACGACAACTGTTCCTTAAGAGGAACAGAAAAAATACAAACACGCGAAACTTGGTGTTCCCTGTAGGGAACAGCAAGGGAAAAATAGAAAAAAATTAATGTACAATATATTACCTAAGCAAATCCAATCAAATAAAAAGACAAATTTATGTACAGGTTTCAAGAAAAAGTAACATTTTACAGAATTGGTGTTGTCGAAGAATCGCCTTCTGCAACTGAAACTTGCATGGTGGGGTCCTCATTGTTCAATCGCTAATCGAGCAAAAAATAAAATTTGAAGGAAGCAACACCTGAAACACAAAAACATAAGAGAAATAAGAAAAGAAACAACACTTTATTTAAAAACAGGATATAAATAAATAAGATAAGTTACAACAACTATGATGTTATTTACTAAGGGAATATCAATCTGTCAATGGAAAAAAAATGATCTTTTGGAAAAATGTATTGACAGTAGTGACATGAATCTTCAAATGGAAACCAATTCTTCATTTTTTATTCTATGAATCCGTTAGGTAATGAATTGGATGAAATTCCCTTACTTCATTAAAATTTCTTTCAAGAATCGCTCGTCCATAAATTGACCTTCTTTATTCTCCTAAGACCTACAAAAAACGTGTGTCTACTTGCAATAAAAAAATAAATCATGGATAAAGAGAGGTGATCGGGCTCCCCTAATCCAAGAACTATTCAAAAAAAACAAGTAGCTACTCTGCAAAACAAATCCATAGAAAAATAAAATAAATTTTTATTTGTCACCTGCGGGAGAGCAGTGGTCGACCATATTAACCAGCAGTGTTTTAATCATAACTTCTTTGTTTTTCGTCTGATTTGAGTGATTCCAAAGCTAAATGAAATTTAATTTAGAGAGATGTCTCCAATAGAAATAGGTTTTAAAAATTCCATGTAATGGTATGTTAAATTTGCGTAGAACAACCTGCCTAATAGAGTCATTTTCGATTTTCCAGCTCAGACCAACATTTGATATTTCAAGCATAAAGTTTTCGTTTGATGATGGATTAAGCTGATTAAAATTGGAAATGAAATAATATTCCTTTATTTATCTCCAATAGAAACATGTTTTTAAGACAAGAAGAATTGATGGGTCAAATACGCTAGTGAACAGCCGAGAAAACAAAGTTTCAAGAGTGCTAATTTATGATAAGCATTCGGTATTTTGGTCATAAATTCCTCATAAAATATCAAAATCGAGTGATTCAAATTGCGTTGTAAACTAGATTCATAGAGGAATATACCATAGAAACAATTTTTAATAATATAGTCATTTGGGCCTCCAAAAACTAGTTGTCCCAACTCTGTTCCTGAGCTGCCTACTAGACACCCTGTCAATGTTTTGGTTATAAGTTTTTCGTTTCAAATCCAAATGGAGTGATTAAAATTGGGTTGGAAAGTAGAAACAAGGGCTACTTAGGATAGAAATATTTTTTAAAAATATTCACTTTTGGTCCCTCAAAACATGACTGTCCCAACTCTGTTTTCAGAAATTTCATCAAGCCCACAAGCCAAAAAATATGATATTGAAGCATTTTTTCCATATTCGTCATAAAAATGAATATGATTGTTTGTAGAACTGTTATTTTCAATATAATACATCTACATACACAAGTAAATTAAAACATTTATCACTGATGTTGATATTCACCGGGTGTTGTAACAAATTTTTTTTTTTTTTTTTTTACATAATAATAAAAATGTATTTATTTATGTCCTTATTTATTTATTTTCTACACTAACCTACTCTTCTTTGAAAATTGATTATGATTACGTATAAGAGTACTTCCAGTAGAGCCATTTTCGAAATAAGGCTTCTATTATGTACATACCCAAATTTGAAAAATGCATGTTAATAAATAGTAGGGTATGAGAAGCCAACTTCGCTTGAAAAGATGGTGCCAAAAATTGTTGAAGTATGGAGTGATGCTGCAAAAAAATGGAGTGAAACCAATCTTCAATGTATCCCTTACTTTCTTGATTTCCCATAGCCATCATATCATGAAGTTCTTGAGTGTTTAAAACAACTTGTTGATGCAGACTAGATGAAACTTCATTTTCTTTCATAACCTCTACAATTTTTGGATTTGAGACATTCTGAATCTTAGTATAAGTTTCTCCAATGGTGCATGTGAGATAGAATGGGTGGGAAGGGTGGGTAAATTTTGTAGTTCGACATTGTAAGCATGTTGTACTGTTTTATTATGGTGAGGGTGTGGAATGAGTTGAGCAGGAAATTGTGTAGGGAATGGAGCATTTTGATGATGTAGTTGATTGGGTTGAATGGATGATTTTGATGGGCAAGAAAGATGTTGTGGAAGAGCTGGAAGATGTGTTTGTGCTATAAGATGAGGGAGATTAGTCATGCAATCATAAGATGAACCATGCCAAACTTGTAGACAATATTGGTGGTGGTTATATTGAGATTGGCATGGCTGCCCTAACATATGAGTATTCCATAATGGATTATGCAAGTAAGAGAATGGATAGGAAGTGTTTTGAACCATACATGTAGGCCATGATTTCCATGGTTTTGACCTTGTTACAGCTTCCCCATCTCTTTGATATGCTACTTCCATCCTAGATAAGGAAGAACAACTATCTATGGGATGCTCCTGTTGGTAATGAGGGCAAAACACTTCATCAAATTCTTGATTTTTCTGAACTTGCAAAACATTCAATTGTGAATTTAGAGAGCTAATGAAATCATATTTAAAATTTTCAAATAAAACATTGATTTCAGCTCTTATGTCTCTTGTTCTTGTAGTAAATTTGGAAAAGAAAGAAGAAACTTCTTTGAAATTATTACGAGCCTTGGAAATTCCTCTTGAATACCTTATGCACAATTCACAAACATCACCATATGATAATTGAAAAACATCATCTTTTCCTATCAGATTTAAGAGTTCTAAAAATTCATCTTTGATTCCTTTAAGAATGAGTGTTTTCAAGATCTCTTTTTCCAAATGTTTATGCTTTGATTTTTGAAGGTTATATCGAAATCGCTTTACATAGTCCTCCAAGCTTTCATCTTACCCTTGTATCATACCAAAAATATCTTCATTGGATTTGCAGTAGTCTTGGTACTTCTTCAAGAATATTTTCTTCATGTCCTTCCATGTTTGGATGCAGTTCTCACCTAGGCTCATGAACCATCAGAGAGCTGCTCCTTTTAGAGTAAGAGGAAACACTTTCAACCTTTGATCATTAGTACAATAATCATATCCTCTACAAAGTATTTCAAACTCAAATAAGAATGTATCTGGATCTTCATTTTTCAAACCATGAAAATTTGGTAGAGACGATGGGGGAATTATGTGCATTTGTGTCACTCCTCCTAGATCTTTGATAGGGAATTCAAAAGTTGAAATGTGAGCCATTTCTTACCATAATAGAAGATGTTCTTCATATGTTTCTTTAAGAGTCCTCCTTCCAATGTTCCTGTCAATTGGTTAGTGAAATGGGTGGTGCTCACATCACCACTCAAGTGGAATTACAAGATTTTTTTAAAATTCTACCTCTAAAATTCCTACTTCAATTCCTATGTAATTTTTCTGAAAAGATGGTGGAGGAGCAAGCATTTTACTTGCTCGTTACGCAGGTTCTTACCTTCCATTTTTAATACCTAATTATTTCACAACAGACAAACATCACATATAAATCACTCTCTGTGAAATAACAACACTCTCCCCGACAACGGCGCCAAAATGTTGGGTGCTAAAAGGTGCCTTTTAAAACTCCTATTTATCCTGCATTAATTATCAACCCAGGCAAGTCCTCTTATTTCAAGAGTGTACACAATATGTGCACGCTATAATCCCAAAGAGTAATGTTTCTTAAAATGTAGTATAGATCTTTCAAATACAAGAATAAACGGATGCTTTTAATAAATCCCACTTGCAACTAAAGGAAACTCAATGCTCTAAAATTAAATCATTCATTCAGGAAAGTAATAGCAATTATCTGTCAAGGATATAGTAGCAATAGCTCGTTCCTCTTTTAACTGATGTAAACTAATCAAGCATAAATAAGATCCTCAATCTGAGAGCTTTGACAACAATAACCAATGTTCTTTACAATTGTTGATCTCACACACAACACACTAAATAACCAATTGGAAATGGCAATGAATTAAATAAATAATGCTACTATTGGAAATGGAATAAATGCGCTCATTGCAATAATATTCTAAAGCAAAACCTAATACTTGCAGGAAAGAGATGAACAGCAAAGCTTATTTAGTAGTAATGAACAGCAAAGCTATTTAATAGAAATGAACAACAAAATCCGAAAGGAACATCGAAGCTTTATCCTTGAAATGAATAGCATAACAATATAAGCTGCAAAGGATAGTAATCTTGTTATGGTGGAAGGGAACGACAATGTGGTTCAATCACAGCTTATGCAATAAAACGATTTCATAAAATATTGAAACAGTAAACTATAAAATAGGGGACTGTGAAGCAATTAAGAAAGAACCAATATCGCCTTCGAGAATCCAATAGCAATAATTAGACTCTTACGGATGATCTAAGTAATGCAATATGCTGTCTCAAATAACCCATGCTGTAAAAAATAAGATTCAGATCACATGATAATGAAATAACTCATAAATAGAACGTGTAATACATAAATACAGTAAGATGATAAACATCTAATGAAATGAACTCACAGTAACCGGCATTTATCAAATCGATCACACTCTGCAAGAATCTGAAATATAACACAGAGGAGCAGTTCATGCTGCCAGGGGTCAGGCCCTTAACCACCAGCAGATACTGCTCAAGCTACTTTAGATGATGTGAATGGAACCAAAAACTTAAATTAATCATTAAACTAGAGCAGCATTATAATGTAATCGTGTTTTTCAACAATGCAGTTTGTGATTAAGTTTACAATTCGAAAAGCAACAACCATTCCTCTTTATTTTACAAACGTCTCCTTTTATAACCAGAAAGAGGAGAAAGTAAATAGTAAATATGATCCCTCGTAACAAAATTGGATTTTTCCCAACAACTTGATCAGCAAGAAAATATATTTCCATCAATCATTCAACAGGAACAAGTCGAATTTGGTATTGCAACTGGAAGAATTTGGAAAATGGCCACAACAGTGAATCTGAGAAAATAGTCCTCAGAGAACTTTCTGTTTCTCTCAATACAAGCCCAATTTGGGTAAACTGTTCTTTGAAAAATTTAATTTGGTCCATTCTAGACAAAACCCATGTTTCAGATTTTCTAGATTCTTCTCCATTTCCCATTACTTCTAATGAAAAATTGTCACTTCTTATTCTAGCGAATTTCTGAGTTGGAATATTAATGATGAGCTAGAGATCAAATCTGCAATTTGGAAAATATCTTGGAGGCTAAAATAGTGAGTGATGTTATAAAAAATTTATTAATAAACCATAATTGGTAAAATCATGCATAATCATCAATTTATTAAAAATAAAGGCGAAGAAATAATATCTATCCATGAGAGCATAAATAAGTATAAAATGGAATTATATGATAAATTACATGATAAAGAAGAGTAAAAATGGATGAAATAGGTGTTAAAAAGTGATAATAATAATAACATATTAGTGGTCCAACAATGGAGTCACAATATAATCCTAGCCTACCTAACAATAACAATGTAAGGGCATAATAATAACAATATGGTGGTTACAGGGGTACAACAATAACAATAAGGGGGCTATACTAACCACAATAAGGGACTATACATGCCCCTCTCCTTCAAAAAAGTGTTGTCCTCAATGCTTGAGTAGCTCTGGATGCTTCTGTATAAACTTCTCATCTTCCAATGTAGAATCTTCAATGGGTAAGTTTGTCCACTTGATGAGATACTCTGAAATTGATCGATTTCGTAGTTGTCAAGTTCTTATTTCCGCAACTAATTTAGGTTCCAATATGATTTTTCCTTCCTCGTCATGTTTTGGCAATATTTTTTGAACTGGAAGTTTGTCACCTACAACATTCTTAAAGCATGAAATATAGAAAACTGGATGCACTCGCGAAGAAGCAGGAAGCTCCAATTTGTATGTCATAGTACCAATATTTTGCAACACCTTGTAAGGACCATATGGCTTTGATGATAATTTATCATCCTTCTTACTTTTATTGAGGGACATTTGTTTGAATGGTTGTAATTGTAAAAATACCCAGTTTCTTACATTGAAACTTATCTTGCTGCGATGTTGATCTGCATGTTGTTTCATTCGATTTTGTGCCAAATTTGGGTTATCCTTTAAGAGTTGGAGAACTTGTTGTTGATGCTCAATGTGATCTTCCACTGCTTGAAACTTGGAATTTTCTCTTAAAGATGATGTGATGGACGGTGCATGATATCCATAAAGTGCCATAAATGGGGTCATTTTTGCTGTAGTATGGAAGGTAGTGTTATACCACCATTCAGCCAGAGGTAACCACTTGACCGATTGTGTTTGTTTATCAGATACGAAACAACGAATATATTCTTCCGAACATTTGTTCAATATCTCAGTTTGACCATCGAATTGAGGATGATAAGATGAGTTATGAGCTAGTTGAGTACCCAAACAAGAAAATAATTCTGTCCAAAAATTTTCAGTAAAAGTGAGATCTTTGTCGCTTACAATAATATTTGGGTTTCCATGTAGCTTTTGAATTGTCTCCATAAATGTAGTAGCAATTGTACTTGCTTTAAATGGATGAGATAATGCACAAAAGTATGCATACTTTCTAAGTCTATAAACTACCACCATGATGGCACTCTTTCCTTCAGACTTAGGTAAACCTGTGATAAAATCCATTGAAATCTCCTCCCAATGTTGAATTGGAATGGATAAAGGTTGTAGAAGACCCGGGATCTTAATTATCTCAACTTTATTTTGCTGCCAAACCAAACATTCTGACACAAAATTTTGAATATGAAATTTAAGGCTATCTCAAAAAAATTATTTCTTCACCATGTGGTAAGTTTTTAAAAATCCTGAGTGTTCTCCTAAAGGATAAGAGTGAAATTGCAAAAGAATCTTTTGATTTAGTTGGAAATTATTATCAAGATATACGTGATCTTTGTACCATAAGGAATCATTTTTCCAACTAAATGTTTCAGATGTAATAGGATCTTGCTACAAATTTTGAATGGGTGTCCACACTTCTTCGTCCTTCTTCGATTCATCCCTTGCTTCGATTATCCCATCTTTTTGGATAATAGAAATGGCACAAAGCAATGCTTCCACCTCTTCATCCTTTATTGAGATTTCATCTGCAACAATAGTTAGATTCCCTTTTTGTAGATGATTTCAAAGTCATAACACAACATCTTTGTGACCCATTTTTGGTGCTCTTCTAAACATATTCATTGTTCCAAAAAGTGTTTAAGACTATCATGATCATTTTTTACCTTGAAGTGTCTTCTCATTAGGTAAGGTCGCCATTTCTTTAGTGCATGTAGTATTGCCAACATTTCCTTCTCATAAACAGCTTTCTATAAATACTTTCTTTTGATTGGACGACTTTCAAAAGTAATGGGTCTTCCTTCTTGCATTAAAACAACACCAATTCCATTTCCTAAGGCATCACATTCCACAATAAAGGTTTTTGTGAAGTCTGGCGTAGCTAAGACCGATGCTATTCACATTTCCACTTTAATATGTTCAAAGGCCTTAGTTGCTTCAGGAATCCATGAAAATGCATCTTTCATCAATAATTTTGTTAGAGGTGTTGCTATTATCCCATAATTCTTAACAAACTTGCGATAATACTTTGTTAACCTGAGAAGTCCTCGCAATTGCTTTATGGTTGTGCGGACTTTCCATTACTTGATGGCTTTAATTTTGTTAGGGTATACCTTAACACCCTTGTGAGATACAATATGACCCAAATATTCCACCTCTTGTACTCCAAAGAACATTTGGAGTTTTTTGCATATAATTGTTTCTCCTCCAATAGTTTGAGCACCTATCAACATGTTGAACATGATCCTTCCAAGACCTATTGTAGATTAGTATTTCATAAAAAATACTAAAAAAAATCTAAGGAAGGGTTTGAAAATGGAATTCATCAACCCTTAAAATGTAGATGGTGTGTTGGCAAGGCCAAAAGGCATGACCAAAAATTCATAATGACCCTCATGAGTTCGAAATTTTATTTTATGATTATCTTCAATCTTCATTCTAATTTGATGATATCCTGAACGAAGATCCAACTTCGTAAAATAAATTGCTCCATATAATACATCCAATAATTCTTCAATTACAGGAATGGGAAATTTATCTTTAATAGTGAGCTTATTGAGCTCCCTATAATCTAGACACATGTGCCATGATCCATCCTTCTTGTGCACCAATACTATTGGAGCAGACAAAAAAATTTGACTAGCTTGAACTATACCAGCCTTTAACATTTCTGCAATCATACGTTCAATTTCACATTTTTTGGACATAAGGATATCTGTAAGGCCTGTTGTTTGGAGGAACACTTCCTGGAATCAAATGAATAGCATGATCATTATCACGAATAGGTGGGAGTCCTTGGGAGTTTCAAAAACCTTGGAATGATTGTCCAAGACTTTTTGGAGATCTAGAAAAATAGATAATTTTGATGTTGGAACTTCTAGTGAGCATAATTGTGAAATTACGCCTCGTTGTTCTTTCTTCATAAACTTTGTCATGACATGAGAGCTTATTATATTTTCTGTCTTTCCTGCGATGCCCCGTAATTTGACTTCCTTTCCTTCTGAAAAAAATTCAATAAAATTTATTGAAAATTAAAAGCCACAGTCCCCAAATATTGTAACCATTGTACTCCTAGTACAACATCAACACCTTCCATTGGAATGGAAAGCATTGGGATATTCAATACATGTTTCCCCATGGTTAGCTTCATTTTATGGCATTTTCTAGAGAAATTTATAGTTCCTCCATTTGCAACCATCACTTGAGATTCTGATTCAGGGTATAGGAAGCAATTCAATTCCTTGGCTACCTTACAATGAATAAAACTATGGTACTACCTGAATCAATCAACATTATTACCTTTTTATTCTTGATATTTCCTTCTATCTTGAGATTTTGAGAAGTGGTAATTCTTATGAATGCATTACACGATATGGTAGGACTCATTTCTTCTTTCTATAGGGCTGCTCCCTGGTTTGTATCCTCTTCTTTTGAAGTTTCTTGTTCATTTTCTTCCTCCTCTTCACAATCTATGTAAAATAATTTATTCTCAGCACACTTATGACCTTTAGTGTATTTTCTATCACAACTGTATCAAATCCCTTTTTCTCTTTTTTCTTCCAATTTTTGTGGTGTCAACCCCTTAGGTTGCGGAAGTATAGGAGTAGAAACAATTACATATTTATAGATGTGAGTGGAAGGCATCCTTGTCGCCATAATTTTACATTAAATTTTTCTTTCCAACTTTAATGCCTTCTCCAATTAATCAGGTTCCCAAAGGCAAACCTCATGTTGGATGTTATCCTTTAAAGTCCCCATGAAGACATCAATACTGTCTTCCTCTGGAATATCATTTATCCCTATATTCAATTTTTGGAAGTCCTCAATGTGATCCACCACCAAACCCTTTTGTTTGGGATTTATCAATTGGTTAAACAAGGTGTTTCTCTGTAATATTCCAAATCTAGAACAGCTCAGCAAGCATGCTGAAATAACGCACTTCTGAGAATTTTGTGCATAGAAATGGGTTTGTAGCTCCTGGACCCCTTAGATCAGCTCAAATAAGATCTAAATCCAAAATGAGGGAAAAATCAAATCAAACTAGGTGGGTTAAACAGATCTCCCACAGACTAGTCTATTTGAAAATCACCCAAAGAGAGGGGTTGCAGCTATATGCAAAGGACTACTTCAGAAATAACGTAGATCCACTGAAGCATAGTAAGAGGCTGATATGAAGGTTTAGAAATCATATGTATAACAGAAAATCACTTGTACATTACAACCCATACATTTTACAAGAGAAATAATGAGACAATACAGGAAAAATCCTCAGAAATGACGTGCTACAACCATAAGAAAAGACTGCATAACTATGATAGTGTTATTTTCAAGGGCTGAAGTAGAAATTTATTAATACTTAGATCTAGATCAGATATGTACATAAAAATATATATCTATATGAGATCTGTGTACAAGAAAAGCTCATATATACATTCCCCTTGGGGTTTTGTGCAAAACATGAAGCAGAGAGAGTAGATTTGAGATCTAAGGTTGCAGATTTGTAGAATGATTCAGAAATTTCTGAATAATACAGTGGGATAGCAGATCAGATCTAAAAAAAACATGGATTGGATGGCCAATCCATGGATCACCACAGTGAGTGGAAGAATCCTAACACCGGAGATCTCTCCTCCAAAATGCAGACAAAACACCCTGCAACTTATCCTTTGCAAATAACACAGTCCAGGGAGAGAAACTACGTTGTAGGCTCTAAGAATACTTTGGCCTAATTTGAAGGTCTGGATCTGAAGCTCAGTCAGCTAATGCACTCTTCCAGGAGGTTAAAAGACACACTCACTAAGAAGATCCACTAGTATAGATTAGATCTGACCAGATCTAGTGTCTTCCACTGCTACAACTCACAAGGAAACCCGACCCTCAACAGGATCAGCACTGTAGGTGTAAGGTGAAGCTTGGCGCAAGCCTAATAGTGGACAAGATAGCACAAGTCTCCTCCAATATATTCTCAAGAAAGGAGGTGGGATTCCTGAACAGGAAGACCCAACAAGGGATGTCTAAGCAAACAATGCCTTCAAAAAATAATATCTTCAACAACCCTCTCTTGTTGCTCTCCTCCTCCTTTTATAATATTGGAGTCTTTTCAAAACCCTAAACCACTTCATTAGTTTAGCCTCTTTCACATGTAAAACCTCCTTCTAGAACTGTGTTGTCCCTCCAAGAGGTTCAATGCATATAGACTGCACTGTAGATATGGTCATGGTTGACTGGGTCAAGTGAACAACCTCTTCCACACTCAAGGTGTCTTCATTTTAACTGGTTAGCTTGATTTCCATTCACATTGAGCTTTCTTTATTTAGTATCCACTATTTGAAAATAAATTTTGTTGACTTGGTCAAACTTGACCTTGTCCACATAGTTTAGACATGGTTCACACATGTGAATACTTGATCTAGTTACTTCATGATCCCTTTTCACACTATGAGGGATTTTTATTCATACTTGAGAAAATTATGAGCCTCCTTGCACAATTATTCATCCATCTAGATTTCAAAAGAAAATTTAATATTCCTATTAGCTGTAAGCTAATTTAGAAATATTACAGTCTCCCCCTCCCAAATGTTGCTTGTCCTCAAGTAGCTGCAAGGGTGTTCCAAAAATCTCCCTTTCTTCTCTTATGGTCCCCTCATCCAATAGTCCCCACCATTTCTCTGATTTTTCTGCAATAGTTCTGTCTTCCAATGGTCCTTTCTCAATGTGCAAGTTGGCCCTTAGTGAGTAAACCCAATGGCTCTCATCATGAAAGAATGGAAGGCTGTTATGGAAACCTTCTTGCTGATCCATGGCCTCCTCAAGATATAAGTGATGACAATCATGGGGAGATTCATTATTCATGAAAGCCTCCCATCTCCATGCTATCATCCAAATGAAGTGGATCACCTCCCAGCTTGGCAATCCATAGAAGAACTCCTCCCCAATACATATGAGAGGCATGTTCCCAACAAACCTATGGCTCACTCTACAAAGAGACAAGTGATCTATCATAGTGGCCATAACATATCTCATGCTCCCATTGAAGCATGCAGTGCAAACAGAGTGGGGAACTCCTTTCCCCAAGGGCACAACCCACCGATTTTCCTCTTTTCCAACCATGTTCCCAAGATTAAGAAAATTTTTAGCACATGGAATCATAATTAGAAGCATGCTAGTTGCCATGTATGATAAAGGAGAAGGAAGATGTTCCCTCATGTGCAAACAACGCAATTTTACCCTTAACTTCCATAGAATAAGAGATGACAAGTGCCTCCCCCAACACTTTCTTGCTGCCCCATCCCTTCTGAATGCTTGGAAAAGGTGCATCATATTTGGTGTAAAATAATCAAACCATGAATAATATAGCAGCTTTCCAAGATCCTCCAAGGAATGACCTGCATCAACATAGTTCATGGCCTTGAGTGGCCCATGAAACCCATCATAAATAGTGCCCCCTTTTGGAGCAACGTTCTGCAAATGAGTGTTAGAAAAATATAAGCATATAGGAAATACATCATAATACTCAGAAGGACAAGTTCCTCTCTATACTTGTTTTACATCAGTGAGGTAACTCATGGATGAGTTCCCTCTCACACTCAATGCGTTAGGAGGTGTGAATGATGGCTCTTCCCAAGAGCTATGTTCCTCCTCATCTACCAAGTAATCCATGCACATATTCATATGAGAGTGCACCTCTTCCTTGAAACCTTCCCATATGAATCCACCCAAGAGAGTATGATAAGCTTTAATAAAACCAGTGGGTTTGGAAAGTAGGATCTCATAGGTTGCATCCAGTAGTCTCCCCTTGAGCTTGGAGTCTCTAACCAAAAGGATAAGGTTGTAGAAATACATGACTCCATAAACTAACTTGAACCTCTCATCCACTACTTCCCCATCCAGAACCCCACATGTGAAGAGGTCCTTGGAGTATTCCATCATGAGTTGGGAATCCCAATAAGGATCCATGCTTCCTAAGAATGACAGCGCTGTAGAGGTTTGAAATGCAACCCCTATCATGTTATGGCCCTCCTCTTTGACAAGTTTGATGTCAAAATCACATGTTGGAGCAGCATAATATTCCTTTTTCTGCCTCCTTTGCAGCTAATCTTTCCCAAGACAAGATTGCAGCAAATGGAAATCAACCTCCCCTTGGAAAGTCCTTGTCTTCCAATACTTCCTCATTTTGGCCCATGCATGTAAGAGGGTTAACATCCCTTTGCGATGGTTATAAATCTTCCTTGTGAATGAAGATATCATGTGTTGCCCCAAAGTTATGGAGTTTCCATGTATTCCCATGCTCATGCCATCATAGACTTCTGATTCCTCCTCTCTCAGTGAAGATGACTGAGTGGGAGATAGCAATGCCCCTTTCAGGAAATTTCTCACCTCTCTTTTGAATTCATGAGAGATTATATGTGTTGCATTGGCTTCTTCCAAGGCTTCCTCCTTAGCCATGTATGAAAATGTTGCCCATAGTTGAGAGAACACTTTAGTTTCCCTTCAATCAAAGGTCCTCCTAGTGAAATGCCTTCTGGAAAAGAGGCATCAAGGAATAGAGTAGAATGTGGATGTAGGTGGACAGATTTTCCCCTACCTTTATTGCATAGGTCCCCTTGCCTTCTTTGTTCTTCCAAACTTTGAAACAGAGAAGGGTTCATGCTCTCCATCTTGTGATTCCCTTCCTCCTCTTTTCCTCCTTCTATCCTCCAGTTCTCATCATTTGAAAATGATGGTACATGTTGCTCATGTGTTATGCCAAGAGCTTTATGTGTGAGACCCTTTGGAACTCCTTGCAAGAGTGCAAGAGTTTCTTTCCTTGGAGAAAGTGCTCCATCATTCTCTCCATTAAGTTCTTGAGGTGCCTTTTTTTTATTGTGTTATCATTTCCTGCCTTCTCCTCCTCCTCTTCGATAACTGAAATTGTCTCATCATCAACAAGAGACCTTAGATCTTAGTCATCTATTGAAGGAGAAACCTTCCTTCTTTCCTCTTGAGAAGAGAACCCTTCATCTAGTGGATATCTTGCCCTTGGCAAGGTATCAAACAAACTTACACCTTCTTCTATGGTTTTCAGAAATGGAGTTGGATTCATAGACCCTTCCAACTCATGCAAAATATTTTTTTTATATGGTTTGATAGTGTTAACAGAAGCTGTTACACATGGAGCTCCATCAAACATTTCCACTAATATTTCAATAAACCTTGCATAAGTAGGTGTATTTTCATTTCTTAAGGAAAATGACTCAAACAACCACCAAGTATATGCTTTACCTTCAAAATGCAGCGGTGCTACTTTGATGGCTTCAATTTCTGAAACTTGGTGTTGCTGCACAAAGTTGTCTAGCTCCTCCACCCAAACCCTGATTGGACATTTAGGTGATCCATCAAAAGTAGATAGAAAGAATCTACCCACATCATGTTGTTTCCCCTTTATGCTAATATCCTCCTTGAACTTAGATAATCCTTGGAATTTCAAGTCATCTTTGAACTCCTTAGATTGACCTTCATACTCCTACAAATACTCTACAAGAGTCTCCTTCTCGAATACACCTCCTTTCTTCCTCTTCATGAATAAATCACTGACAGAATGTTGAATATTTGGTGATATGGCTGAGTGCACATGTCCATGAGATGAGGATTCATAATTTTCCTCATGTATATATCTTGTAGATCTAATCGGGAGATCTTCCTACTCTTGAAACTCTCTAGGAGTTTCACAACTCTTTCTCTCTTCTTCTTGTTCAACCTCCCTGGAGAGGTTCTTACTGAATATGAAAAGAAATGAGAGTAAGCTAATCCTCTTCATCATTCTTACCTTTCTCTTTACTTTATAGAACTTTTTCTTGAAGCCCACAGTCTGAGCCAAAGATCTGGCTTTGATACCACTGTAATATTCCAAATCTAGAATAGCTCAGCAAGCCTGCTGAAATAACGTACTTTTGAGAATTTTGTGCATATAAATAAGTTTTTAGCTCCTGGATCCCTTATATCATCTCATCTAAGATCTAAATCCAAAAGGAGAGAAACAAAATATCAGACTAGGTGGGTTAAACAGATCTCCCACAAACTAGTCTAGCTGAAAATCACCCAAAGAGAGGGGCTGCAGCAATATGCAAAGGACTGCTTCAGAAATAATTCAGATCCACTAAAACATAGTAGGAGGCTGATATGGAGGTTCATAAATCAGATTTATAACATCAAATAAGATTTACATTACAGCCCATACATTGTACAAGAGAAATAATGAGACAATACAGGAAAATCCTCATAAATGAGGTGCTACAACCATAAGAAAAGACTGCATAACCATGATAGTGTTATTTTCAGGGGCTGAAGTAGTAGTTTATTAATACTCAGATCTATATTATATCTTCACATGAAAATATAGATCTATTTCAGATCTGTGTACAAGAAAATATCATCTATACATTCCCCTTGGGGTTTTGTGCAAAACATGAAGCACAGAGAGTTGATCTGAGATCTAAGGTTGCAGATCTGCAGAATGATTTAGAAATTTCTGAATAATACAATGGGATAGTAGATCAGATCTGAAACAAACATGGATTTTATGGAAAATCCATGGATCACCACAGTGAGAGGAAGAATCCTAACACCGAAGATCTCTCCTCCAAAATGCAGAAAAAACACCCTGCAACTTCTCCTTTGCAAATAACGCAGTCCAGGGAGAGAAACTGTGTTTTAGGATCTGATAATGCTTTGGCCTGATGCCAAGGTCTAGATCTAAAGCTCAATCAGCTAATGCACTCTTCCAGGAGGTTAAAATACACACTCACTGAGAAGAGCCACTAGTATAGGCTAGATCTAAGCAGATCTAGTGTCTTCCACTGTCGCAACTCACAAGGAAAACCCAACCCTCAACAATATCAGCACTGCAGGTGTAAGGTGAAGCTTGGCCCAAGCCTGATAATGGACAAGATAGCACAAGTCTCCTCTGAGAGCTGCTCAAGGAAGGAGGTGGGATTCCTGAACAGGAAGACCCAACAAGGGATTTCTAAGTAGACAATACCTTCAGAAAATAATATCTTCAACAACCCTCTCTTCTTTCTCTCCTCCTCCTTTTATAAGATTGGAGTCTTGTCAAAACCTTAAACCACTTCATTAATTTAGCCTCTTTCACATGTAAAACCTCCTTCTAGAAATGCGATGTCCCTCCAAGAGGTTCAATGCATCTAAAATGCGTTGTAGATATGGTCATGGTTGACTTGGTCAAGTGATCAACCTCTTCCACACTCAAGGTGTCTTAATTTTAACTTGTTAGCTTGATTTCCATTCACATTGAGTTGTCTTTATTTAGGATCCACTCTTTGAGAATAAATGTTGTTAACTTGGTCAAACTTGACCTTGTCCACATAGTTTAGACATGGTTCACACATGTGGATGCTTGATCTGGTTACTTCATGATCCCTTTTCACACTATGAGGGATTTTTATTCATACTTGAGCAAATTATGATCCTCCTTGCCCAATTATTCATCCATCTAGATTTCAAAAGAAAAATTAATATTCCTATTAGCTGTAAGCTAATTTAGGAATATTACATTCTCTCTGTATCCTCATAATGTGCTATCATTTCCTCCATAAAAATTGACCAAGTGAAAATTTTTTTACGGGAGAAAATCCATCGATACCATGTAAAAATGTATTTTGTTCTAAATATAAAGTTGCAATGCATACCTTTTGTGTGTTTTTCACATTATTTAGATCAAAATATTGCTCCATCTATAGTATCCATGTTACGAGATCCTTGCCATCAAACTTCCTCATATTGATCCTTGGAATATGGTAGGTCTTAAATCCCACATTTGAGTTTATGAAATAACGATTAACATTTATTTAGTTTTCATCATGAGTTTCCTATACTATATTTTCGCCATTAGGAATCATTTCTTGTATCAACTTTGTCAAACCTTCCATGTCTACTTTTAGAACATTCTTCATGTCTTCCATATTGTCTTTCATTTTTTTCCTCTATACCATTGATCTTAGCTTCCATGTCATCCATATTAGCTTCCATGCCTTTCTTCAAACCATCCATATTAGCTTCCATGCCCTTCTTCAAACCATCCATATTAGCTTCTACGCTTTTCTTCAAAACTTCCATTTCATTTTTTGTTTCTCTTTGCGAGAGCGAAATTTGGTGCACTTTCTCTTGTAATTTTGATATATCATGTTGCACTTCTTCATCTTCATGAGTCATAGTAGAGTATTCTGAGGGCTTAATGGATGTTGAATTACTTTTATGGGGAATTTTAGAACCCAATACTTATATATATGCTTCAATATGCCCTTGGAATCCATTCAAACCGATTTTTCAAACAATACTTGTACAATTTGAAAAAGAATACACACTTTTTTCTTACTTTTAAGGAGCTCTATATTGAAACTGAATTATCTCTATGATTTCGGATCTTCAATATCTGAATGTGGGTCCTGTAGTAGCCCTCTAAATCTTCTTTCCATTGCCATGGGTCTTACCTGCTTTGGATGCTTCAAGGAAACGTTATGTCCAATATCCCACAATGGCCTAATTATTGATTGGTTCAGTAGAGTGAACTTTTACAGCATGCCACATTTCATTGTTTCCTCCTTTGGCTCTAAAATTGATATAAAGGAAACTAAAATCCATGGAATTTCAACTAATTTTTACAAAATCCTAATCCATTTCTCAGAGAGAGAGTTATGACTACTCTCCCACGTTCACCTATTTAAGATGAAATTCAAGAGCCTGAAAAAACCCTAACTTCCACAAATAATATCTCCGAAAATATTGCGAACCAACATCTTCAATTTTTACATGAAGTTCCCCAGGATTGTGGCTTCATGTGATAAAAATTTCATCTTTTGAACCTTCGTAGAAAATAATATATAGTGAATATTCCACGATAACCTATTTGGAGCAGCAAAACCCTAGAATCTAAAGCTCTGATACCAAATGTTATGAAATAAGCCACTTTAAGGGGGGGAACCTCCTTTACATTACATAAATTAACAATTATTGGATGATATAAATGACAAAAACTCCTTCTATATATAGGAGTCCATGGGGTCATTATATAATCCTAGCCGACCTAACAATAATAATGTAAGGGCACAAAAATAACAATATGGGGGTTACAAGGGGACAACAATAACAATAAGGGGGCTATACTAACCACTATAAGGGACTACGATAGTAATATAGAGACCTAATACATATCCTTTCGTGTCTTCTGAAGTTCAAATGTACTAATAATATTCTCGAATACGAATCGCCCGTACTTGGATTAAAGAAAACCATCGAATTGAAGTTAGAGATTCTCAAGGTATCTGGTGACTCAGATTTGGTCACTCATTAGGTACGGGATACTATCAACTGTGTATCACCAAATCTTAAAAACTACCAGCAAGAGGTATGCCATTTAATTAATAATTTCAAAATTTTCAATATTATTTTTGTTCCTAGACATCGAAATGTTGTAGTTGGTGCATTAGCAAATGAATATGCTAGGATGTCACCATTGAAAAGTGGTTTTTATATTGAAATTGTACATAAATCATATGTGCCTGAAAACATCACTAACTTGTGTGTTTTCAATCATAACCAACAAATACCGAACTTTATGGCTAATGCGGACGTATTCAAATATGTTTCCATAGATGAGGATGAACATGATTAGTCTTTGTAGGACGCATCTAAAGCAATGACCGGAAACATTATGCCTAAGGTTGTGGTGTTTCTATAGAATTTATATGGCCTAAAAAACTGATTTAGAGGACCAACCAATGCGAAGAGTTGGGATTAAAAGTTAGCATACAAACAAGTCAATCAGTGGAACTCAAGAATATCCAATGTATGTGAACCTCAGTACGTATTGTTCTCCATAGGAACAAGAAGCTTTTACTCATTCAAACAGTATCATGATGCATTTTCATGTACATACAATTATTTAAATACATATGACAGTCGTATTATCCAGTACGCCATTCCTATAATATAAGGGGCAAATCCTTTCCAAAAAAAATTATGAAAACGTCATCCAACATTAGAACCCTTTATCCAAAAAGAATTGAGAAAGTTTTTGGACTCTCAGATCATATTTAAATTCAAACATTCCACTTGGGTTTCCAACTTGGTCTCAGTTAGAAATAATTATGGTGAAATACTTCTATGTGTTGGTTTCTAAAATCTCAATTGGGCTTCTAATAAAGACAATTACCCAGTTCCATCCATGGAACAAATCCTTTAGACAATATCTAGGTCTTAGATGTTTTAATTATTAGATGGTTTCTCTAGTTATAATCAAGTTCTAGTAGCAAAACCAGATAGATTAAACATACCTTCAAGACCAAATGGGGAACATTAGGCTTAAAGAGGATTCCATTTGGGCTTATCAATGCCAGTGCAACTTTCAAAAGAGTGATGGACATCTCCTTCCATGGCCTTCTAGGTCAGAATGTCATTGTTTATTTGGATAATGTTACTTTGTTTTCCAATAAAATATCAAATCGTGTACATCATCTGAAACAAATATTCAAGCAATGTTCAAAGTAAGGGATTTATCTTAATCCCAAGAAAATTTTCTTTGGTGTGTCCAAAGGGATTCTCTTAGGGGACATGAATGCAAAAAGAAGAATCAATATTGACCCCAAGAGGGTCAAAGCCATCACATAGATCTTGTTTCTAGTGAATAAGAAGGACATGCAATATTTCTTAGGGAAAATTATTTTCCTGAGAAAAATCATCTCTGATTATGCTCAAATAGTCAAGACTATACAAGAGATGATTAATAAAGATTCAGTATACAATTAGGATAAATAGGACAAGGACCCATTTGCTAAAATTAAAAAAACAATTGTTGATGCACCTGTGTTATTCATTCCATACTATGACAAAGATTTCATGCTCTAAATGTTTTCTTCTGATTCATTGATTACAGTTGTATTCACTCAAAAGGGTATTGAAGGAACTGAGTGTCCTATCTCTTTTATAATCGCTAGTATACAAGGGCCGGAATTGAATTTCACTTCCATTGAAAAGAAAACAATCATATTGTGTACAAGCTTGTGGTCAAGTACTTTAGGCTCTATCTATTGAAAACTCACGTGATTATTTTTCTACTTCATCCAATAGTAAGAACATTGTTCGTGCAGCAAGATATGGGTGAGAAGAGGGATAATTGGATGACCTGTCCACAAGAACATTATCTGGATTTTAAACTAGTTAATACCATAAAGGGTCATGGCCTCTATAAGCTATCATTTGAAGCAATCAATGCTTCCAAATAAGATATTTTAGGCTAGGAGTAGGAGATAGAAGTGTACAATATTGAACATGTTCCTTATTTTGTGTCTACAGCGCCATGGTATTCATATTTATGGAAATTCATATAGAATGGCACCTTTCCCACACCCTTATCAAATAAACAGAAGAGAAAAATCCATTTAAAATATTTGTATTATCAACTAATTCACGAATTAATTATTAGGAAGCACCACAATGGTGTCCTACTAAGGCGTCTTGAGCCGCAGGATACAGAAAAGGTACTTAGAGACTTGTGCGGTGCATCGGCAGGTGGTCACTATGTGGGTGACACTACGACACATAATGTTATGAGGGTTTTGGCCCACTCTACTCAAGGATGTTCACACCTATGTCTGTATGTGCCAAGCTTGTCAGATATGTGTTGGTCATGATCAAAGGTAAGCCACCCCACTACCAACAATAGTAGTTGAGGAACCATTCCAATAGTGGGGCTTAGATGTTATCGAGGAAAATTTTCCCCATTCTTCAAAGAAACACTGATATATCCTAACATCAATACATTACTTCACCTGATGGTCAGAAGAAGTTCCTCTTAGACAAGTAAATTTCCAGGAAGTCATCCAATTCTTGCTATATAATATTATAACCAGGTTTTGCATTCTTACATCACTTGTCTTTGATAATGTGACTTAATTTTCATCATTAAACTTTATGATTTCTCATTAGAAAATGGGATTGTATTGAAACATGCATATAATTATTATTTGCAGGGAAATGGTTTGGATGAATTGACAAATAAGAACCTTATCAGCATAATAAAGAAAACCATATTCTCTGAACAAGGGAACTGGCATAAAACTTTGACCAATGCACTTTAGGCCAGTAGTGTAACTCCAAATCCTTCCCTGAAAACCTCTTTGTACTTTGTAGTTTATCGTAAAGAAGTTATCTTGCCTTTGAACATGTATCTTCCATCCTTGTATCTCTCTCAAGAGTAATAGGGTAGACCTTTCCTTCTGGTTCAGAGCAGGATAGACACTTTACTCAAACTCAAGGAAGAAAGGCACAAAGCCAAGGACAAATTTTTTGTGCATCAAATTGTGTAAAGCGTTGGTTTGATAAGTCCGCAAGGGAAAAAAATATTTGATGTGCATGACCTAGTACTAAAGTGGGATAAACCCCATGAAGAAAAGGGAAATCACATGATTTTATGGATTGGACCATTTACCATCAATGAAAAGCTTCATCACAATACTTTCAAGCTGAAATCCTTAGACACAAGGATTCACCCCCTTCCCATTAATTGCTAAGATTTGAAACAATATTTTTAGTAGAAGTTGCAAGTTGTTCTTTATGTAAATTTTGTTTTGTTCCCTTTCTTTTGTGTCAGTCATATGTGTGTTTTTTTAGTTGTGTATTTTTGTGTCATGTTTGTTGGTCATTATACATAAATAAGACCTTGTGTAAAAGTGCATAGCTAAAAATTCTTTGTGGTGCAATGAAAGAGAACTGTGACAACCACATAGCTTAGCTTTCTTTTGTTCTTCATATTTGTTTGGGAAAATACCATAGTTTGATTTAAGTCCAAATGGAAAATACAATTTTTCCAATAGGATAACCTTGAGGGAACCTATTAGATCCCTACCTATGATAGTATCTAAAATACTCAACTTGGTGTAAATCTACCTATGTTTCAATTCTTTTCCAATCCAGTAGATAAGGGATAAGGGGAAAATATAAAGCAATATCCTCTGCTCTAAATTTAGAAAATTAATGTGTAGATTCTAAACTTCTCATGAAATTTACTAAATCACAAGACTAAAATTTACTCTATTGATCTGTAGAAGTAAATACACGATTGAGAACACAAATCATTAACATGAAAGAAGAAACGTTAGACATGCATAGAGATTTATCTATGGGAAAGAAACTACTCAAAACCCCTTAATATATGTATCACATTAATCAAAGAACCTGGATGAATACAATATTCTTGATCAATCTTGAGCACAATCTACACCTATATCTTTTATCCTCTACTTGATTGACTAAACCTGGCCAATACTTAGCGAATTTTAAATCCCTCCAAGATCCTAATTCCTTTCATTTTTCATTACGGAATTAACCCCTATTAAGTAGGAATTAACCCTATATGATTTCGCAATTCCTCTCCGTTGATCCTCTGACCAATACAATGAACTATACACTCAATCTAGTATACAATTAAATGTACACTTCCTTGGAAACTCCATCTCAACTGGGAAATTCCAATTCTCTGTATGCATGAGCTAATTTAGGATGATTGAATAGTTATCTGGATTATCACTAAGTGTGATTGAAGTTGCACTACAAAACTTTACCTTCCACTAGTTTCTCCAACAGTTGAAACTAGTTTAACTGACCATAACTCAATTTAACTAAATTTAATTGCTACAACTAAAATTAACTCAACCTAGTCTCCCAAAATTTAGGAACCCACTGCACATAACCGAACCTCATGCCCCTAACTTGAATGACCTGACATATACTCCTATTTTTTTGGAATCAACTCAAGTAAGATGAACTTGAACTCATTAACTCGAATTCAGTGTTCTTAACTAAGTGACAAAAGCCATGTCACTTCAATCAACTCCTCCTAGTTGTCTTTTGATGTGGAATTTTGAATTTCCTTAATTTTAATTAAGGAAAAATAAAAATTGAGACTTTCTTGGTGCATTTTAAACACTCCCTCTCAGTAAGAAAGGGATTATCAACCACCCCTACCATGCACCTGTGGAATTTACTGCATGAAAAACCTCTAACTATTGTTGATGCTACTGCAACACCTACAACTGAGAAGCATCAAACAAACATTGAATTAACTGTGTTTGCAACTTTCTACAAGGAAAATTGTGTTTTTTTACTCTTCTACTGAGCCTCTTGTTATGTTTTCAACACTCCTCTGAACTCCTCAGTATCTGACTGGAATTGATCCTTCTGCTACTAAATACTATGGGTCCTTGTAGCAAGTTAATGATCCATGAGGAGAACACCTCAATGGACCCTGCCCATATTTCTGCAACCATTGGACTAAGGATCTACATCCCCCCACCTCACTCCTAGAGGTATGATTGCATTTGTGGAAAAATATCATCTACTCATATTTTTGCTACTACTTCTTTATTGTTTCTTTTACATTGTTGTTGCAACTACTCCAATAATGAGTCTGATATCCCCAAATCCTGAAGTACTAGCTTCCATAGGGTTGCTCCCTCTGAAACTATACTCCCTCTAAGTCTCGATCTCCCTATGGGAAATATATCTACCCCTCAATCTGCAAATATAAATTATCGCAACTCCTTTTTTTCACTAAACATTGGATCATTGATCTGCCCACTGGCAACCTTCTTGCTCCATTAAGAAGTCTGCACATAGGGTCTTATGGATCTACCCTGAACTAGGCCTCCATCAACACTACCTCCTAACAACTCATTAGCTACTCAATTATCATTATACATATGTACTTAAATGATTGGTTCTAATGTGAATCCCGCTCTAATACCATGTATAAAATTGATGTGTAGATTATAAACGACTCATGAAATTTACTAAATCATAAGACTAGAAGCTACTCTACTGATCCGTGGAAGTAAATTCACAATCGAGAAAACAAATCATTAACATACAAGAATAAACATCACACATGCATAGATATTTATCTAGGGGAAAGAAACTGTTCAAAACTCCTTACTATATGTATTGCATATTTAATCAAATAATATGGATGAATACAATATGCTTGCTCAAGCTTGAGCACAACCTGCACCTGTATCTTATATCCTTTGCTTGACTGACCGAACCTAACAAATACTTATCCAATTTTCAAGCCCTACAAGATCCTAATTTCTTGCACTCTTAATTTACTAATTATCCGCTATTAAATAGTAATTTCCCCCTATATTCTTGTAATATCCCTTTTTTAGGAACAACTACAAATTGGGAATAATATGAGTTATTACCAATGTGGAGCTACATAAATATGTCTTATATAGATTTCAAAACACTTAATATTCAGTTAAATATGAAGCAGCAACCTTATACAACGTTTTATGGGGAAAAAGGTGGGGAAAAGTGATGATTTTGGCCCTAAAATGTGTATATTCAGAGATCTGCGTAAAAATAAGAGAAATGGTGGGATTTAATTTTATATTAGGTCATGAGGGACCTATGATCATAATTTCAGCTCAAAAAAATAAGTCTAGCTAAGTTAAACAATTCCTCCTTCCCAAGCTAAGCTTAAAAACCCTGATTTCCCATGGCTTAAATGATGCAGAAAGTGCTAAAGCTTCTACAACGTTATTTTCTGAATTTTTTAACTGAAATAATGATGGAACATAAGTATGAAAAGTTTATAATATGATTCAATGGCTTTATATGATAAAACACAGATTTATACATGAAGAAAGGCCTCAAAACTCAGCAAAATGCTACAAGGAAATGCCCAATAAACCAGAAAACGTAATATTCAGGAATCTGAAGCAGTGTTTCATTATATTTTAGATCTACAACAGATCTGAATATAAAATCACGGATCACAATGGGATCTATATGAAAAAAGAGCTTTTTCATACATTCCCTTGGGGATCTCAGCAGAAGATGAATAACAATGAATAGATCTGAGATCTACACCATAGATCTACAGTAATATTTAGAAATTTCTGAAGAATATGATGCACAGCAGATCAGATCTGAAATAGGATGTGGATTGGTTGGCCAATCCATGGATCACCTCAGTGAAGGAAAGGAGGCCTTTCACTGGAGATCTCTCCTCCAAACTGATGCAAAACCCACACTGCAACTCTGCCTGCAAAAAGGACACATTTTCCTCAAGGGACTGTGCTGAAGAAGTGGAGCACACTTTGGCCTGATGCTAGGATAAGATTTTGAAGCCCCAAAACAGCTATTTCATTCTTGCCAGTGATTTAGAAGACTTCCCCACTGAAAAGATGCAATAGAAATCTTCAGATATGAATATATTTGATTCCACTTACTACAACTCACAAGACAGCTCAACCCTCAACATGAGCAGCACTGTAATGTAAGGTGAAGCTTGTCCAAAATGCTGGATAGTGGATCAATGCAGCACAATCTCCTCTAAGAGACCCTCAAGGAAGGAAGAGGAATTCCTAAACAGGAAATCCCTCTCTCTCTAGCTAAACAGCCAAGAGAGTTTGAGTTGCTCGAGAAATCTCAAAATCGAAATATCATCAACAACCCTCTCCTTGAATCTTTCACTTCATTATATAATGTTAGGGTTTGTAAAACCCTAAACCACCTTGATCATTTGTCCCTTTTCACATGGAGGACCTCCTCATAGGACTGCGTTGATCATCTAGGAGGTTCATTGTATCTGGGCTGCTTTATGATTTGGTCCTATTGACCAGGTCAAATAGCTTGAACCTGTTTCACATACAAGTGGATTTTATTGAGAAAGCCCTAATTTGAACTCTGTTCACATTGGGCATTGATTTATTCTCATTTTTAGGAGTTTTTATTTGTTCTCCTTCACATTTTATTCATAAAACATAAAAATAAAATGACATTGAATATTCCTACTAGCTTGGGCTAGTTAGGAATATTAAAGTCCTCCCCCTTCAAAATGTTTCTTGTCCTCAAGCAACTGCAGGGTAGAACCAAACTTCTCCTTCCCTCTTGTTGTGGCCTCATCAATGGACCCCACCATGGCTGAAAATGATAAGCAATGAATCTGTCCTCCAATGATTTTCTCCAAGTGTAAGATAACAAGTGTACATCATGAGAAAATGGAAGGTGCAAGTGGCGAAATCCTTGTTTCTCAAAGGCGTCATTAAGGTAGGAGTGATGAAGAGCATGGGGAAAATTTCTCCCAATGAGTGTCTCCCACACCCATGCTATCATCCATAAGAATCTAGTTACCTCCAAATAAGGCAACTTCAGTAAATCCTCTTCCACCTTGAGCTCCAGCACAGAAGGTGGGCTGAAAATCTGCAAGTGGTAAGCATCATAGCCTACCCCACGTTGTTTGCCTCTCTACTTAATATAAGTGTAGAGTGCAAACTGATCTTGGGCTACAAGGATATATCCCTTAAATGGCATCATGAAGATTAGATATGCAAAGATCCTCCCTCCAACGCTGCAAAACCAGTTAGCCCAAAATGTTCCATATGTGATGGACATAGGGGTATCATCATAAGTTATCCCATCACACACATGGCCCACCTCCAAGAGAAACAAGTGTTTGGTCATGGTGGCCACAACTCTTCCCATGTTCCCATTAGAACATGTACTACAGAAAATGTGGGAACCCACTTCCCAAAAGGACACATCCAAACCATGTGCCTCACTCAACATCATGTATCCCATCAAGATAAAAGCAATATCAGCAATTTAAAACATGACCATCATCATCATGAAGGAAATACTTAAGGTTCTAGGTGATGCAAGAGAGTACCAACAGTTTTCCAAGCCTTCACAGCGCAGTTTTACATACTGTTGCTTTAGAAGAATACATGGAAAATTGTTTCTTGTTACATGGTTAATCATATAAATCAAATGAACATACATGTAAGAAAAACATATTTGACCAAGGCCACATAAGAGATGGTTGTCTCCATCATACAATTTGGCCCAACGTAGACCATGGAGCTCAATGAATATCTTGCCCTCTTGTGGAGCAATGCACTGCCAAAAGATGCTAAGAGGATGCAAGAAAAAGCTCTCACCATATGTTGGGAGCAAGAAGATACATGGATCCATGAATGAATTCTCAATAATAGTTTGGCACACTCCCATGAAGGGGAATGAACCAAGGGCTGCATGAAATTCCTTCTCCTCCTGCTTGGAAACCCAAGTCAAGAAAATCACACCACAGCAATAGATGTCTCCATCTACCACTTCATCTTCTTCACCTCCTCTTTGCTCACCAAGTGCATCAAATGAGAAGTGATCTTGGGAATACTCCATCAATAAATCCTAGCTCCAAAGTGACAACGATGTTGGCCTATGCAAATAGGCTCCCATCAACACATAGCTCCAATCTCTGACATGCAGAATTTCAAAGTCATCTCCCATAATGTTGCTACATATGAGAAGTCGTCCCCATGAGGAAATTCCTTCTTGAACATCTAAGGTCAAGGAGTAACCCTTTTGCACTATGATAGTGCCATCTTCTACTCCTGCAACATCATGAAAACTGTGAGAGAAAATCTTCCCTTACTCTCTCAAGAACATCCCAAGCAACAAAATATTTTTCTGCCTCTCTATACTCCCATCATCAATATCATGTAGTGAAAACATGGTGATTGACATGAAGAATATTATGTCAACACAATGTGTCCATACTCCTTGCTGCTCCATGATGCAAGTATCCTGCCACATACCATTAGAAAGAGAGTGATGACCAAACTCTTTCAAGAGAAACCAGCACAGCCAAGCCTCCTGCTGCCTGGTGTCATAGATCTGCAAATAGCTCTCCAGCTTCTTGCTCTCCATCCACATCCACTCAGCTAATTTTGGATGGCTCCTTCCATAATTCATCTTGGTACTCCTCCCATGAGGGCTACCATCATCCCAAATCAAATTTCTGCATTTCATGGGATCTTGAAATGCAATCTTCCCGAGGATAAATTTGACCCTATGAGGATCCAAATAGGTGGTAGCCAAAAACCTCCCATCATGATGTGCGTGGCTCAAGAAATGTCCAACATAGTCATGAGATATGCTATCCATTAGAAAATGTCCCCCATCTACTATCTGCTCCTGTGAGAAGGGAATATCCTTCTCAAACTGTTGAAGAAATTTGCACTCCATGATGTGCTGAAGTGCACCTCCAATGAATTCTTCCCATGAGGTCTTCTCCTCATGCATGGCCTCCCAAAACCAAAGGGGCCTTGGATTTTCTGCAAGTAGAAGTTTCTCTTTGAGCAGGGGTGTGCTCATTGAGAAAGGGTCATTTGGAAGGGAGAAAGGGTTTATCACTACAAGATGTCTACCATCCATCATTCCACCCTTTATTGCTTCATGAATGAAGCTTACATGTGAATGCTCCAATGAGGAATGGTTCCTCTCTTCTTCCTCACTGCCTTTGCACAGCATAGTGCAACTTTGTTGCTCTAAATCCACATCATGCAAAGATGTAGATCTCTTCATACAATGTGCTGAAATGACAATAGATGAATTTTTAATCATACCTCGGTGAGATGTAGAAGCAAGAGCTTCTTCTGCAACACTATAGTATTCCTTCATTACTGAACATGAAGGCTACTCTTCCAAGGTTGTGCCAGTGCTGGTACAAGTCCACACCCTTTCAATCTCCTTAAGATCTTCTTCAATACCCTTCAGGGTCTGGAAAAGGAGCAGGGAGATCTCCTCTTCTGTCATTCTTCCAAGGGGTGGAGCCATGCTCTTGATTATTCTATAAAATGTATCTTCTTTGTGAGGGTAGGAAGTGCATGGGTCTTCCTCTCCTTCTTGAAACCTTTTGTAGGTCTCAGTGCAACTTTCTTCTCCTTGAAACCCTCTAGGAGTCTCAGTGCATCTTCCTTCTCTTTTCTGATTTACCTCTTTGGAGAGGCTCTTCATGGATCTCGAATATGATGATTTAAAACTCATATTATTCAGAATTATGATCTTTCTCCTTGCTCTACATCACTTTGGCTTGAAGCCACAGGCTGAGCCAAAGATATTTCTTTGATACCACTGTAATATCCCTTTTTGAGGAACAGCTACAGATTGGGAATAATATGAGTTATTACCAATGTGGAGCTACATAAATATGTCTGATACAGATTTCAAAACACTTAAAATTCAGTTAAATATGCAACAGATACCTTATACAGTGTTTTATGGGCAAAAAGGTGGGGAAAAGTGATTATTTTGGCCCTAAAACGACTATATTTAGAGATCTGCGTAAAAAATAAGAGAAATGGTGGGAGCTTATTTTATATTAGGTCATCCGGGACCTATGCTCCAAATTTCATATCAAACAAAAAATTCTACCTCAGTTAAACAGTTCCTCCTTCCCAAACTAGGCTTAAAAACCCTGATTTCCCATGGCTTAAATGGTGCAAAAAGTGCTGAAGCTTACACAGTGTGATTTTCTGAAGGGTTTAACTAAAATAATGATCGAAAATCAGTATGAAAAATTCATAATATGATTCAATGTCTTTATATGATAAAACACAGATTTATACGTGAAGAAAGGCCTCAAAAATCAGCAAAATGCTACAAGGAAATGCCCAATAAACCAAACAGTGTAATATTCAAGAATTTGAAGCATTGTTTCATTATATTTTATATATATAATAGATATGAATATAAAATCATAGATAAAAATGGGATCTATATGAAAAAAGAGATTTTTAGTACATTCCCCTTGAGGATCTCAGCAGAAGATGAATAACAATGAATAGATCTGAGATCTAGACCATAGATCTGCAGTAATATTTAGAAATTTCTGAAGAATATGATGCACAATAGATCAGATCTGAAATATGACATGGTTTGGTTGGCCAATCCATGGATCACCTCAGTGAAGGAAAGGAGCCCTTTCACCAGAGATCTCTCCTCCAAACTGATGCAAAACCAAAACTAAAACTATGCCTACAAAAAGGACGCAGTTTCCTCAAGGGACTGCACTGAAGAAGTGGAGCACACTTTGGCCTGATGCCAGGATAAGAGTCTGAAGCCCCAAAATAGCAATTGCACTCTTTCTAGTGATTTAGATGACTTCCCCACTGAAAAGATGAAATAGAACTCTTCAGATATGAATAGATCTGATTCCACTTACTACATATCACAAGACAGCTCAACCCTCAACATGAGCAGTGATGTAATGTAAGGTGAATCTTGGCCAAAATTTCGGATAGTGGATCAATGCAGCACAATCTCCTCTAAGAGAACCTCAAGGAAGGAAAAGGAATTCCTAAACAGGAAATCCCTCTCTCACTAGCTAAACAGCCAAGAGAGTTTGATTTGCTCAAGCAATCTCAAAATTGAAATATCATCAACAACCCTCTCCTTGAGTCTTTCCCTTCCTTATATAAGATTAGGGTTTGCAAAACCCTAAACCACCTTCATCCATTTGTCCCTTTTCACATGGAGGACCTCCTCATAGGACTGCGTTGATCATCTAGGAGGTTCATTATATCTAGGCTGCTTTATGATTTGGTCCTATTGACCCTGTCAAATAGCTTGAACCTATTTCAAATACAAGTGGATTTTATTGAGCAAGCCCTTATTTGAACTACTTTCACATTGGGCATTGATTTATTCTCATTTTTAGGAGTTTTTATTTGTTCTCCTTTACATTTTATTCATAAAACATAAAAATAAAATGACATTGAATATTCCTACTAGCTTCGGCTAGTTAGGAATATTACAATTCTTGTGCAATTCCTCTGGGTTGATCCTCTGACCAATACAATGAACTATACACTCAATCTAGTATATAATTAATCATACACTACCTTGGAAACTCCATCTCAACCAGGCAGTTTGAATTCTTTGCATGCATGAGCTAATTTAGGCTAATTTATTAGTTATATGGATGATCACTAAGTGTGATTGAAGTTACACTGCACAACTTAACCTTCCACTAGTTTCTCTAACAGTTGGAACTTGTTTAATTGACCATAACTCAATTTAACTGAATTAAATTGTTGCAACTAAAATTAACTCAACATAAGATACTAAAATTTAGGAACACACTACACACAACTGAACTTCATGCCCCTAATTCAAATTAACTAAGATAAATAGCTATTTTTAGGAATCAACTCAAGTAAGCTGAACTTGAACTCATAAACTCAAATTCAGTGTTATTAACTAAGTGAAAAAATCCATGTCACCTTAGCTAACTCCACCAAGTTGTCTGTTGATGTGGAATTTCAAATTTCCTCAATTTTAATGAAGGAAAAACCAGAATAGAGAATTTCTTACTGCATTTTCAACACTAAATAAGTCGAGATCCCTATTCCTCCTGTTGAAAATAATAAGTTCCAGTACACGGTTCTATTATAATAAATAAATAAAGGATGAAATAAGAGAAAGGCTTCTTGGGTAGGGAAGTGAAGCAAGTGACTTCTCTGGGGTGTTGTCCAGGCTCACTAGCAGTGAAGCAAGGTTTATGCTCCTGAAGTGACTATGTCAGGGCTCTCTCCAGGACTGCTAGCAGTGGAACAACACCAGGGATGAAAAATCATCCTTTGAATATAATAATAATTTTTTGCACATTACCCTTTATTATATTGAAACAATTGTGATATGGTGTATGTTTTGTCTATATCCAACCACGTATAATAAAGTGAGATGGTATGTATAAAATTGGGTCAAAAATGGGAAATTGATGCAATAGTTACTTCCTAAAGGTCTGACCCTTAAGCGAAAGATATTCCCATACAAAGAATCTTAAGTCCACCCAGTGTGTGACCAAGTGTTGTCGCTGCTACAGCACCCTCAAAATTTTTACTACATTCGAATTTTGGAGTCCATTGTCACCATCATATCTAGTGTCACCTTAATCATCAAGCGTCACCTCATGCTATTTTATTTTTTTCAAGTATCCTTGAATGGTCTTAATTGTCTTCACATTAATTAGAACATATTTAGGTGTGTTTCTTAGTCATAACATCTTTGTTTTCGTAAAAATACATGTGATTCATAAATGCACAAACCTCACTCGTTGTATTTTGGGAATGTGTACAAAGTGGAATTTTGGTGTATATTTATCATTGTTCAAGCTTGTCTAAGTTTTCTCGATGAGTTGGTATGAGTAACACATGGTGTTATGTTTAAACTTGTCTTCTTCACCCCTCACACTATATCCCATACTTAGACAAATATTTGGTTTCAAATAAAACCCATTGAGGCCAAGAGTGCATGAATGCACTTTGAGGCCTTGATTGGGAATCCTTCGTTGTTAAGAAGTGTGCAATTCACACTCCAAGAGTGTTGAGAGGACTCCTTATACCTCTTTCCCCTTCCTTGTTTCAAAGTGTTCCCTTCAAGAGACTAATTATTACTTTTAGCACACTTCTTCGACTTGAATAAGTGTGCCCTCCCTAAGTGCATGAGCACACTATGAAGTCCTTAATCATCACCCTTCAATATTCCTTAATGCACCATGCACCTTTAAGAACCTTTCACTACATGAGTGCACTCTAAAGGCATGAAGCTTCTTCCTTCAACCTTTAGACTTGCACGATTCGCCCTCCTGTGACTCTTGAGTGCATCAACGCAACCTGAATACCTCAAGACTTCATCCTTCATCCTCCATCCCTCCCTTGAGAACACAACACACTTGAGAAGCCTGAAGCCTTCCCCTTCATCCTCTGTACTTGTGCCATGCACCCCGCATTGACTACCTCCTTCCCTTGAGTGCATGAGTGCATGCTGAAGCCCTGAAACCTCCTCCTCTCAACCCTTCATCCTTTCAAAGTGCACCCATGTGCCTAGAATATACTTTTGTCCCTTTTAAGCACATGGAAAATGCATGAATAGAAAAATATGCACAAAACATGGTAGAATAGGATATTTTTAGGCTGATATTTTGTTTTCATGAGTGATTGTAGATACATGTATTTGAGGAACATCATGGCAAGTGCACATGATGAAGATTGAGCAAAGAGAAAAAACAAAGGAAACATGGAGGGACCAAAGAACACACTTGAATCTTAATTATCAAAGCACCCTGAAGACTCCATTAGATCAAAGACACTTTGGAGGGTGAGTAAATCAACAAACTAATCTGCATGAAGAACAAAGATACAAGTGGCATACATGTAACCATTGAAAAATCTCCATGTTATCATTCACTGCTAGTCCTAGTCACCAAATATTGTGACATGTCAAGTTTTATCATATGATGATGTGGAAGTTATGATGGATTCTTGTAATAATTTTTAATACAAATAAGTGGAAGTCCAAGAATCATGTATGAACTTAATATTCATGGAAGTCCAAAAGACATCTAATACCAAAATTCATATGTAATTCCAAAATTCACTTCGGATACTAAAGGTTATAGAAGTGAAAAGGTCATTGGTAGTTGGAAAGTCAAGAGTCATGAGGATGTGAAAGGTCATGCCTCAAGTTATGAAAGGATCCTCATTTCTCATGTGAAGGAATTTTAACCGTGTCTTCTCCCACAATGAATTAGAGAGAGAGGGTTATTACTTTTGGGGAGCAAGTAGTGGCTCTAACACTCCACTATTGGAGCTAGTAGTGTTCATTGTATTTATGTATCTTGCGACTTCTGATTAATATTGAAGCCTTCCAGGCCAACACATTTTCACACATGGAATGTGAATGTTTCTAAGACTATTATTTGAATGTTTATGGTTCATGTTTTCTTTCATTTTTTCTGGAGTAATTGAATTATGTTGGTGACTTCGGTGCTTATTTATTGGAAATGTGTTCTAATGTTCATAATGATCATTTCATCCTTGTGAAATATTTCACTGGATGTTAGATGAGTATTTCTCATGTACATATGTCTCCATTAGGTTTGTACTATTACTTCTCTCTTAGAGGATCACTTTACTTCTCCCTCTATAGTAAGATAACCTTGATATGTTTGTAATTAAACATTCACAAGGCACACTCTCTTGCTCATTCAAAAGGACATTTTTTCTTCTCTCTCATGGTGACTACTAAAGCCCAGGGATATATTTAAGTAAACAACAGTCGGGTCATATTCTGGATGGGACTCCTACACCAAACAGTGTGAGGTCTAGTTGGGACCTTATATCAACAAGATCCCTTGTCTGTTGGTGGTGTTAGTGTCAGTCTTTGCATCCTATCACCAGTGATCAAATGGACTCTTACCATGTCTTTTTAGGGTCCCATAGTCAATTTTTTGTCATTTCACTAGGTCTTCAAGAAAAAATTTGGTCACTGTCCATTAGGTTTAGGACTATTTTCCACTCCTTCCAAATTTTTAAATTGTTGTTCTGTGCCATCAAATAAGTTGAGTATATCATTACTCATAGATTTTCATCATCATTTCAGTCATCATCACCATGATCTCATTCATTTTATTATCTCCATTAGGTAATTAGGGTTTCAAGGTCACCAAAATGTTATTTCATGCATAAAATCAGGCAATTGGAGGAGTGGGTAAAAAAGCAAGTTTCTTCAATAAATTTTGATTTCAAACAATGTAATTGTATATTTCTATATGTAATAAGCACTTCCTAAAATGTTGCAGTTCAATGTTCCGAAAAGGATACAAAAATTTCAGGTTACAAAGTAAAAATAATGAAATTCATCCTTGAAGAGACATGTAAGGCCCATCATCACTTAAAGAGAATCATTACATGTCTATAAAAGGCCAAAAAGACACAAATACATTTCATTTTCACTCCTATTACCTCTTATCATCGAGCACACTCCTCCTTAGTTGAGAAAACACAGTTTTTTTAGCTAAAAGTGGAAAAAATTGCTTGGTGCTGCACATAGAAGCACTACATTTCACATCTGGAGATGGCATTGTGCGTAGGAGAACTGCGATGCACATAGATGTTGCACACCAGTGAACTGTTTTAACGGGGAAGAGTTGCCCAAACTTGTCTAAAAATCACCAAATTCAATTTCTCAAGCTTCTAATCCAGATTTTTCACCCTCCAAAGATATAACACGTAATTATATTCATTTTCATACCCTCTCTTCCTTTGCAAACCATGAAAAAATCATAAGCCTAGTCCCCTAGCGTTTTGTATGAATTGCATTCTTTTTGTTTACAAATGATGAAAATATGCTTTAAAACCCTAGTATCACTGCACCTACACCTATGTTTGCAATTTATTCATGATTTCAATCCATCACAAACCCATTTCCCTTCATTTTGCATCATCTCCCTATAAACCCTAGCCTTATTCTACCAAATTGGGAAATTTCCTTAGCTAGGACTGTGTTTCAATTTCCTAGCTCATTTCCCTTTATTTAACTCCCTAAAGGTTCCTGAGACCCCTACCCATCTTCCTTCCCTAATTCCCTCATTTCATCCCTATACTCACTTTTCCCTATTTTTTCCCCTCCTATCATCTTGGGTTTCAATCATGGAAGGAGATTCTTGACCATCAGAGAAGATAAAACATCACAAAGGGGAGAAGATACTAAATTATGAGCCCTAAAATTGCAATGAAATCACTTCTTCACCCTTCATCATAAAATGCTTTGAAGATGTCAACTGCCTAGGGATTTGTCAAAGAGTGGAGGAGGTAGGTTACCATGAGAAGCTTACAGATTTGTTTGCCACCAATTTGAAAGGAGAAAAAACCACCATTGCAGTTATTGATTTCAAATTTTCAGTAGATTCTATCTCTCTTGATACAAGAATACCAAATCATGGGGAATATTGGTTCAAAGTCATGAACCTAGACCTTGAGCAGTACAAAACCTTCATAAAATCACAGTACAAAGAGGCTCATTCTCATATTCTTCCATTTATATTCTTGTTGGAGAGGTATGCATCACTTATGAAGGTTGTGATGATTTTTTTCACATGTGAGAGTAGGTTTTCCAAATTGTACCAATATCACATCAGACTGCTCATGTACTTCACAATAGCAAAGTTCCTTAACTTATGCAATTTCTTGTATAGGAGTGTGAGCAAAATGGTTGAAAAGGTGAAAATCATGAACACGAAACATTACCCTAGCCTCTTTCACCACAGATTGGTGAAGATCATATTTTTGCGTCGGTTGGAAGAGAAGAACATAACATTGGATACCTTCGTTGAAGCAGCCTTCAAGATGCACACAGCTACTACACCAATTCAACAACAAAACATATCACCTGCCATGTCAACACAACCTATGGAGGTGGGATCATCAAGAAAAATTGTTGAAATTTCAAAGAGGCATAGGCTTGAGGTTAATCTCACCTATAAAAGAGGTATGAGGCTTGTGTTTTCTCCTCATAATGAGGAAGGGGCCAAACCTACTTCACTATAGGGATCACCATTGGCACAACATGAGACATCCATGCATGATGAGGAGCTCACTTTTGAAAATATGATTGTAAATGAGATCAATGAGGACAGCGAGTTTTGGCTTGAGAAGGAAAATAATCACTTGCAAAAGCTCTTTGATAAGGAAAACGAGGATAACAAGATTCATAAACGCATGGTTTCTCACTACCAAACAAGAATCAGATTGCACACATCAAAATCAAGAAATTGTAAGAAAAGCTTAAGAAAACCCTAATCAGCCAAAAGAAGAAGGGTAAACTTTACTTTCTTTCTGACACCTCCAAGATTTCATATTACACCTAATTCAGCATTTCTGGACCAATTTTGGGAAGATTTGGAGCAAATTTTGTTTTCCTGGTGAAATTCAGAAAATTTAGAAATTTCACTAGGTCTAGGCGTTGCGCTTTTTCCTTAGGGATCCAAATGGCATAAACTCATAATTCATAGAAATATCTTATCTTCCTCTCAAAACCCATTTTCTCATATTTTTCATAGAGGGCTCACAATTTGATTAAATTGAGAAAAAAGGGTTAAAATTCAACATTTTGCCCCTCTGTTTGACAAGGGTTGTGCACCTGGAGACACCTTGGGAGAATGAGTTTTGGAAAGCTTTCCCATGGGTCATTTTCAAAAATTAAAGATGTTATGGAAACTAGAAATATAGGGATAGTTTATTGTTCTCTCATATTTCAATTTTTACATCAGTAAGGTACCTACAAATGGCCTCCAATATGGCGCTACGCATCTGCAATTTTCTGAACTTTTTGTAAAATTTTCACTGTGTAATTTTCTCCAATTTCCATTTTGACTTTTGTAAAATTTAAAAAGTGAAAGTAGATGAATTTAAAAGTCAAAATGTAAATATAAATGGTAAAATGTAGTTGAATAGGTGTCTTATCCTCCATTTACTTCTTTGATTATAAGTCTCTTAGTGGTTAGATAAAGGAGGAATTTGTTGTGTAACCTCCCTAGAGTATAGTAGACTTCAGATAGATGCATGCATTTGACTTTATTGCTAGAAAATTAGAACTCCAAGGGAGGGTTTCGACCTCAGTAGATATATGAGGCATTTTTTAAGCATTTCCAAGGGTTGGAATCTTGGACATTGAGCTATTTTATTTCAGTTTGACAAAGTAATACAATGAATACAGAGAAAAGTTGCAGCTTAAATTTAGGGATTCATGTGGTGAGCTTGTATGGATATGTTTCTCTTTTGTAAGTCACTCCATTGAATTATTTCTCTTTCCATTATATATATATATATATATATATATATATATATATATATATATATATTTCACTCATTTTTTTTAAAGGTTTTAAGCAGGATTCATGAGGAATACATGCCCTATTTTGATAAGATGATGATGTTGTATACATTTTCTTCTTAGGAAATGAATTCATATTTCTATGTTTGTTCCTAATCTCTCTGTTCATCCTACACCATAACCATAAAGCCTAAGGGATTAGTCAATATTTCCTACCTTGCCCCTTTATTCCCCTGCAATTTTTGCTCTTATAACCCTACCAGAGTTTCAAGCCTAGCTCTAAAGGTCCATTTTCATCCAGCACAAAAATCCAAATAAATCAAAACACTAGAACCTATTATACCTAGCTTAAAATCTCCATAATTCAATAAATTTGGTTGTGATCTCATTAAGAGAGCCATCTTGGCCTAGTAGGGCTAGCTACTAGGTCAAAGTGGTATGTGGTTACCTTTCCTAGTCTCCTTCTCAACCTTCGGAGATCTAGTGGAGTGCTAATAGGTGGTATTCAACACTGTCAACACAACCATTTGACTTAAACTCAAAATGTTGTGTTTTAAACTTTTGACAAGTAGAATATCCTTGGATTTAGTCATTTTTATTATTAATGCTAATGTTTCCTTTTCCCATTAATTTATTTCATGTATCATCTCCAAGATTAATACTTCCACCATTGACCTCCTTTAGAGAGAGAAATTTTCTTTTATCTCTTATAATATGGTGTGAATTTCCAATGTTTATATACCATTGATTGCCTACATTTTGAGCACATAAAGTTAAACTACATTATCTTGTTGTCCTTGCTTCCTTCTCCGGATATTCTTACTTTAATTTATATTGATGATGATGATTTATTTCCTTCTTTGATATTGATGCCTTAATATACTACTTCTTCTATCATGAGTTTCATTACCAATGTTGTTGAACTTATAACAGTCAACAACATACAAAAGGGAACAAATAAATTGGATTTTTTTATTCCATCCTTGATGGAGTTTATAGATATGATAGGGATACGCATTTAGGTATGATAAGGGCTTATGTTCCTTGTTCAATAGTTTTCTTTAGAGAAAAACTTAAGACAAATAAATTAATATCCATAAAAGAAATTTTATTACCTTGTTGTTAAGGGTCTTCTTGGAGGCGTTGGTCCTTTTGAAGGAGTTGGATCACCTTGGTTTATTGCTTGAGAAATTTGTTTCTTCCTTGGCCAATATCTACCATTGGGATTATCCTATTTTTTCTTTTGAGTATCCTCGCCTTATTTCCTACAATTTGCATGACAGGTTTGGTCTATACTTTACTAATATTTGGAATTTTTTCTCATTCTATTTGACTGATTGTTGATTCCTTTAAGCATGCTAACATATCCCTTAGGATATTTTGTCTTTGATTTTCGTACGCTCGATTCTTCCTTGACAACTTCATGATAGACTTTTCCTATTTTAATACATGGGGATCTATAACTAGAAATTATATTACCAATACTTCTGAACTATTTACAAACTTTAGCTGATCATTTTATTTATCAAGATCATTTCTCAAGGAAACAATATTAGCTTCAACTTTCTCACATTGTCCTTCATTTTCAGTCAACAGGCTAATAACCACTTCTTTCATTATTCTTTCTTTTTTTAGTTGAGTTTTAAGGGTGACAATTATTTTCTCTCTTTCATAATTTTTATGATCATTATAATCATAATCCTACAATATCTCCTTCTGTATTTTTTTTTATCCTCCTTATCTCTTATAAGATAGTAATAAGTTCTCTTTTAAAATGCGTGTTTTAATCAATATTTTATTCTTCTAAATCAAATCTCTTTGGCTCAATGTATCTATCCTCAATGGTCATGAGGATATATTCATTTACAACATTATCATATGGATATCTACCACTATCTTTCGATGAGCCACATATTTTTTTTTCATCCTCATTAGGTTTTCTCTCATTTTCATGTTCTTCTTTGTCACTAATATTTTCCGAGCTTGCATTTAAACATATAAAACCAATATGACCTATTACTCTACAATTACAATATAATAGTATCTTATCTATGGATTTCATTTCTTCTGCATCTTATTCACATTCAGCTTCGTTCTTTGAATATGATTTTTTCTTTTGATGATTAGAACCCGAGCACTCATGACTAGTAGATATTCTTCATCATTTGGTTCATCACTTGAGTGGTCATGGTCTTAATTATTCTTTTGATTATTTTTGTACTTATTCCTCTGAGATGACTTCTCTTTCTATGTTTCATATGTAATGTGCATGTTATCTCCCTGATAGATATATTTCATATTATCCAACATTTCTTCTTTTCTTTCACAATGAATCACCTTATTAGAATTTGATTTTGATAGCCCACACAAGATTACCTTCATGGCTTTTGTATCATACTTGTTATTATTCTTGCCATCCACTACATATTTTCATACATCCAATCCAAGATCAATTAGATAAAACTTCATTCTTACCTTCCAAATTGAATACTTTTATCCCTTCAATAATGGTGCTCTCTCTGGGGAAAATCCATCCTAACTAACCATGGTCCCTTGCGATCTACCTTCTAGTGGTTAAAATATTCTTGAAGGAACCTACACTGAAACTGATTGGTTGAATCCAAGATAAAATTGAGGGGGTGAAACGGTATCATATGATATTAATAAAATGTAATGTCTTTTAGATATTTCTTAATCAACCACATAGCAACACCACATAAATCAAATAAGACTTACATAGATAGGGAGACAAAAATATTTATATGGAAACCCCTATATGAGAAAACCATAAAATAGTTTCTTCTTTAGATGATTATTGTAGCCACCAACCTATTGTTACATCAATTTATTGGCACCAACCAGAAGGAGACACCCATTACCTGAGATTTGTAGGCACCAACCTAAAGGAGAAATCAATCCCCCGATTTATAGGCACCAACTTAAAGGATATTTTGATCCCCTGGTATATATACATCAACCTAAAGGAGAATTAAATCCCATGATATATACAAGAACCAACCTTATATGTTTATCAAATCCCTATTTCATAACATTTTCAAACTCAAATCCATGGGCATTTTAGTTACTTTTCACGCATTCAAATGTCTTGATTTTTAATATTTTCTTTACTAGCCGAGATCCTGCACTTCTCATCATCTTCTCACACTTTCTTTACCTGTATCTCATATTCACAATTTTATATTTTATTTTCTCCTCTTTACTGACTCTAATTTTAGATTGCTCATTCATTCTCACACTCTCTTATATTCTCAATTCAGTTGCAACTCCATTGAAACTCATATCTACTCTAGTCTTTGTCTTTGACCATACTACTCAGTGACCACATTTAGGATTTTTCTATTCTCATACTAATTTTTTTCTTACTTGGTCCACTAAATCATTATTTTTCTTATAGACTCACATGATCTCACATTACTCATTCCTTCAACTTACTGTCTTTCACACACACACACACACAGATATATATATATATATATATATATATATATATATATATATATATATATATATATATATATATATATATACGTATGTATATATATACGTATGTATATATATACGTATGTATATATATACGTATGTATATATATACGTATGTATATATATACGTATGTATATATATACGTATGTATATATATATACATACATATATATACATACATATATATATATATACATACATATATATATATATATACATATATATACATATATAGATATATATATATATATATATATATATATATATATATATATATATATATATATATATATATATATATATATATATATATATATATATATATATATATATATATATATATGTATATGTATATATGTGTGTGTGTGTGTGTGTGTGAAAGACAGTAAGTTGAAGGAATGAGTAATGTGAGATCAGGTGAGTCCTTATTCAACTGTCTTCCTATACTTTTATAGTTTTTAGCCCTTCCTTTTTCATGGGTGTCTTGTTGCACATAGTGTTGTCATTGATGACAACAAGTGCCATGAATGTCAAATGGGATGACTAAGGAAGCAGTAGTGTCACTCATAATTCAGTATGATAGATTGATCTCTTCTATTCCCTCATTAATTGAAGTCAACAAGGTTTGAATATCATTGAGTTTTTTGGCAAAGCTATGATGTCCTAATGAACATAGGGATGGTATGGTTGGATAATCCTCTCTAATATGTTTCCAATGGTATATCAAACTCCAGAAAAACTCCTCCCATATGAGAATTTATGGCCATTTGAAGATAAACATTACCAAAGAATCTAAAACTATGGGGAAAACCCCACAAACCCAAAATTTGTTAAACATCACACATGTTTCATAGTGGATTTGTGTTTTTCACCAAACTGACAACTCATAGTGGGCCAACTTGCATGAAATTAAAACCAATAAATTTCAAGCATGTTTTCTTAGATCAAATGGATCCATTGTTCAGGTGAATAATTTAATGATAATGGATGTGTCAACTTGCTCAAAAATTGACGAGGGCCACCCATCCACGATGGCCCTATCCAATAGTGACATGTGGACCCCTAGGCGGATGACACGTGGAATCCTCTGAAAATTCAACTATAATATGGTATTTTTCACATATGGTGAAGTTTTATTTTTCAAATATGCTGACAAGGATGATGTAGCACATGACGTGGTGTCATTCCATGATGCCACGTGGCATGTTTATATGGATTTTTTGGTCGACCAATCAGCATGTATTTTGATGACATGTGGCATATTCATAATAAGCCATTTGGAAAAAATTACATCATAGTGAATTCAACGTATGTTTTCAAAATTACCGTTAGTCCTAATTCATATGGTATGGTCAGCAAAAGGAAAGGAAGGGCTCAACCCTATGTGTTTTATAAAGGTCACATACAAGGTTATATGTCGGCCCATAGGTCAGCTTGATAACGTGGGCTTGTATACAACGTATATAAATATGTGAAAAAAATATATGATGAGAGCAAGTCTTGAAGCATTGGTTTGAGACCATGGAGAATAGAATGATGGCAGGGCCTTCATGGCCAAACTGAGGCGGTGTGTTTCAGAAGGTACCAGGGTCGAACCTTATGGATTGTTTGGATTTGATGTGTATTATTGGTGCACTATGATTGGTTTTGTTGGCTTTGTTCGTGTCTTAATGTTCAGTGATCAAAAATAATCTTTTCATGTTTGCTAGGTAGTGGTCCCAGTCAAAATTTCATGTTTCAAGTCAGTTTTCAAACAAAATTTTGTTCATTGAATATGTCTAGGTCTAAAATGCTACTCCCTTCACTCCATTCATGGTCATCATCATTTCAGAGGTCCTTTCATCCATCAATAATATAGGTTTTGAGGTCATTCCCAACACCTTCATTTAGGTAAAAGTCTAGGTCTCATTTTTTTCCCCACCATAAGAGTTAATTATGTCATAAAAGAAGGTGAACAAAATCTCATTTTCACCATGCAAGTCATTTGTGTAGGGAGTTAGAAAAGATAGGGAAATAAGTAAAGAGATCATCTATTCTCACCATCATACTCCACTACTTCCAAGGGTTGAAGAAAAATAAAAAATTTGAGCCCATTTCCTCCTGCTACAATTTTGTTGTGTTGTGCTACACTTTTGGTGTGATGCGCTATGTTTTTGGAGTGCGCTACACTTTTGGTTATCCAACTCCAAATTAGACATTCAATATTCCAAACACTTTCACAAGGGTTAACTCATCTCCTAAAAATTAATTTGACACCATTCCTACCTCTATCAAGTCAAATTTCATCAGCAAAAGAATGGTTTCTTCCATTAGGTCATCTCCACTATGTTTTGGGTGTTTTTCATATCTTGCTTATTCGAGCTGATAAAACCTTATGATAACCATTTAAAAACTTCATAAAACATAGATAAATCATACCTTAACACTCCTTATCACTCACAACCTTCTTTTCCATTAATTTCATCAAAACCCTAATTTTCACTACATTTTGGTGGAAAACTAGGAAATTCTTGTGTTCTGGCCATTTGGCCACCTTCCTCATACTCAGTTCCAGAAATTTCCCTTCCATCCTATTACCAAATCATCACCCTATCTCTTAAATTTTTGGGGAATTTTTCCTTAGCTTATTTCTACCTCATTTATGTTCCTAAAGTCACCCTACCATCATCCCTTGTTTCCTTAATTCCACACCTCCCCTACTCATCTCATCCAGCTAGGGTTTTATCTCATTGAAAAACACCATGGAGGGAGAAAAAAATATTCATAAGGGAGGCTACCATTCTATTTTTGATCCAACTCAGACCCATGGTATCATTTTCAGATTTTTGTGGTCAAGATAGGATTTACATTGCACACAAGGATAGTTTTGATTCAAAATCAGTTTCTGAAGTAATGGAGATGAATTTTACAAAAGTGAAAGAGGTTTTTGTAAATCATAGGCCAAAGAACAAAAACCTCCTTAATTTTATGAAAATATGTTATTATTTGAGACAAATGCTAAAATTACAGTCTCTCTAGGTCATTTTATGCACTTTTGAATAGGTTGTCTTCAATTCAACTTTTCATGGGTTTGGAGCAGGGTTGTTTAGTGCTTGATGACTCGATTTTGTATCAGAAATAATAAGATTTCCAAACCTACAATTTTCAGCCAAAAAAATACTCTCGGAAGGCCTCCAATATCCCTCTCAAAGTGATGTGATGCTTCTTTTTAGAGTGTGCTATGCGTCTGCAAATTTTTAGTGATCAAATTCCAGTTTGGATTTCGAGCAAATGGGAAACGGTTTTGGAAAAATCGAGGAGGTTTTTGTTAAATACATGAAAAATAACAACCACCTCTCTCATTTTTTCAAAATAAGTTACTTTTTGAGATATATGGATCCATATTTGAGCCCTATTGTTGCAAAAAAATTCTGGAAAATCTGAAAAAATGGTCATTGCAAAAGCGTCGCGCAATGGCATGACGCTTTTTCTATGGGCATCTAAATGGAGAAATTTTACATATTTGGATTTATTTTCACTTCAAAATCATATATATGACCTCAGGTTTGAATTTCACCCTCCCATTTTGAAGAAAAATCGAAAAAACACCGCTTTTTCATGCTTTTGCCACCTTTTTTACCTCTATGTGGTGCTTCTAAAGTGAGGTTGGGAGAATGACTTTTTGAAGGCCTTACAGGGCATATTTTCTCATTTTTAATGATGGAATGGAAAGAGGACACACAAGGATACCTAGCCTAACTTTTATATTTGTAAATGGATGCCTAAAAGTTAGTCAAATTCAACTCCAATGTGGCGTGATGCTTCTGTCATTGGATTCCTTAGGACAGTTGTCAAGCCACAAAAACTCCAAAATTCAAGGTTTAGTTGTCCCAGAGGTGTATTTTTGGTAGGAGATTTTATTTTTCCTCTCTTTGTGGAGGAATTATTTAATTAATCAAGGAGACACACACTCCTAGTTATTAGCTAAATTTGAGGAAATTGTTTCTAACTTCCCAAGAAACTAAGAAATGACTCATAAGGTGCATTTATGAAGTGTTTTGTCTCAGATTTTGACCCAATGAGGTGGAATCTTCTATATTTTCTATGTACTCCAAACTCAAGACTTTTTAGAGATTGGATAGTTGTTATTTGTATTGGAGCTATTGTACAATCGTTTTTATGAATGAAATCAAAGACAACGTTGGAGATATAGTGTTGCGACTCCAATGGTATGCCTTTGAGAATTTTTTTTTTCTCTATAATATTATCATGTTGAATTTTATGTTATCCATATTTCACACATATGCTTCTTTATGTTAATATTATCAGTTTATAGATAGAAATCATGCTTTCCATGCTCTATTTTTATAAGATTTAAATGAACATGTCTCTTCTCTTCAGATGAATGAATTCATTTTAATGCTCATCCTGATTCTCTCTCAGTTCGCCCTATACACAATGAAAAATTCATGCTTCTAAGCTTAAATACATGGTCTCATCCTTACCTCTGCAATCTAACCCTTGAAATATGGCCTAAACCTTAGACCTAATTCCCTAACTGCCATTCCTATCCAGCAAAACTTCAAACAAAAAAACCCTAATCTATTGAGCATCATAACTAGCCTAAGATAATTATATCCAATCATCTCTTTGGGTGAAAAGTGACATTGAGAAAACCCTCTCTAGTCTTGGTAGGGCTAGATACCTAACCTAAAAGTTGGTTTTTGGTTACCTTCTTTCAGTTCCACTCTTAGCCTTAGGAAGTGGGGGAAGTGATAACAGGCTCTAATGAGTTTCAAATTTGAAATATTTTTTTCTTTGATATGGATTATTGATGCACTATGATTATTATGTTGGCTCTAATGAGTTGAACGTTGGCAATGTGTTTGGCTTTGAGATGGATTATTAATAAACTTTGATTAATTATGTTGCCTATAATGAGATGCACGTTAGCAATGTATTTGGATTTGATGTTGATTATTGATGTGCTCTGATTGGTTGTGTTGGCTCTGACAAGTTGTACGTTGGAAACATTTTTAGCTTTGAAGTGGATTATTGATATGCTTTGATTTTTCTAACAAGTTGCACATTGGCAAGATTTTTGGCTTGACATGGATTATTGATGCACTTTGATTGGTTCTGATGAGTTTCACGTTGAAAGAATTTTTTTCTTTCACATGAATTATTGATGCACTTTTATTGGTTCTAATTATTTTAAAAATAGCAACATTGTTTTCTTTGATGTGGATTATTGAGGTGCTTTGATAGGTTCTGATAAGTTGCACGTTGGAAAATTTTTGGATTTTTCATGGATCATTGATGCTTTATAATTTTTTGTGTGGACTTCGATGAGTTTCATGTTCGCAGCGTTCTTGGCTTTGATTTACATTATTGATATGTTTTGATTGGTCATGTTGGCTCTAGCGTGTAATATTGAAGTGCTTTGATTTCCTGAGCACTCCTAATGTGGAACATGGATTACTTTGGTGAGGACAAATATTGACAACATCCTAAGTCCTCACAAAGACCTATGTCGCTTCTCAATTGGCTTGGTGATCATATATCCCCCATGAGGTTGAGGGTTTGAGCCTAGTGACATGATTATTTTTTATGTTTTTATTTTACACCAAATGAAATAAAAAAATGTGGACCAGGGATTACTATGATGAGGAAAAATTTTGACAACATCTCGAGTCTTGACAAGGAACTCGGTAGTTGATAAATTGGTTTGGTGATCTGATAGCCCTCATGAGGTTGAGGTTTTGAACATAATGATGGGATTATTTTTATGTTTTCATTTTGCACCAAATGAAATCCAAAATTTCAAATAATTAACCAATCGACAGTGGTCATTCTATAGAGCACTTGACATAATTTTGGAAATTTGTAAAACACACTCTAATTTTTGTTATTTTATCAAACATTTATTTTTAGTTTTCATTTATATAGTTTTTCGGTCATTAAGAAGTCAAATATCATTCTGAAAGAAGCATAATGATCAAGATTTAGTTGTGAACACTTATAAAGGCATGAAAAGCCTTGGTGATATAGTTTTAATGTCCATACTCAATTTCATGTGTTTTGAGGGTTTATGAGTACGTTGTAGAAAATTTTGTGTGTATGACAATAAAATAATCTGGGAAGTGTTTTATGTGATAAAATTATCAAATATATTATAAAATGGTACGAACATTATATGAAATATTGATGACAACATTTTGATAATAGTATCATGATCAGTTGTGAAGACATATTTTGAAGAGCGCGTGGATCTAGTTTGAAATATTATGAAAAGTCGTCCATAAGAAGTTGAAGAAGGAAGTGGTTGCCTCCACTAAGGTTGGTTCCTCAATCAGGTTGAAGCCTAAAACAAGTCAAAGCTCCCACATTCTTGAGTTTTGTGCCTCAATTAGGTTGTATTCTATTGTAAGTGTTTGATTGAAATTTTCAAGGTTGGTTCCACAATTAGGTTGTAGCCTAACACAAGTAGTTGCTTCCACATCTTGGGGGCAGGTTCCTCCAGTTGGTTAGTGACTTAAAATATATGTAATTAATTGAATAAGAAGAAGAAAAATATTTGTGGTTTTCTACCATAAGGGTTAAGAGGTAAAAGCTTATGTCCTCTTGTGTTGATAGGTTGATGGCTTGTTGATGCATTGTTTCATTTATTTTTATACTGCAAATTGTTATGGTACACTAATATAATTTTGTTTATTGATGCAAATTTTTTAAATGATAATTTTCCTATCAAATTGTTTCACCCCCCCCTCTTAGTGTGATCTTTGGTATAACAAGTGGTAGAGTAGGTTCCTTTAGGAATAGTTAACTACTAAAAGGTTGATTTCAAAGGAAAATGGCCACAATAAAAAAAAAAAAACATAGAAGGCTCCTTTGGTTGATGGATCTAATTATTCTTTCTGGAAGATAAGAATCAAGAGTTATCTAATTTCCTTGTGGGATAAAATTTAGGCAATTGTGGAAACTGGGTATGAAGTTCTTGATACTCCTCCTATAGATAAAGATGGTAAGGTCCTCTATCAATCTAATGCAGTAGCTAAGCATAAAATTTTAAGTGGCTTTTCAAACTCATAATTTTTCAAATTAATCGATTGTAAGTCAACTCATGATGTATGGAAAAAGCTTAAAACTTGTTATGAAGGGCTCAAGAAGTGAAATAAGCCAAGATACAATCCTTGAAGGAAAAATTCGGAAGTTAGAGGATGGAAGAAGATGAGTATATTGTTTCATATTTTCTTCGAGTAGACAAGATTGTCAACTTTATTGTGGGGATTAGTGTAGAATACAAGGATGGTGTTGTTGTTTGAAAAATATTGAGATATCTTCCATCAAGATTCAATCCCAAAGTATCAGCCCTTGAAGAATTGGCGGATGTGAATAAAATTACTATGGATGGAATTCATGGAACACTCTTAGCATATTAGCTAAGGATAAAGGAGGAAAAATGAGAAATCAAGGAATAAATATTGAAAGAAGCCAAGGAAGGAAAAAATCATGAAAATCAATAATATTTCAATTCTCATGAAGAAGAATCCAACTTTGTCAGAAATCTAACAAGAGGAATTGGAAATTTTTATGGTAAGCTCCATTTCAAGTGTTTTGAATGTGGAGGAATATGACATTATAATTTTAAATTTCCTTATGAAAAAATTAATTATAGTGATGATGAATTAAGATTCAAGTCTAAAAATAAATAGAATAATCTAGGTGACAAGATTAACAACTTCATATAGAAAGAAAAAAGTGACTACCAAAGAAACAAAAGTGTGACTGATGATGAAAAAAGTGAAATATTTCTCTTCACTGAAATGGAAGAACTTGAACCAAAATAGTTTGTGAATGATAAATTAGAAGTGTGTTTAAGGAAAAAAAAAACCTTAGAAAGAGGGAAGTTCAACTAATGTAGCAATTCCAAGTCAAATATCTAAATAAACAGGCCATTATTTCTCTCAAGATTGAACGAGAGGAAGCTAAAAGGATTTTTTGTCAAAACAACTAAATGATAAGGAACAAATTTGTGGAAGATCAAAGGATGATGTTGTGATTTTTAAAGAATAATTAGATCAGATAAAACACAATTTAAATCTTCACAAAGGCCTGAATCTATGTATCACATTCTCAACATTCAAATATCTCCTATCATTAAAATAGGTCTTGGTTATTACGAAAGTTGTGAGACATCTAAGAATAAAGTTTTTCTGAGCACATCAAATGTGGACAATCACAAGAATATTGATTATACATTCATGATACGAAAGGAAATTCGCACATGAAAAGAGCTTGGTGCCATGTTGATTTGAAGTTGGTGACAAAATGCTTAAGTGGGTGAAATTATGCACATGCATTTAATTATGCATTTTTATTAAAACCCATGCATTATTGATATAAATGATTAATAAATGCGAGAGAAAATTTTTCTCACATATTATTAATTTAATGTAATTAGGGAAATTGGTTTTTATGTGAGAAACCACCTCACACCAATTCCCTATTTTTCTCAATTATAGGTTGATAGAATCAATGGCATGGTTGAAGAGTCTTTAGGTGGTTTTGAGACTTTTCCCAATTATGAGCCTGAGATAGTTGGAGGTCATACTTTCAAGGAATTTTTTTTTCCTTCCTTATATTTAGGCCCTACAATTGTGGGTCTTGTAATTAATGCTCTTTGTTGGAGAGTGGGTGAGGAAAAATATATATATTCCTTCTGTAAGCCATGAGGAGGAGGAGAATAAAGGAGAGAATACTTATCCATTGAGAGCCATAGTGCTTGGCTAATGCTCAACCATAGAGCTTGAATGTAAGAAAGCTGAATTTGAAGAAGGAATATAGAAGGTATGCATTCCAATTGAAGCAGATCCGGAGATGTAGCCCCAGAGAGATGGAGGGGTGAACTATGTTACCAATTGGTTGTCTCTCTCTTACTTACGTGTTTGTGCTTCTTGATATGTGAAGTTCGTTTATGTATGTTTATGTGTTTATGCACTATAATCGACGGACTAACATGCTCATTTAAACCTGTATAATCCATAGTCAATTAAAAGATCTTCATACCGTACACGATGGTTACAGTAGTACTCAAATCCGTGCTAGTAGAAACTCATCTAAAGATCCTAAGAAAGTGAAGAATCATCCCAAGCATGTTCATTTCAACATATCTAATGATTCCTAGAATGATTCCAAGAATCAACAACGTAAATATAATTAACAAAAAGGAAGGAACTAGAATGAAAGATTGGAATCCCCCATAAAAGAAAATATTGACAAAGGACCCACAAGAAGCAATGGAGCAAGAGTTAGAAATCGGTAGATGATGAGTCTATGCAAGGAAAAAATTAATATTATCAACACCACCCTATACCTCTAGGAATTAAAATAATTTCGTTTGTTATTGTTTGTCATGCACAAAAATTGGCTACAAAGGAAAAGATTGTAGAACCTATGATATTATCAAGTAAAAAGGATATGATCAAATACCTAGGTTGAGACATATATATCAAATTAAAAAACAGATCATATGGATCATTTTCACCAATGTTGAAGCCCAATGTTGCATGTTACATATGTCACAATGAAGGACACATAGCACGTGATTGTAGACTCAACTTGAGATGACACAATAGAGAGGGACTCAAATATCAATCCAAGAATCAAATATATCAAATGGAGAATGAGAAAGGAAGAAGAAATGTTATATCTAACCCCTTAGAATTAACTCCTTGTTGATGGCTTATTCAAGATTATAACTAGCTGAATTGGAACTTGAAGAAGCAAGACTATGTAGGCAAGATGATCACTTGAAGGAAGAATTTATTTATACCAGTGTAGTAGTATGTTAACAATAAAATAAATTAACAGTGGAAATGAGAGATTCACAGTGACTTCCCATTTCCAAATATTGGAAGATATTTCAAGCATGATTGAAATAATTTTTTAAAAAGAAATAATATGCAAGACAAATTCAAGAAGGAAACCTAGAAAAAGATGGGTAGTTGTCACTTAGACCAACTGAGAAATTCAATGAAAGTTAAGTAATTATCTATCAATATTGAGATACTTGATTTTAATAAGGTATTTTTGTAGGTGACAAGTAATCAATTAAAACCGATAGCTTACATGTAAAAAGTAAACGGTTATGTTCTAACCTATAACATGAGGAAAATGTATATTAGTATTACGAGAGAATTGACAACAAGCATAGTTTCAATGGAAGACTCCATTAGGTCCACAAGTTCATAGGAAATTTTTTAGAAACAATTGGATATAATTTACAGGAATCATGGTTTAAGGAGGAGACTCCATTAGGTCGACATGTCCACAAGAAAGTTTGAGAAACTGCTAGGGAGAATTTATAGGAAGAATGGTTTTGGGAGGAGACTCCATTAACAATATAATCAGGTTAACAAATCCATAGGAAATTTTATTAATATTTGGAGAGTATTGCAAAGAACTTATTGATGAATAATGGAGTATGGCCTCTGGGGGAGACTACATTAACAACCGAATCAGGCCCACAGAAAGCCATGAGGCATTGGTAGACAACCATGTCCCTTTTACACTTATGTCAAAAGGGGAGAGAATGCATACATTAAAAGACATTGAAAATAAATACATTAAAGGAGAGAATGCATACATTAACAAAGGAAATATTAAAGGAGAAATCATGAAAGAATTAGGGGTCTTTGTAGTTAAATAGCGGGAAATTCCCGTGAATTTTGTGAGGGGGTTCTTGGTGCATGTCAAGAAGGGTTTGGTTAGATGCATGTCAAGGAGATTTTGGCCCATTTCCATCAATGGCTATCAAGGTCTGGTGGTTTTTCATGATCGCTTGCATGCCCTCGTCGAGTTAAGTCAAAGAGGTTCCACGTTTACTGAGTTTTTGGAAAATTTATTATGTCTTAATGAGCCTATGGATAGTATGGTTGGATATTCCTCTATAAGACCTCTCCAAGGGTATATCACACCCTAAAAATCTACCCCCAAATGAGAAGTTATGGCCATTTGAAGATCAACATTAACAAAGGACCTAAAATTAAGGGGGAAACCCATAAACCCAAAAAATCTTAACCATTGTATATGTTTCAGAGTGGATCTATGTTTTTGGACAAATCGATGATAGACATCAGGACAGATCGCATGAACATTAATATCATTAAATTTTTAGCATATTTTCTTAGATCAAACAAATCTATCAATCAAATCAAGAATTGAACGAAAGTGGATGTGTTAACTTGCTTGAAATTTAATGTGGGTCATACCTCCACACTAGCCTTATACAATAGAAACACATGGAACCATCAAGCGGATTTCATGTGGACTCCTTTACATAGTTAGTTGTGACATGGCAGTTTTGAAAAATGGAGAAGTTCAATTTATCAAAGGTGTTGATGAGGATGGAGTGGAACCCTACCATGTTGACACATGGCTCGTTGATATGGATATTTTGGTCAGCAAAAAATAATGAATTTTGATGACATGTGGCCCATTCATAATGAGCCACATGGCAAGCATGACATCATAGTGACTCCAGCATAAGTTTTCCCAATCACCGGTAAGCCTATTTTGTATGGTATGGTCACGTGAAAGGAAACAAAGGGCTAAGCCTTATGTGTTTTATGAAGGTCACATGGAAGGTCATAGGTTCACCCCATAGGTTGGTTTGATACCTTGGTTCTGCATATAATGTATATAAATATGTGACCAAGAGCTACGATGTGAGCAACCCTTGAAGCATTGGAGTGAGACTACAGAGAATAGAACAAAAGTGGGGCCTTCATGGAAAAATTAAGAAAATGTGTTTCAAAAGGTACCAAGGTTGAACCCTATGGATTTTTTGGCTTTGATGTGGATTATTGATATGCTTTGACTGGTTGTGTTGGCTTTGATGAGTTGTACATTGGCAACAATCTTGGATTTGACGTGGATTATTGATGCACTCATATTGGTTGTGTTGGCTTTAATGAGTTGCAAGTTGGAAAATTGTTTGGATTTGACAATGATTATTGATGTGATTTGATTGGTTGAGTTGGCTTTGATGATATACATGTTGGCAATGTGTTTGGATTTTACATGGATTATTGATGTGCTTTGATTGGTTTTGTTGGCTCTAACGAGTTTCACATTAGCAGCATTGTTGGATTTGAAGTGGATTATTAATGTGCTTTAATTGGTTCATTGGGGGCTTCCCTCAAACAACCTATAACATAGCACGTGCATTCATGGAGTATTAAACAATACCCTTAATTTGAGTACATATTGGAAAATACCTCTTAAAATCACTTTATTTAACCCCTTACCAATACGAACCCAATACACCTTCCCCATTTAAAAAAGACCATAATTTCACTAGATATTTTAGGTATCATTTTTTTCATTAACATTTTTTATACCCCCTTATATTTATAACCCTTTATTTTCATTAACAATGGTAAGAAAAATTTTCACCTAGAAAGAATAACATAAATATTAGGTAGTTAAAAACTTGAAAGTTTCAATAAAAAGGAGGAAAATATAATTTGATTGATTAAAAAAATACATATTATGGAAAATTTGAGTGGAAAATACATAGATTTGATCTCTCAGTTGCATCTATCTTATATTGAATATTGAAAAAGATACACTACAATAGTTCAAAATAAAACCTCGATAAGCAACACAATGGAACACCTCTCATCTCACTTATATAATCAGAAGAGAAGAGAAAGTAAAATGAATATGGACACATGCAAAATCCTATCTAGTTGGACTTTTTCAAATTGTAGCCCTAACCTGATCACCTAGTACACCATAGTTGCATGGTAAGAGTGCCAAGTAATCGTGTCTTCATCAAAAGATGAATTGCAGCATGCAAGCACGCATCCCTTCCTTGAGATTTGTTTCCTCTACCTAGGATGGGAATTTATCATGCATAAGCATTATAATTGACTAAGGGTTCACACCCTTAGTAATAATAGATCATGCATGCTAAAAATAGCAAAATAAAAGCTCTAATAATAGAAAAACTCTATCCAAAAATGAAATTGCTAAATTTGAAACAACAACTAAACTAGAATTAATTGAAGGTGTGACATGCGTGCCCTTAGCTGCATGCACCATCTTCCAAACAATATTCTATTTCACTATCTCATGTGGCATGCATGTGCCCTCTACCAAGAAATAGTAAGTATAAATGTCTCCTTCACTTTCATTCAACCTCTTCATCACTAATTTAAGGAAAGGGTGAAGGTGATTGATGTCATGATAAATCCCCTCTGTGGATAGAGGCGATCTCTCTAGCCCTAGAGTGGGTCTAGCAACACGAGATTATTTCTAACATAAGCTTTATTAACTAATTTTTACAATTCAAAGAGGAAAGAGACATAAATACCTTTTTCCAATCTCCATCCTTGGATCTGTTGATGGTGACCTCGATCCACGATCCTTATACGCCCACTTCCTGCTACTGATGGCATGTGAATCCCTTTGGATGATCGGGAGACAATAGAAAATGTGATAAAATATATAATAAATGTAAACACTACCTATCTAGTATATCAAGTAGTACCGGAATATTTGCATAATCATGTACACAAATATAGAAAGAAAACATCAAATGTTATTATTCATAAATTACAAAAGGAGAGCTTACAACTAGGCCTTGATGTTGAAGGTGTCCTTAGGTGAAAATCTAAGTCCTTCACCCTGCTCAAAAGAATTCCTTCTCCAATGCACTTCAGCTTAATTATGATGCAATCATGCAAAGGGATGAGAGTTCATACGAGTTTGACAATGATCAACCAAGTTCTAAACTTGGGGGAATGAGGGATGTGAATTTATAGTAAGGAGGAGGTTGGGAGCCCATGAAAGGAGGAGGAAGGCCCAATTTCTAAGGGATGAACCCCCTTGGATGAGATCAAATATCCAAAATGAGAGAGCTCAACCTTATCCTCTCCATTCAACAACCAACTCCCCGTCCTTGAGCTTCTAAAGGTCAAAGCTTCTCCTCCATTTGAGGAATCACTGCGAGAAAGGGATCGACATCGTTTTCCAAGTAATTAGGGAACTGACAGCGCTGGGCCATAACTGGGATAAGGACATCAGCATGTTCATGGCACCGGGAAGGGCGTTGACCCATGAAACTGGGAATTTGACGAAGTTTATCCCGTAATATTTCAAGGAATTATTATTTGGATATTCAAGGGGATATGTTAGCATATTTCTTGATGATGTAAACATTGCACAAGATTTTTCACGAAGAATTTCAGGATCAGGGACAGGAAAATGATCATGGTGAAAAATTACTATGTAACAGATGCCCCCTAAAGCATGAAGGAAGAATAGGGAGTGATGGCTGAAATGCTTTATGAACCAAGGAAAATAACATAGACCACCTTTGGAGAACCTACCAAATCAAACACTTATAATATATTACATCTCTGGTATAAATATGCCTAAGCACAAGATATTTCACTAGGCATCAAATGACACATGAGCCCATGGTATTGTTGCAGCCATCCATCTAAAAGAGGTCATAGAAATGGATCCACGGTATGGATGTAGCCATCCATATAGATAGGATCATGTATACAATCATGAATACTCAATAACTCCACGTAGCCTGGACCAAAAATTAGATGTGACCTAGGGTCTTCACCATGATCTCAATCAACCCAATGTATGAATCTAGCCATGCGAATGAATTTTTTGGTGTCGAACATGGTAGAAACCACCTGATTACCGGCCAATGATGAAAACCATTAGCAGGCACAAGAGAGACCACCAATAATGACAATGGACCTCAAGGTACAACAAACAAATCTACAAGTTTGAATAGATGTGTTGAATTCGAACACTTGTAGAATAATTCAATCGAAGGCCAATGATGTGAACCTATTATAGAACACAAATAACTTGCCATTTAGGCATGCAAGCTCCAAGGTACTGAAAGAATTCTCTAAACCACTTTCCTAGATAATGAGTTGAAGTCAACAGGAATTGATTTTTCGAAGGAGGGCCTTAAGGATTCCCACATCATCGACAAGAAACAGCAGAAATCTTAAGATGATAGGAGTGATTATGGATTGTATCAGAGGAGGTCAAATATCCAGAAGGTGTTTGACAAAAATGACTTCTCTTTAACATATTGGCACACGACTCCGGAGGGTGGTAGCATTTGACTCAAATAGGATCAGAGGTCATGTTGACAAAAATATTAATCAAATGAGAGGCAAACTAATTTCCCAAACCCATGGAGGCAATGTGAAATGTAGGATGTCTCCAACTAGACATGAAATATAGATGAGTGTCATGCTCAAGAGCGACAAGCTGCCCAAATAACACATAAAACGTTCACTTTCAATTTCCCCCCGTTCTTGCTAACAAGTACCTCTTTATTTTTTTTATTTTTTATAGCCAATGTGAAGAGGATAGCATTTGTTGAGCATGTAAGTTCATTCTTCGAATGAATCCATCCGAGTAAGTTTAATGAGCCCAAGGAAGGAGGAACTCGATCTCATCACAGTGACAAGTCTTCTTGTTAGTTCCCTATAGTACTATTTCAGTCCCTTATTGTTGTTAGTGTAGCCCCCTTATTGTTATTTTTGTACCGATGTAACCCCCATATTTTTATTATTGTGCCCTTACATTACTATTATTAGGCTGGCTAGGATTACATTGTGACCAAAAATCCATCAGATTAGCCATGAGGTAAGGTAAAAAAGGAGGGTCATCATGAGAAGACCATTGTTAGTACGAATCTTGATTCGAAGTGTACAAAAAAATACCACTTTAGCTGTGCATAACTTACAGTGCTAACAGCAGAAATGACTACTAATATCTTCAGATCTGTAATTAGATAATCAAGACAAATGCTGCAAAAATCTAGATCTATGCATTAGAAGACATTAAACAGTAGAACAATAAGATTTACTCCATAGATCCAATAGACAAGACAAGAATATATCCAATGAATATTTTTATTAATGGCACCTGGGAGGAAAACACAAGAGGGTGTTCCATGTTCTCCTCAATGGGACGGGTTCTTGTGAGTCCTTAGCACTTCAGATTTAGAACTTCTCTCTCTTGATGGTGTAAAAAACCCAGACAAAAATGGAAAAGTATGGCTATGATTATGGATCAATAGCCAGACCAAGTGTTGAGATCCAGAGTGATCTTTAGGCAACAAAAGGTGATAAATGAATGGAAAACCCCTTCTACTTATAACAAAATATTGAGTTAGTCTAGAGATTGGTGCATAATTAAAATATTATTAACCAAATCTAGATCCAAATTTTATGGAATATTTTATTATATTTGTTGGAGGGAAAAGGAATTTTACTTGAGTCAAATCCCCTTATTTGTAAATAATAAACAAATAAATGATTTATTTATCATTTTAAGGATGTGATTAAGTAATAATAAATAAATAAGTGATTCATTTATCATTTTAAGGATATGGTTGAGTAATAATCAAATAAATAATGATTTATTTAATTATTTAAGGGTGATTTAGTCATATTTAACAAAGAATATTATTTAAATAAGGTTTAAACAATTATTCTTAGAAAATAATAAGATAAATAATGATATATCTAATTAATTTCCTTGTTTTGGGTTAAGTATAACCAAAAATATTAATTAAACTATTATTTAACTAATTATTTCTTGAGGAAAATCAAACAAATGTATATTTATTTAATATTTCCTTATGGGGTTTCCTGTTTAGACCATAAACAACTTAATAAAGGTGATTTACCAAGTTATTTTCATAGTAAAAGAAATTTTACTTGGAGTAGAATTGGTCTTACATGATGTACTTTGGTCCATCTAATGATAATAGGTTAGATGACCAAAAAATGGTGTAACAGATTGCCCCCCAGTGTGCGAGCGTTAGGAGCTAATCAGATGACCGAAGTACGTTGTAAGAACTCAATCACTAGACATCGAAGGGGAAGTCAAAGAGATAAAAGTATAAGGTAAACCAAAGTGCTGAAAGAACTAGACCCCGAGGAGGCGACTTGTAGGTGCGACAAGTCTTTTTGATGAGTGAGTACCTACTATAGGCGGTGGGGGAGGCATACCTATGCCCGCCGAGGCAATAGTACAAACAATAAGGCACACAGAAAACCACGGAACGCAATAATAAAGTATATGTTGGCCTAAACATGAGCCAGATAAATAACACGATAATAAATCCCACATACATATTGTGCCTGGGATAATAGCCAGGACTTTGTACAATAATATCTGAGTACATGAGATATAAATACAACCCAGATGCCCCTGAAAATAGGAAAGGGCTCTAAAAATCTGACTGATACATGCAAACAATAAGGCGCTACAAGCGGCTGAGGCCGACATGATCAAATGTATGGAGGTACATCGAAGGCTGTAATGAAGAGGTCATAATGAAGAGGTCATCCGAGTGTGTGGGGGGCTACCTGTAGGGCCACCCCCTCATGAGGGTTGAGACATCTCACACACACTCAGGAATCACCGATGTTAGCTGTTGCATCACTGAACCATCGAGTATACGGATCTCGATAGTGCTGAAAGGAGCTGGAGCTGAGAAAAAATCAAGTCAAAGGGAAATAAGGAGTCCCTTTGCCTAATCCAAGGCACTGAACAAGAGTGGAAGCTAGAACCAAGGCACATCACCCTCTAGACCTGTCTTTTGGAATGAATGAGTTGGTGTCGATAGAAAGAGGTCCACCATAGGTGAGGTAATAAAGGATCCTCAAATAAGGCACGAGAGAAAATAGTAGAGTGACTGACAGACTGACACCAATGATGATGATGAAATGGGGGGGACTGAGTAGCGAATGGACGACTTCCCTTGTTAGAGCATAAATGGCATGGATGACCTGGTAGCAACTGACACAATATCATGAGGGATAGGGGACAATAGGACTAAAGGTCATAATGTGCGACACGAGAGAGGGACCAAGTAATGAATGATGGAGGACTATGGTGAGATGTAAAGGGACTCAGGATAGACTCCACGAAAGCAATGATGACTCCACTCGGATGCTCTAAACAAGGGTGACTCGATGGTGCTACCACATATGTAAAGGGTCCAATGGGGACCATAAAAGTGTGAGTACAAGATGGTAACTCACGATGAAAGTTGAAACGAGCATGGACAAGTATGGAGGCAACATGGTGCCCCCAGTACGAGTGTTGCAAGTGAAGAAATTCGATTTTGAGGAAGGGTGAAGTGGCGCTTCTTAGACAAAATGTGTCCTGATGAAGTATCAAATAAAAAAAAAAAAGCTAATAGATACCCATTTTAGGGCTTGGTGAGATCTTTCCAATGGTATATACGGTTCATCAAATTGAGCTATGTTTTGGTCATAGTAAGCGAAAGAAAAATCAGGGGTTTTCTTTTAATAAGGCATTTTCCTTCTAGATTCACTTATTTTCCAATGGAGCTGTGGTGAATGTCGTGAGGAGAGGAGGCCTTAAATCTTGAGACAATTGTAGCGGATAAATCGATCGTTGGAATTTGAGATCTATCAGCTGTAGGTAAGAGGCCTAATCCTACTCTTTCATTTCAGTGGACTAAAAGTTCAGTTTAGGTACCCAGAGCTCATGAACAGGCCAGGTCGCACTTTTTGGGGTCTGTTCTATGACCTGGGTAGCATGTTTTGGGAAGAAAAATGCGACCTGTCCCAGGAAAAGACCTAAACAGTGTGACATGTCAGAAAAAGGGGTTTTTAGTGTTGTTCTTGGCTGAGATCTGGGATTTTTATGGATGAGGGGCATAGGTGCCCCCAAGAATGTTGTGGACATGCCAAAATGTATTTAGAAAAAGGGAAATCTAAACATAGTTTTATGATGTGGCGCGCCATTTTTTTTAGGTATGGTTGCGCAGTTTGAGAAAGGAAATAGACGATTACCAATCTCTTTTGACACTGCATATATCAATCAAATGGACTTTAAGTTTTTATGTTGTCACACATGGTGCTAATATCCCAAAGATAGTATTTGGGATAATGAACTGATGTTCTCCCAGAAAACCTATAGGTTGGTCAACCACAATGTCTATGAGACTGGGTTGCTGATGAAAAATGAAGGAATGATGAGGGGTATCTTCCCTAGAGTGATCTTGAAGTGATATGGGACTCTAGAGGTTCTTCTAAATGTGGAATAATAATGGGACTAGAGTCATCACGACTAGATTCACTAGGAGAGTGTTGAAGAACTGCTTCTCCTGGTCTCTCCAATATGAGTGCCCCCCCTTACCCAAACATTAGGTGTCAGTGGAATGGCCACACGGTGCATGTGGTTCGAATGCATGAATTCGATGTAAGGGGGGTAGATAAAGTCATGAGTGGTCGTTGCTTCCATAATGTCGTCATTATAATAGAAGATGGGGTCACTGATGGAAGAAATACCACCTTCCGCGACAAAACAACCTTACTCCTCATCATGAGAGGAGAGGTCCATATGCGCAGTGTCACAAGGGGTAGCAGGAGAGTGAGTGGACAAAGGATCCACCGATTTTGAGACTAGGGAGGGGGTTGAATGGAGGTCAGGTTAAATATCAGGCGAGGTCTCATTGTGGACTTCTGACCAAGGCTCCGTTATCTCAACATTATAAGGGGAAAAGTTAATGGGAGCATCTGTGTCCTTGGGTGTTGCTAAAGCAAGATGCGATAATAAGGGAGTGGGTGACTCATGGCGCTCGGCCTCGAATTGGTGTAAGGCTTCTAAATAGGAACGATACTCTTCGAGGCAAGGACATAGGTGAGTGTAATGGCCATGGAAATCACATAAAGCACAAGGGTGATTTGTGCACAACGGTTTGAGTTTCGGGATTGAATCAGGTATAGTGACATATACCTCTGGGATATCAGATTCGGGAAACAACTCATCGAACATGGACTTGAGGTGAGGCAATTCTGAGCAAGTATGGGTGGCGTGGCGGACAATGTCACACAAATCACACTGGATGGTATGCTTTGGAGGCCGAGAGGGGGCAGGGTGTGTTGGGGTAGCCTTATCCTTTAATTCCCCCTTGCGAGCTTTGCCCTTCTTACCCGAAGTGGTCATAATGGGAGGTGGTTCCTGTTGAGGTGAATGAGGCACTATTGCAGTGGGAGAATTCATAGGGACCAATTGAATCGGGGTCAAAGCAAGATAAGGTTTAGGTTGACTAGGCAGGGTAGCGGCTGGAGGATCAAGGTACCAGATGGGAATCCCAAGGGTCAAGTTAGGAAGAGAGAGGGTGGCCATAACAGGTACTATGTACATTCCTGGTGGGGGAGCTAAGAAAAGTATCTGACCAGAGGGGTAATGACCAGGCGGGACGGCGCCAAGATGGTTGAGGTCGGGAGGAACCATCCCAGGAGGGTAAAGGGGGTCATGAGTGCCAACTGAAGGTGAAGGGCCAGGAGAAGAAGGTTCAGAAGGCTGATTAGAGGACATCATGAAAATCTGGTAATCAGGGGAACTAGATGGAAGAGATTGAGTGGCCACCTGTCCTTCAGGTGGTTGGGTAGCCATCAATCCCTGCTGAGGGAAAGGATCGGTAAGCACAGCTGGTTGACTAGGTGCAGGATTGGGAGGAATGGAAGGAATGGCTTGTTTTCCTCTCAATGTTGCTTGAGACTCCCATAGTTGTCGCATTTATGGAATAAGGAGACAATCATGTGAATAATGACCATAAACACCACAACACGAACAGGGCTTGTTCGTACGAAGAGGCCTATCCTGCTTGGGCTGAGTAGTGTTAGGAGCATTACCTTGATTAGTTCCATGATTACTAGAGGTAGCTTGATTTTGATTTCCTTTCCTCTTCCTTTTTTAGGTAGGAGGATTATTCGTGCCCTGCTGTGCATACACCTACCCCAGAGGGGGTGGTGGTTGCTGTTGTGGGGGTTGAGAAGGCAAGGGAAGAGGAGGTGCTAATGCTATAGGAGATGGAGCACCAAGCTGTGGATACGGATAATAAGGAGGTTGGGTAGCAGTGTGGTAAACAGGAGGTTGGGAAAAATGAGGAGGCATGCTGTATCCTCGATACGTTCTACTAGGAGGGGGAAAAGTGTCGGAGGAGCTGGCCCCTCCCTGAGAGAAACCATAGCCCATGGGAGTGAGCATATGGATTAAAGAGAGCTCCAACGATACCGTCGACGATGTGAGATGCCCTCTATGCGTTGGCACCACCAAGTCTGGGAAGATTGGGTAGGACGGTATAAACATAACCTGACTGAGCGTAGATCAAGTCATATTTTAACACAATTTGGAGAGCGACTTCTTCGGTTTGAGGAAATTGTGATGCGACGTCTTTCCCAATAGGCAGCAAGAGAGTCCTAAAGAACCATTCCATGTAAACACAGTCTTCGAAATTAGGGGCTTGACATAGGCTCCTTCTTCTCCACCATTCCTGAACATGGTCGGAAAGGCGGGTTGTAGATGATTGACGGAAAGAGGTCAAGAGCTCGGTACCAGTTTCATAACGGAGGCGGAGCTCGAAATAAGACAAAAAAGCCCAGGCCAAATTCGCAAAGGTGGTATGAGAGGAAGGGGTCTGATCTACATACCACTTAGAAGCTTCGCCTGTAAGCGTTCATTAGAACAACCGAAGACGAACAGAGTCATCGGTAATGGAATTAGATAAACACCACATGTGGAAAGATCGAACATAATTTGAAGGATCTTGTCCAGCAAGACCTTCAAACTTTGGGATGTCTGAAGGGAACTTTTTTGGCATAGCAGGCCAACTAGTGTCATGGTGTATAGGGTCGTTTATCAATTGGTCAAAATCAGGGAGGCTGATGCCTGCCATGAAAGGGAAAAAGTGTATGACCGGGGTAGTGTCTGTTTTTGTCCCACTAGTCGTATTCCTAACCTGAGGGCCGGGGTTTCCACCAGCAGCAGGTCCTGCACCAAACATGGTGAAGGTGTCAGGAGGAGAACCGAAGGTGGAAGGACAACCCAAAGGACCAAAAGAAAGGTAAGTCTTCCTACCAGAAACTGAGGATGAAGGCCAAGAAGTCTCTAGGATAAACACCTTGGAGGCGCAATGGTGACGACAGAAACATGACACAAGGGAGAAAGAGACCAACAAGGGCAAGGAGGTGCAGGATCAAGTGATTACAATGTTGAAACAAGGGCAAAGAGGTGTAGGATCAAATTATTTCAATGTTTTAGAGTCTTTGCTTGGCGGTGTTAACCAAGCCCTTTTTTGCTTAGAGTGTGTGTGTAAAAGTGTCTGAATTTTAATTTTTAAACCCAGACATTTGTAGAGAAAAAGAAAAATTGTTGTTGTATAGCTGTAAATAAACCTACAAATGATAGTATATAGGCCTGCAAAATAAAAATAAATAGCTAATAATACAATATTCTAAACCCAAGAAGGTGGTCCTCTCAGCAACTAGTCTATAGGTGAGTAAAAAATTAATCTAAAAACACTAAAATAGGCTAATAGATCTTGGGTCAAGAGGGACAGAGATCTAAAAGATAAAACCTGTTGGAAAGTGGTGCAGAAAACAGCAACAAATCAGAGGAAAATTGTTGTAAAAAAAGAGGTGGCAAAAGGCTATCTCCAGGAAGGAAGCAAAGTTCCCCCTAAAGGAAAACCCAAACAAAGCTAAAAGAGGAGATTTGGATGGATAACAAGCCGATCTGAAGTGGATCTGAAGATGAGGTATCAAATCTAAAAAAATGGCTAAAGACTCTGAAATTTCAGACAACCTGCAACAGCAAACACTCTTCCACGAAAATTGGAGGGTATTGAAGCCCTAGGGGGCTATGTTCCCACTTAGTTGAGTGAAACAAAACACGTAAAGGTCAAAAACGGGCGGAGACAGAGGTCAGACAACCCTGAACAGAGGCTCAGCAGAACCCAGAAAAATTTTAGAAAAATCCCTGCAGAAAGTCCAGGTCGCATTTTTTTGCCTGTTTTCAGCATAGGTCGCACTTTTTGGGCTGTAAAGTGCACCCTAGAGGTCCAGGTCACACGTTTTGGGTAGAAAAGTGCAACCTGCACTTCCGGCACTCTCAGCGGCAAGTTTCAGAAAAATTTGTCGTCTCAGCTGTGACTGATGTCTGTCACCTGTGAAATGGGTCTGAAAACACATGGAAGTTAGAATTTTTATAGTTTTAGGGTTTTATGGGCTAAAAACAACATCAAGAATGAGAAAAACAAGGGGCTGAAGAGAAATCCTAGGGTTTGAAGTAGCTGGATATGCAATTATCAGAAAAACGACAGCGGTCGTAATGGTAAACACGTGTGGAGTCGCCAGTTGTTAGCATGAATCTTGATTCGTAGTGTATGAAAAAAGACCACTTTAGCTGTGCATAACTTACAGCCCTAACAGCATAAATGACTGCTAATATCTTCAGATCTGTAATTATATGATCAAGACAAATGCTGCAAAAATCTAGATCTATGGATTAGAAGACATTAAACAGTAGAAAAATAAGATTTAATTCATAGATCCAATAGACAAGACAAGAATATATCCAATAAATATTTTTATTAATGGTACTTGGGAGGAAAACACAAGAGGGTGTTCCCTGTTCTCCTCAATGGGATGGGTTCTTGTGAGTCCTCGGCACTTTAGATTTAGAACTTCTCTCTCTTGATGGTGTAGAAAACCCAGACAAAAATGGAAAAGTATGGCTATGATTATGGATCAATAGCCAGACCAAGTGTTGAGATCCAGAGTTATCTTTAGGCAACAAAAGGTGATAAATGAATGGGAAAACCCTTCTATTTATAGCAAAATATTGAGTTAATCTAGAGATTGGTGCATAATTAAAATATTATTAACCAAATCTAGATCCAACTTTTATGGAATATTTTATTATATTTGTTGGCGGGAAAAGGAATTTGACTTGAGTCAAATCCCCTTATTTGTAAATAATAAATAAATAAATTATTTATTTATCATTTTAAGGATTTTATTAAGTAATAATAAATAAATAAGTGATTTATTTATCATTTTAAGGATATGGTTGAGTAATAATCAAATAAATAATGATTTATTTAACTATTTAAGGGTGAGTTAGTCATATTTAACAAATAATATTATTTAAATAAGATTTAAACAATTATTCTTAGAAAATAATAAGATAAATAATGATTTATCTAATTAATTTCCTTGTTTTGGGTTCATCTACTTAGAAATATTAATTAAACTATTGTTTAACTAATTATTTCTTGAGGAAAATCAAACAAATGTATATTTATTTAATATTTCCTTATGGGGTTTCCTGTTTAGACCATAAACAACTTAATAAAGGTGATTTACCAAGTTATTTTCATAGTGAAAGCAATTTTGCTTGGAGTAAAATTGGTCTTACATGATGTACTTGGGTCCATCTAATGATAATAGGTTAGATGACCAAAAAATGGTGTAACAACCATTCTCAACCTAGAAAAAAGCAGCAAGGTATGTGTTTGTTGGGAATTAAGATTCATGACTGTTTTGACCAAGTAATAGAGAAATGCTAAGGCTACAAACGCAAAGAACACCTAAAACCCTTCAAAATATCATTAAAGGCTTTTGGCATAAAATAGTGAGTTTGATAAGTGTCTTTTTGACAACTCAGAAGATAACACTGTTTTTTTTTTCTGAAGTATCACTAAAAACTCAGAAGCTTGGGAAGATAGACAAATAGGGTCACAATAGTGACCAATAAACCTCCTTCATCACAACAGATGGTTTCAAGGGCTTTCCAGTTACCCTAAGGTTTGGCAGACAAGCACTAATTCCACCTCAGCAAAGGGTAAAATCAGGGTTTTTAGAGAATATCAAGTAGGGCAGACATGAAGATGAATACTCCACTACACCAAAGGCATAAATATAATGAAGGGTATTAGCAAGAAGAGACAAGAAATGTCAGATTCAAAGGCCTCTTTCTCTAAAGAACATCTAGAGACATATTCCAGTGACCAAAAGAGAGAAATATGGGTTATTATTGATAAGGGGAGCTATCCAAACTTCAAAAAGAAACAATGACCTAAAAACAAACAGATATACCCCTGGTTTATAGCAGAACAGTGAAACTCCCAACAAGGACCTCTTTCTCAAAAGACTATTCTACAAAAATATGACTAAGACATAAACAACACTTCACAGAACTGGCAAAGGTGTTTTACCCACAGAAAGAATGACAAGGTCAAAGGAAAGAATGTTTCAAATACATAATGACAGTCAAAGGGAGAAATGGCAAAAATAATGAGTTTGTTGTGTATAGGTGTTAAAAGTTCAAAATGGTTCTTTTTCCATAATATAGGCTGAGAGGCATGGGCTTGGTGTCTTCAGGAAGATTTTCAAAATTAAGGAGAACCTTAAGAGGCCTTCAGCAGTGAAAAAATAACAATTTTTTAATCAAAACATCTCCTACAGGACCAAAAAAGGCTAAAACACAGTGAGAAAAAGTGAAAGGAAATTGACATTATAAAAGTGGGTTTGGCTTCAAATTTATCTTTCAAAGAAGGTTATAAAGGCCTTTTGGGTACTTCCCCCCACAACATTTGTCATCTCCAAGCCAAAGGAAGCCATTGAGAGAAGGTTTCAAAAGCTTCTGAGCAAATTAGTGAAAATATCTAGGCATTACGCACCGAGGCTAGCGCTATGCACCTGGCCTTTGGCACTACACACAGGAGAGGCAACCGCATTGTTATTTAACACTGCGTTGCGCGCCTAGAGCCCGGTGCTACGCACCTGGGCTGGTGTTATGCACAGACACAACAGAAATTCCTGTTATGAACTGAGGCTACATTCTTGAGGCCTGACTAGCCCATCTCCTGCCTATTACGCACCTGCGCTACTCTCTTCTGAGCCCGACTAGCCCGAGCTGACCTGGCGCTACGCACCAGTGTTACGCAGAGACAGAGTTTGTCTAAAATTGCTAAAAGGGGTTAAAATTTCAGTTTTTTACCTTCAAAGCTTCTGCAAAAGTCAATACACAAGGCTGGTGATTTGTTTTCTTGCCTCCAAAGCTTTCATTTTCCTAGGTAAAGTCATATTTAAATGCTTAATTAAGCCAAACCCTAGGCTGCATAAAAATCAGTTTTAAATATCTTGGTTAGGGTTTTCAAAGGAGAAAACTATTGTGTATGCCAGAGGAGACTAAGTGACAGCAAACAAACCTCTAAAAAATTTGAACACACTCCTGAAAAGCTTCATCTTGCCTTTATTTGCACAAATTTTCCCTCACTTCACTCATTACCATCCTTTGACCCAAAGGCCCTCAAATAGTTTTCAAAAGGCCTTCTGTGCTAAAAGAACTAGCCACCATATCTAAAGCATAGATTCACACCAGTAGTGATGAAATTCAAAGACCTACCGAGCCTCGGCACAAAGGAGGAAGGGCCAATAGGTTTGAGCCCTTAGACACCATTCAAATTACCTCTTCTCCCATGATCCTTTCATACTTTCAGGATGTTGGGTGTTATCAGTTTTTTGAAAAGGTCAAGCAAGTCAAAAGCCACTCTGACTTGACTAGATTATTCCTCATTGGCTTACAAAATCACCAAGTTGACCTAGCCGGAGTGAAATTTGAACTCTCATCTAAATCCATTTCTAAAGCAACAGGTATACTAGACATCGGTGAGATATGGTTTAAACAAAAGAAGTTAGATTTGAGCTATTATGAACCCTACCTAAAACCAAGCTGTCAACAAGGCTACAAGGCTATTTTTCCTTTTTCCCACTTTCTAGAGAGGTATGCCTTGCTGATGAAGTAAATTATCATATATTTCACCTGTGAGGGGAGATAATCCAGGATTTACTCATATCATATAAGGTTACTAATCCACTTCACCAAAGTCAAAATAATGAACCTACCATACTACCTTTTTCGGAGCATTGACAAGATGGCCTCACTTGTCAAGAAAAGAAGCTATGACCGCCAAATGTCGAGCCTTTTCCACCACTCCTTGATGAAAATGATTGTCTTACACCAGTTGGAGCAGTAAGGAATCCCTTGGGAAGTATTCATCTCACATGATGTGTTTACAAACCCCCAAGCCTTCATTCAGCAGAATCCACCCTCCACTTCACAACCACCTACCTCCACTCCTCCATCATCTCTCCATATGCCTTCTCCACAGAGGAATTCACCCCTATCTCTTCTCCTAATGTGCTAAGTGAAGAATCTGACAGTGTCTCTAATAAATAACAAACAGATGACAAAAATGAGGGAGAGGACAATGAGGTAGAAACCGAGATGGACGAGAACAACAAAGAAGAAGACAGCAGTACTGAAGGAAATGATGAGGGCAGTGACAATGAAGAGCAAAAAAATAGCAGTGAGGAGGAGGCATATGAAAGCAATGAAGAAAACAAAGATGACAGTGACAAGAATGTCAAAAGCAGTCCAGAAACAAAGTTTGAAGTTGTTTTTAGCAGGCAAGAAAATGATAACAATAGGCCAAGTAATGAAGATAATGAGCAGGGCAGTGAAGAAGAGATTAGCCAAAAGAACTCACCTAATGAAGAATGAAATGACCCTCACAGTGATGGAAAGACTAATGAAGATACCCAAGATAGTGACCCTACAAATAATGCAAACAGTGCTACAAAGGATCAATTTGACAGTAAATACAGTGGTTCAAAAGATGAGGAAGAAGACAGTCATGGAAATGAATATGTACCCAACACAGATCAAGGCACCTCTAATAGTGCAAAAACAAAGGAGGACAGTCCTAAGGATCTTGACAGTGTTAATATCATAAAGGATAGTAAGGATGCTGATCAAAAGGGCAGCCAAGAGAAAGATAATGAAGATGCCCACACATAAATCATCAAAAAAGGAGGGAAACAGTCCAAAGGTCACTAATGATCATAGTTTGCAAATAAAACTTGTTGCACCTTTCACCATTACCTATCAAAGAGGATAGAGGCATGTGTTTGCTACCTCCAAAGGGAAAGGGGCCATGCAATCCTCCTCAACTCCAATGAAAGACAAAGGTAAACAACAAGTGAAAGAAGAAAAGGATAATCATGAGGAAGAAAGAGAATTTGAGCTCATTCACATAGACAGTGATGAGGAAAATGAGACAAAAATAGTAAACTCTCTTCTACAGGACCGAAATGCATAGATCAAAGACTTGGAATTTTATTTAGAAAGGTCGAAGGATCTCATTCACTTTTTACAGATACAAAACAAAAAAATGAGTAGCCAGCTAGCCATCTATGAAGCAAGGGTGCTCAAATATCGGAGAGAGGCTCAAAGGTCACAAGTGCAGTTGGAGGAATACATGGGTGCTTATGAGGAGGATATTGGTGAAAAAGGCCAAACTAGAAAGAGACCTAGGACTATGGGTCTTAGGAAAGCATTGGAACAACAAAGGGAGGAAGAATTAGCCCAAGCACAACAATTTCCTCTCACCAAACTCCTTTCCATGGAAATTGAGCATGATAGGTAATCACGGCTTGAAAGGGCCAACATACACTTAGAGGCCAAACTAGAGAAGGCCAACAAAAACTTGAGCTTGCAAAGGAGAATGACTAAGCATTATAAACAAAGAAATCACTTTGCAAGGAAGAAGCTTAAAACTACCAAAAATGAGGGCCCAGCACCAAATGATGAAAAATACCAAGATAGGCTTGGAATTTTGGCCCAAATTTCTCTACAAGTCTCCAAGGATCCATGAGGAACCTACCCACCAATTTTGAGGCAATTTGGACAACTTTTTGTTATTTTCCAAATTTTGACCCCTAGGAGCACACCACCGTAGGCGCTACGCATAAATTTGGTGCATATTCAGCTCTCAAATTTTACGTTTTTGGATTTTTCACATGACCAATGGTCTACTCACCAATTTTCAGATCATTTGGAGCAGTTTTACCCCCTCAAAAGGTCAAAAATCATCAAAAAATTGACCTTTCTGCCTCCTTTCAAACTAGGTGTTTCACACAGAGCAGTGCTGGGAGATTTGATTTTTTAGTAGGTAAATTACATCCACTTAGCACACCCCAAACATTTTTGGAAATTAGACTCATCAGGCTTTCCAACGAGCCATCACGGAGCCAAATCCGGTGTCAGGAAGACCTCCAAAAGACTATTGCAACAGGGCCTATTTCTGCGCTACGCCCCTAGAAATTTTTCATTGTTTGACACATGTGCTACGCTCTTGTGGCTAAGTGGGAAAAATGTGCGTTTGGAAAGTTTTCTTAGGCATGTTAGGCTTAAAATTCAATTTTATTTCCATTTATAGTCGGAAAATATATTTATTTAGATATTTTTGTGCCTTGGGCTTTGCAAAGCCTCAAGGAAAAGTTTGGATATTTCTCTTTGGCCAATAGGCTTCTAAATTCTCTAGTAGGCTCTCCTCTCCTCATTTTTTATATAAGACATGAGGATTCATTGTAAACAGTTGGTACTTGATGTGTTTAAGAGCAATACATGGTTTTATGAGCTTGGACAAGATATTGGTTTTATGAAGTGAATGAATGGCTTGTGTGGCTTGATGTTGGAGAAACTTGCTTGAAGGATTCCATAGCTTGGTGAATGGTGATGTTTTCCTAAATTTTTAATGTTTTCTTGTCCTCATTTTGTTTCAGTCTACTTGGTTGCTATATATCAGAAAAGTATAGGTTGAGATATGCTCATGGAAGCACCTCAAACCTCTTGTTTGCTATAGTTTTGTTGTTTTCTTCTTTTAGTTATCTTAAGGAATTCTTGATTGCCTCTTAGGCCCACTAAAACTTGCCTTTTGTTTCATTAATGGTTAATATTTTGGCTTATAGATATGATTCATGGAATTCCCTAATTATTTAAAGTTTTCAAAACCCTATTGTGAAGCTTTTCTATGGAATACTGATCGATTAGGTTAAGACAAAGAGGTCTCGTTTCGATCTTGCCCTTTGCCCATGCTTACCAACTTTTTTTAGAGTTCTTGATAGTTTGATATATGCTTTTTAGGAGTTCCCTCCCCATATATTGAGTTGTTTGTTTATCTTATGTGTTTTCTCAAAAAACTGAAGGTGAATTTCTAAAGTTAGGAGTTTTAATGCTTCTGTGTATCACCGAAATGTTCATAGAGACTAATGGTTTCCCCTACCTCATGAGTTATTGCTTTCATACTATATATTTTTAATACCTCTTAGTTTTTCCCAAACTTAATGTTCATTACACCTCATACATCACCCAAAGGATCCATTAACCTTGTTAAATCGGCCCTACAATACACTCTACTTCACCATTTAGATACCCTCGACTTCATCTGACCCCATAGCCCTATTGATTTGACAGCCTCTCATTCCACCTATCCTACTTAGTCATCTTACCCCAACCCAAAACAAAAAAAAAAATTACACTTAAGAACTAGCCTAAAATCAATCATTCGAAGCGAACAAGTTCACATCCTTCGCATAATAGAGAGAGCCCTCTCTGAGTCCAAGAAGGCTAGGTCCTAGGACTCCAAAGACTGGTCTAATGTTACCCTATCATTTTGTTTAGCCAATCTACCAAATTACGAGACACTAACATAATGGCGATCACGGTGGGACCTTCTGAGTTCATAACGATCTAAGTACCCCTTAGGAATCCAGAATCCCTTCATCAAATGGTACCCTATGATTTATAGCTATCTCATCACTATCACTAACACAATGGTGATTATGATGCAACCTCTGATGTAAGTGACAAAATAAGTATCCCTTAGGACTTCAAGTACCTTCGTCAAATCATAGAAAACTTAACTGATAGCCTAAGAGTAGAATCTAGCTTTTTCACCATCTTAGCAAATTGATGACTTAGCTATAGGACACTCTTACAAACCTTCAGGCTACATATAGAAACTCAAAAAACCCCAAAACATTTCTAGAGTGACTTTGTGTCAATATTGGTGGTGGACCATAGATGACATATCTTCTAAACAACTAAAAATATCCACCTGGCGACTCCACTAGCCTCTAGTAGGCCTTCTAAATTTTGCTAAGTATCTATAGACTCCTGTAGGACTGCATCAAACTAGCCCTGAGAAGTCTAGAAACCTAGTCACACACTGTGTGAGTTTGATAGAAGCTAGAGAGGACAGCCTTCTGAAATCAGTCATAAACTTTCAGCATCTCTAAATTTTGAATTTGAAATCTGGCTCCACGAAGAATCAATACCAGATCTCATCCAGACCCAAACCCTCCTACTATAGTTTATGAACTAGAAAATATTTTGTGGAAAACTTCTAAAATTGGAAACTTAGCTACTAATAGGACCATTCATAAAGTAAGCTCTGTACCTTAACAGCATATAGCCTTGCAAGATCCCCAGTTTGACTTGCGCCATACTAAAAACCTTTTCAGAGCCAAGTCAAAAAGCAGAATCGACCATACCGATCTTGAGCCCATAGACTTGCAACAAAGTCTTAGCAAAGAATTTTCTCCTTCCACACCACCTAATTTCCAACTTCTCCACCATTTTGTCTCTTCTCACCCCAAGTATATTCAGAATCAGTTTACTAATCCAAGTACTTCCGCCACACCCATTCACACCACCACTATGCAAACCACTCCATCTCATAGCACAAATCCTCCACTTGTAAGTCCACCATTAGCTCCCACCATGGCATCATGGTATGCACCCCTTGTGTTACCACAACCACTGGTACCTTTTCCAAATGATTACCAATCCAAAATCCCACACTTCACTGGGGTTGAATCCACTACTACCCAACAGGATGTAGATAGAATGAATGATGCTTTTGACTACATGGAATTAGAAGAGGAAACCATGAATATGAGGATGTTTGCCCAAATCCTAGGAGGAGAAGCTAAGAAATGATTCAAACGCCTAACTCGCAACAGCATACATGATATCCCTTCCCTTTACCAAACTTTCATAAACAAATGGGAAATCAAGAAAAACCCTCTTCATATCCTTCGGAATATAGCAATCTCAAAATAAACACGGGAGAAAGTGTCCAAGACTATTGCACTAGGTTAAATAGTGTTTACAACGCACTACTGCCAAACATGAAACCCCCATTAGGCCTATCCTTAGCTAAATTGCCGAAGGGTTTTGACCCTAATATGGCCTATCAACTAAGAGAAAATGAGCCCCTAACTTTAGAAGACATGCAAAAAGGAGCTATAATTGTAGAGGCCAACTTAATTGAAAAAATAGCTAGGTTAAGATCAGAAAAGAGGGTAACATACAAAGATGACACCATGCCCTCCACTGCCTCATTTAATTCCAAGATGGACAACCTTCTTAGGACCATGGAAAGAATAATGGAGAGAATAAGAATAAATAAAAGAACACCCCCTAGGGTCAACCAAACAAATCCCCAAAAAAGAAACCAAAATCAAAATTTTAGAAGAGACCTGCCCCAAAACATACCAAGGGAAAATGATCAACAAATCATGCCACCCTTCCAAGATAACTATGTTGACGAAGGGGAAAGAGACATTGAACAACCAGATGAGAATCATCTAAACTTAATAGGCTCTGGTAGTGAGGGTAAGGTTTTTCTCACATAAGAAGAACAAGTTTTTTCTCCTCAAACCAAGATGAAACAAGCTATGAAGATTCCAAATACCACAAAATGGGATTATAAAATGCCATAATGGAAGTCCATATATAATATGACCTTAGGAGTAAGAAGAAACAAGACAACTCCAGGAAAAACAACTCAGACACTGCTATTAAGAAAACTCCCAAAAACATTCTTAAAACAACAGCAGACAATAACATCACCATGTCTAAGAAAATTGATCCCAACAAGGATAGAACTAGCCAACCAGGAGTTTACACAAGTTGTCTTAGCACCTCTGTGAGTGGCCCTAAGAAAACTCTAATGACCAAAGCCCCGAACCAAAATCAGCAAATTAAAAATGTGGAGAAATTTATGGCTGATAAAACTGATGTAAATATGTCTAAGACTCAATTACCTTCCAATTTTGAAGGAGAGATCGCTAAAATACAAATAACCATCCCTCTCACTAAACTGGTAGCTCAGGATATGTACCGCTCCCAAGTCTTGAAAGTCTTGAACATAGGAAATGATACCAACACTCTGAATTTAACAGATGATAAACCATAAATGTTGTTTGGACCTGAAATAGATGGAAAATTCCAATAAGGAGCCATTCCTCCATTCTATGTTAGCCTGAACATACATGAAAAAATCCTACATAATGCCATGCTAGACTCTGGTGCCTCCCACAACCTCATGCCGAAGGTAGTGATGGAAATATTGGGCCTAGAAATAACCAGGCCCTACAAAGATCTGTATTCCTTTGATTCAAGTGGAGTTAAATTCTTGGGCCTGATCAAGGACTTATGTGTCAATCTGACACAAATCCCCACTAAGAGCCTGGTAATGGACATATTCGTGGCTGACATTGCCCCCAAATATGGCATGCTTTTGTCCCAAACTTGGGGAGCTAAACTTCTAGGAAACCTCCAACTTGATATGTCTTATGCTGTCATCCTGATTTTTAACCAAAGTAGGAGACTCTACTGGAAATCTCATATGAATTATATGGTAAGCAACCTAGATAGACCCAACAACACCCCTATCTATTCAATTCATTCAGACTTGGACTCATTCATTTCGTATATTGAAAATGACCTTGATGAGAAAGTAAATGAAAATTATGAAGATCTAGGCACATTAAAACAATTAGATCACTTCCTTTATGATGAGTTCGACAGTCAAAACTATCACGATCCTGAAACACCACAAGATAATAAAACTGAAACTAATTTCCTGCAAATTGAAAATGAAATGTCAGAAACAAGAATCAGTTTAGAAAAAGAAATAGGTTGCTCAAAATAAAGACAAATCACAAGAACACAACTTCTTCCTTTTGCTAATCCGGAAAAAATGAAACACCTTCACAAAACACAAATATTTGGGAATCTGTAACAAGACAGTCTGATGTTTCTACCTTACCTAGATACTTCATCATCCAATAAATTTTCTTTTTCAGAAAAATTATCAATTTTCACAAATATTGCTACAAATCTCAAAGAATTTTTTGTTGAAGCTGATATAGAAGAAGATAGCATGGATAAACTTGAGAAGCCTAAAATAATTAATTTGTCTAAAATTTTATCACTACACACAAAACAAAGGAATACAAGATTGTGCAAAAAATTTCATAATGCTTATGTATGTAGGCAAGCTAGTCTAAAACCTTGTAACACAACTATTGTTCTAAAAAGCCTTCCTTTCAAAAAGAATCAGAAAAATTTTGAGCAGTTGAGTTCACTTAGAAAGAAGGCAAAGGGACATAGGCTTTGTATAGATTTTAGGTACCAGGAGCAACCCTTCCAAAAGAACAAGTACCCTTTTACCAAAAAAGATCATACTTTACAAAGGGTAGGGTTTTTTAACCAAATCTCATTGCATGATAGTTTTTCAGGTTACCATCAGATGATACCACTTCAGATCAATCATCTCAAATATTTTTTCAAATTTCCTTGGGACAATTTCATGTTTAAGAAAATACCTCCTGGGCTAGAAAGTGCTAGAGATACTCTCCGAAAAACTGTGCCTTTAGTTTCAAATTTCTCTACTATGGTGTACATGGATGAATTCATCATTTTTTTTAAAGATGATAAAGAGTACCTTGACTACTTGAAGAGGATCTTTGACTCAAACAGATTTGAAGAGCAAAGGTCAAAGAAGAAGCACCAAGGGGATCAGGGATTTTCTGAAGACTCTTGGAATAATCCTTATACCATGTTGCCAAATAGAGGTAACTATGTTTTCTATTTTGAAGGGTTGAATGAACAAAAGATGTTAGGAGATCCTTTTGAAGACAGGATGCTCAAACACTACATTTTTCAAGATCCTTAGCTTTAAAATTCTCACTCATTGTACATACCATTGTGTGAAGAAAAAGTCAAAAAGAGAGAAAACATAAAAACATGGAAAAAAATATAGAAGAGGGCAGATTCAAAACAAGGTACAACCCCATACCCAAAAAATAGTAATACTGAAAGTGTGCAAGCCTAAATGCCACTACTGGTGCAAAAAGAATGTCTTGTTTAGCTATCTAGCCTAATCATGGTTGAACATGTTTTAAATTTATTGTTGATAAGTTAGTGAAAATAATGCTAGTCGAAACATTGAAGCTTGAATTGTCAAAGAAAATAGATTAGGAAAGAAAGATACTGGTTCCACATGCTCAAAACAGAACCAAGGAGAAAAATAGGAATGAATAAGAAACTATGTATCTTAGCCCTTATTTTTCTAGTCCTACTCTGTACAAAAATAACATTTGTCTGCAGCTTGTTTTTCTGCCACAAACTCATGATAATTAGATTATCTAATCCTGATTTAGTCATGTTTTCAATTTCATGTTTTTAGATTAGTGAATAAATCCTGTCAAACAGTTTAACCTTGACAGTTGAATAGAATAGGTAGAGAATCAAAGGAGTTCAATCGCCTAATCTGAACTCCTGGAAGAGATAAGTGTATAAGTATATAGTTTTCTTTCGCTTTCAAAATAAAAATGTCAATGGGTTTGCCAGTTCAAGTGCACCCAAGGAAGAGAAAATGTTAGGCGGGTAGGTTGGGTAGGTAAAAGTGAAGTTGAGCTATTCATGCTTTCAGATTTTCAAAATCACTATTTCAAGGAAAGCAGCGGCAAAAGAAAAGAAGAAAATCTGCCCAATGGATGAGGCACTGGTCTTCATAAACCAAAAGATCTAGAATTATGGACACCTTCTGAAAAGGAGCTACCCTCCCCAAGTGGAGCCACTGTTAGTCATCAATATTTTTTACCTATTTAGATGATTAAATGCTTCGTCCTATATTTCTAAGAAATAGAATTCAAGAATCATGTGAGTTCTAGAAATCTCCTCAAAGAGAATTTTACTGTTTATCCCATTTCCTTGTCAAAGCATGGCCAATCGCTCGCCCAGACAAGACCAATGTCCCTCACTCTCACTATGTTTGCCACCTATGCCTATAACACTATGTCTCTGTTTACCTAAACCCTCTATTTTGCATACCTTATTTCGCTAAGTAAGCCAAAATTTTCTCCTACTCACCAAATGCCTCAAGCAATGGTGATTTCAAAACTCCCTTTCTAAATCCCTCTAAAATAAACACAGTTTTCTAGTTGTCTAAGATGATAGTGCATAAGAGAGTGTAAAAAACCCTGTCTCCTCATCCAAACCCTAATTCAAAATTTTCAGTCAAAAAACCTATGCCAAGGACATTACCATAAGTCAAATAGGGTCACCTAGGTTATGCGCTATCATGATTGTAAATGCATTATTTCCACAAGTATTCAAAGGTGAAGTCAAGAGAACACAAGGATGAGGCTTATGATTGGCCAAATAACATCAAAGACCTCCAAATGTATCCTCGTGATCAAGCAGAAAGCCTACAAAGGAGCAATTTACCATGTCCAAGCATTTCTATAGAAATATTTTGTAAATGTTCAACAGCAGAACAGAGTCAAAGAAGGAGGCCTAAAAAACTTATAAAGGCATCCACAGCTGGTAGCAATATATAAACATGTTTAAGTTTACAATAAAGGAAATTCTCTCATGAAGGAGTGTTATGAAGTGTTGCCCATCAAAAGGTACATGCATGTCATAAAATATAGTGGCACATAAGCAACATTGTACATCAATCAAAAAGATGATTAAAAGGTTGTTTGGCTTCAAACATGAAACTTTTAGAGCGACAGCTACCCTTTGCTTGCATTCCTCCGAAGAAGACCAAAAATCCATCAAATTAGCCATGAGGTAAGGTAAAAAAGGAGGGTCATTATGAGAATACCATTCTCAACCTAAAAAAAAGTAGCAAGGTATGTGTTTGTTGGGAATTAATATTCATGACTGTTTTGACCAAGTAATAGAGTAATGCTAAGGCTACAAAGGCAAAGAATTCCTAAAACCCTTCAAAAGATCATTAAAGGATTTAGGCATAAAATAGTGAGTTTGATAAGTGTCTTTTTGTCAACTCAGAAGATAGCACTATTTGTTTTTCTGAAGTATCCCTAAAAACTCAAAATCTTGGGAAGATAAAAAAAGAGGGTCAAAATAGAGACCAAGAAACCTCCTTCATCATAGCAGATGGTTTCAAGGGCTTTCCAGTTACCCTAAGGTTTGGCATACAAGCACTAACTCCACCTCAGCAAAGGGTAAAAATAGGGTTTTTAGAGAATATCAAGGAGAGCAGACATGAAGATGAATACTCCACTACACAAAGGCATAAAGTTGATGAAGGGTATCAACAGGAAGAGACAAAAAATGTCAGATTCAAAGGCCTCTTTCTCTAAAGAATAGCTAGAGACATATTCTAGTGGCCAAAAGAGACAAACATGAATCATTATTGATAAGGGGAGTTGTCCAAACTTCAAAAAGAAACAGTGACCTAAAAACAAATAGATATAACCCTAGTTTATAGTATAACAGTGAAACTCCCAAAAAGGACCTCTTTATCAAAAGACTATTCTACAAAAATATGACTAAGACATAAACAACACTTCACAGAGCTGGCAAAGGTGTTTTTCCCACAGAAAGAATGATAAGTTCAAAGGAAAGAATGTTTCAAATACAAAATGACAGTCAAAGGGAGAAATGGGAAAAATAATGAGTTTGTTCTATATAGGTGTTAAAAGTTCAAAACAGTTCTTTTTCCAAAATATAGGCTAAGAGGCATGGGCTTGGTGACTTCAGGAAGATTGTCAAAATTAAGGAGAACCTTAAGAGGCCTCCAGCAGTGAAAAAAGAACAATTTTTTAATCAAAACATCACCTACAAGACCAAAAAATGCTAAAACACAGTGAGAAAAATTGAAAGGAAATCAACATTATAAAATTGGGTTTGGCTTCAAATTTATCTTTAAAAGAAGGTTATAAAGGCCTTTTGGGTACTTACCCCTACACCATTTGTCATCTCCAAGCCAAAGGAAGCCGTTGAGAGAAGGTTTCGAAAGTTTCTAAGAAAATCTGTGAAAATATCCAGGCGTTACGCACCTGGCTTTTGGTGCTACGCATAGGAGAGGCAGACACAGTGTTATTTTACACTACGCTGTGCGCCCAGATCCTGGCACTACGCACCTGGGCCGATGTTACACACAGACACAACAGAGTGCATAAAACTACCTGTTACGCACCGGCAGTACACTCTTGAGGCCCGACTGTCCCATCTCCAGCCTATTACGCACCTGTGCTACTCTTCTATGAGCCTGACCAGCCCGAGATGACTCGGCGCTACGCACTAGTGTTAAACACAGACAGAGTTTGTCTAAAATTGCTAAAAGGGGTTAAAATTTCGGTTTTTCACCTTCAAAGCTTCTGCAAAAGTCAAGACACAAGGTTTGTTATTTTTCTTCTTGCCTCCAAAGCTTTCATTTGCTTAGGTAAACTCATATTTAAAGGCTTAATTAAACCAAACCTTAGGCTGCATAAAAATAATTTTTAAATATTTTGGTTGGGGTTTGAAAAGGAGAAAACTATTCTGTATGCAAGAGGAGACTGAGTGACAGCAAACAAACCTCTGAAAAAGTTGAACACACTCTTGAAAATCTTCATCTTGCCTTCATTTGCACAACTTTTCCCTCACTTCACTCATTACGATCCTTTGACCCAAAGGCCCTCAAACAGTTTTCAAAAGGCCTTATGTGCTAAAAGAACCAACCACCATGTCTGAAGCAGAGATTCACACCAGCGGTGATGAAAGTGAAAGGCCTACCGAGCCTCAGCACAAGGGAGGAAGGGCCAATAGGTTTGAGCCCTTAGACACCATTCAAATTACCTCGTCTCCCATGATCCTTTCATAATTTCAGGATGTTGGGTGTTATCATTTTTGTGAAAAGGTCAAGAAAGTCAAAATCCATTTTGAATTGACTAGATTGTTTGTCATTGGCTTACAAAATCACCAAGTTGACCTAGCCGAAGTGAAATTTGAACTCTCATCTGAATCCATTTCCAAAGCAACAGGTATACCAGACAATGGTGAGATATGGTTTAAACAAAAGAAGTTAGATTTGAGCTATTATGAACCCTACCTAAAACCAAGCTGTCAACAAGGCTACAAGGCTTTCTAGAGAGGTATGCCTTGCTGATGAAGTAAATTATCAAATATTTAACCTGTGAGGGGAGATACTCCAGGATTTACTCATATCATATAAGGTTACTAATGCACTTCACCAAAGTCAAAATAATGAACCTACCGTACTACCTTTTCTGGAGCATTGACAAGATGGCCTCACTTATCAAGAAAAGAAGCTATGACTGCCAAATGTCGAGCCTTTTCCACCACTCCTTGATGAAAATGATTGTCTTACACCAGTTGGAGTAGCAAGGAATCCCTTGGGAAGTATTCATCTCACATGATGTGTTTACAAACCCCCAAGCCTTCATTCAGCAGAATCCACCCTCCACTTCACAACCACCTACCTCCACTCCTCCATCATCTCTCCATATGCCTTCTCCACAGAGGAATTCACCCCTATCTCTTCTCCTAATGTGCCAAGTGAAGAAGCTGACAGTGACTCTAATAAATAACAAACAGATGACAAAAATGAGGGAGAGGATAATGAGGTAGAAACTGAGATGGATGAGGACAACAAAGAAGAAGATAGCAGTACTGAAGGAAATGATGAGGGCAGTGACAATGAAGAGAAAAAAAACAGCAGTGAGGAGGAGGAATCTAAAAGAAATGAAGAAAACAAAGATGATAGTGACAATAATGTCAAAACCAGTCCAGAAACTAAGTTTGAAGTTGTTTTCAGTAGGCAAGAAAATGATAACAATAGGCCAAGTAATGAAGATAATGAGCAGGGCAGTGAAGAAGAGGTCAACCAAAAGAACTCACCTAATGAAGAAGGAAATGACCCTCACAGTGATGGAAAGACTAATGAAGATACCCAAGACAGTGACCCTACAAAGAATGCAAACAATGCTACGAAGGATCAATTTGACAGTAAATACAATGGCTCAAAAGATGAGGAAGAATATAGTCATGGAAATGAAGATGTGCCCAACACAGATCAAAGCACCTCTAATTGTGAAAAAACAAAGGAGGACAGTCATAAGGATATTCACAGTGGTAATATCATAAAGGATAGTAAGGATGTTGATCAAAAGAGAAGCCAAGAGCAAGATAATGAAGACGCACACACAGAGATCATCTATGAGGAGGGAAACAGTCCAAAGGTCACTAATGATCATAGTTTGCAAATAAAACTTGTTGCACCTATTAGCCCCCCTATGAAATTCTTGGCAAGCAATCTGGGGGCTAGATTGATTGTGGAGCCTCCAAGGAATTCCTTTCCCTGAAAATCCATCCTCCTTGAAGTCTCTGTGTACTGTGCCTAAAATATAGCCCCTCTGCTGATTCATTTCTCAAAAGGCCCACTATTGCCCCTTCATACCCCTACAAATACCCCCATTTTACTCTCCCCTTTCCTTTGTCAAAATCCCTTTTCTTCCTTTTATCCCCACCATCACCCTCTTAAATTCCCCAAAATCCCCTTAAACTCCCCCATCACCCTTTATTTCCCTAATTCTCCAGCTTGTCTCCCTATCGTTCCTTCCCTTGGGCCTAAAAATGCTTTAAAATGTGAAAAAATCATATTTCGGGCCCTGGCCCCTTTGGACATAGCCCCGCGCTCCTTTTTCTCTCCATGTGACCCGACGCCATGATCGAAGCGTTTTCCCTGCGGGGGCTTTACTCTATCCGTAGGGTCAAACCATGGAGCCCCCGTAGTTGACCCCTCGGGATATGGGACGACCCAAATCAACGGTTGTTATTCACTATGGGGGGTCACTCCAAAATTCCCGTGCTCGTACACCTTGGCCCCCCGTAGTCCATCCCCACCGTCAATTTTTATCCCGCAGATCAATGGCTCACGGTCCATTCATTTCGGGGGCGTTCTTGACCGTTAATCTTGATCGATTGGACGATCCTCGTTGACCCCGCTGCCTCCATCGCTTTCCATGTTCAAATCCTAGATCGCATCTCCATCGTCCATTCGCCCGACAGATCGACGGAGCAGAGCCCATCCACCCTGTGGTCCCCGCTGCACTGTTCATAAACCGGTGGTTTCATTCCGCACCACCCATCCATAGCTGGCGGTATTTCCCGCGGACCCAGCGATTCCATACGCTGGGTGACGCGTGTCCGAGTGTACTATTTCTAAAACCGCCCATTTCGCGCATTATCTCCTGGACGAAAGCCGGGCAGCGGAATTCACCTCAGCCATCAGATCTTGGAGCCCTCGTCCAACGGCGCTCATTCATTGAACCTGCGCACTACTTAACCTCCGCTCATCGTACCCGTTGGCCCACCGTCTGCCGTTCTCAACCTTCGATCTCTACCCCGATGGACGGCCCAGGTTCGTTTGTCTTCCGTTGATCTTTCCTTGTCACCCCGCCTCGCCACATCAGCTCCACATGCACACTCCGTACTCCCTCCCTGCCCATTACGTATAATTGGTTCTTTTCGTGTCTTTTCATGATTATCATTCATTTTTCACGTATGGTAGCTCTGTGTTCCGCCAGCTCCCCCCCATCAGAGCTTGTTTCAACATTCCGTCACGATTTCTCCCCAGTTCTCCATCTACATGGCTTGTTTCAACGTCCACAGTGTGTCCCCGCCTCCTCCATTATTCACGTCCATGGTTTTCCTCACAGGTTTGTTGTTTTGCAGGGTTTCCAAAGGTGAAAGACCGCCATGATTCTACATGGAAAAGCTGTCCAGACAGTATTAAATCCAAGAGTTGGTACTACCACAAGAAAGTCAAAGAAAGCGGTTGACAGGATTTGCTTTAAAGAACAAGAATCAAAACTCTGTGGAAAACCTTTCAGCACTATTAAAATCCTGAGCTACCCCATCAGAAGCAAAATGAAAATGGTAGAGTCATTCAGCAGAGCAAAAGGAAGGTTAAGGCACGCTAACGAAGATCCAGAACCTTAAATCAGTGTTTTCAAAGGAAGAGCAGCAGATCACAGACCCCGAGGATCGATCAAAGGATCCTGAGCGCAAGAAAATGGTAATATCATGGTTTTCGTCAGCAGAATGTTTTTCTTTATCAGGTACAGGGCACCCATACTATTTTATTTACACACCGTGTCCCTGAAAACAATTCCACCAGACAATAGTTCAAAACCACCGTAGCATTTATGTGACAGGCCTTTCAGTAGTTTATTTTATTTTTGATCAAGACACCAGGAGTACTTCAGCCAAAAATGTCGAGATCAGATCTGGAGAAGATCATTCTTTCACAAGGAAGGTGACAGAGATTAAATACATAGCAGGTCAAGAAGAATGGGTTTCGGCCCTGCATTCATTGTCATGTTTAATGATACATTTAATTTTCACCTGCTCCTTCAGTCGATCTTAGGTTCATCCTTTGCTATAAAGCACAGAAGGAAACTTTGTAATGGTTGTTGATGAGATATCAGTGAAAAACAAGTATTTTCCTCTTGAGACAAGTTCTCTGTGTAATATTGTAAGATATACTGAGGCTAGATGTATTCAGACTGAATGTTCAAGCTATGGGCTATGATGTACCTGATTGGTGTTGTTTTTAATATGACAAGCATGTTTCTTTGGATCCTGATCTAAAGCAGCTGGTGATGTTTTCCTTTCTCTGTATTTGTGATTGACTTGCTTTCATTTCATCATGTTTCTTCAGGCTTGCATCAGAAGTTTGGCATAAGATTTACCCTTGATAGGTACCTTATGTTGCTGCTCTCCCAGCCTTTTATGTTTTCTACTTATATGTGTATCTAAATGTTGATTTCAATTGGTTTAACCAGTGTAGTGGATGTTATTGCCTGCTCTCTGATGTATGAATTAATGGAATATTTATTTAGATGTTCTTGTTATGATTTAGTTGAATGTGTTGAGAATCCTGGAGGTCTAGAACCTGATCTTTGTCTCTCTAGGAGCTTTCCATCCCAATTAAACCTTTCCAAGATCCCTTGTTTCACCTCTAATTCTGTCCAAGCAGGCCTGGAGTTAAATGACCTTTGGTCTGATCTATAGACAGAATTGGTTAATTCTCCTCCTTTCATTTTCTGTCCTTAATGTCCCATTCCAAATATCTCCTTTAAGATCCAATGCTCTAGATGACTAGCCCAATTGAAAGCTTGCACATTGATTACAGGTAAATCCTTTCTTGACTCCATAGCCCAATGGCTTTGATGTTCTTTGAGTTATCTGTCTCTGCCTAAGCTTCCCCTTTGCTCATCTTTGCCTTATATTGGTACTTCTTTTCCTGATTCCCTCCAACCAAACACAAACAATCAAACAAACAACCCTGAGCCATATAACTAGCCTAAAATCATAACTTAGAGCTTCAAAGACATATCCTTTGACTTTTATAGAGAGATCCCTCTCTGGACCTAGGAGGGCTAGATCCTAAGGTCCCAAAGTGGTTCTATCTTGTCTCATCTTTTGGTCTTGCCAACCTGGCCAAAACATGGGAACCCCAACATAATGGCGACTCCGCTGGGGAACTCTGAGTACATTTCACCTTAAACATTCGAAAAAAACCTCAGAAACTTAGAACTCTGGTTAGGTTGACAGTAAGTCACCCCTTCTTGGATCAATATCCATTATTTAATATCCACCATACTCTTAGACAGAGCCTGGAAAGGGCCAGGTAGCCTCCAGATCTCATCCTCTTTTCAGAGGTGACATATCTGGTAAATGCCCTCCCAGTCAATCTTCGGTTGGAGCTTGTTGTTTTAGAGGAGATTCCTGAAAGGTGATAGTGCCTGAGCACTGTGGTGGACAGTGTATCCCTTAGAAACATCCTAAAACCTCCACCTGGCGACTCCATTGTTCCTAAATGAAAAGACTCCACTGGTGATCGGTAGGCCTGCTGATTATCTTGGTTTCACAATCAGACTCCACTGGGAGGCCATCCCCTAAGGCAACATTAACCACGGTATACGTAACGAGTAGGGTTAAGCTGCTTGGCTTATAAACAACATTCTAGCTTTCAGAACCATTCACACAAGAGCTTATCCCAATCCAGTCCCACCTGAAATAGTTGACAATCCAGAGAGTATCCTCAGGAGAGCCCCTACACCTAAAGGATCAACTATTTCCAGCCACATTCTTAGAGCTAATTCTACACCAGAAAACCTAACAGCTCTAGCACATTTCCTCCCTTACCTAGACATACCTAATAGACTACCGAGAACTAGGTCATTCAATCATCTAGACCAGCAAGACCTCGAAGTTTACAATACACCATCTAACAGTGGTCAAAACACTAGGGACAGTGAAACCCCTCCTTCCACACCACCTGATTTTCACTTCCTTCAAAACTTGGGGCTCTCCCACCCTAGATCTGCTCAGCAGACTTCTGCTGGTCCTAATATCCCTGTCATCCAAATACCAGCTTCTCAAGCCAACCCTATACCTCATCATAACATTAACATGGCAGCTTGGTATGCACCTTTACTTCTACCCCAACCTTTGTTACCCTTACCAAATAATTATCAATCAAAAATCCCACACTTCACTGCTAAAGAATCCATCACAGCTCAGCAACATGTAGATAAGATGGAGGATTCTTTTGATTATATGGAAATTGATGATGAAACCATCAAAATGAGAATTTTTTCCCAAAGCTTAGGGGGTGAGGTAAAAAAGTGGTTTAAAAATCTGCCTCTTGGCAGTATTCAAGATCTCCCTGCATTATACCAGACCTTCATAAACAAATGGGAGGTTAGGGAAAACCCTCGCCAACTCCTAGCCGAATACATGAGCCTGAAAAGAAATGTAGGAGAGAGTGTCCATGACTACACAACAAGATTCAACAGCATTTACAATGCTCTTCCTCCACATATGAAACCTCCACAAGGAATGGCCCTGGCTAAGTATCCTGATGGATTTGATGCTAACCTGGCCTATGATCTGAGAGACAAAGAGTACACCACATTAGAAGACATGCAGAAAGGAGCAATAACCATAGAAGCAAACCTAATGGAAAAAAGGGCAAGACTAAAGGCTGAGAAGAGGGTAACATATAGGGATGACAACGTAGCTTCCACCTCTGATCCAAACTATGATAGATTATCTAAAAATGTGGATAAGATACAAAAAATGATGGAGAGAATGGTTGTCACAGTTAGTAACCAAAATAGAAATCAAAACCAGAACCAGAACTTTAGAAGAAACAACAATGCCACTCCCAACAGACAGAAAGAATCAGATCAACAAGTTATTCCCCCTTTCCAAAAATTTATAGATGAGGATGAGGGAATCATAGAAGAGTTTGAAGGGAATGCAATAAACATGTTTGAAACAAAGGACTCAATCCTAAATTTACATTCAGAAGAAGACCAGCCCTCCACCACTGGTTGTGATGAGGAGTGGTTTGAGTCTGAGGATTATAGATTAGGATTTGAAAATTCCATGTTGCAAGTTAGGGAACAATATGAACTTAGGAGCAAGAAAAGCCAAGATACTTCCAAAACCAAAACTCCTGAGGTAACCGTCAAGAAAAGACCTGATAAAACCTCTAAAGCATCTGCTGCAGACAACAAATCAGCAGTTGAAGGTTCTGGTAAACATACGGAAAAAGACAACCAAGTCATTGGAAAACAAAGCCAACCAACCAGCAGTACTAGCACCACAGTTAGTGCTCCTGATACAACAGTTCCCAACCTTGTACATAGTGAGAAATCACAATCTGATTCGGCTGCTAAGGTAGTAGCAAATAAAACAGAGTTGAAAATTCCAAAGACCCAGTCCACTTTCAATTTAGAGAGTGAGATTACGAAAATTAAAATCTTTGTACCATTATCTGAGCTGGCCACTCAGAACGTGTACAAAGGCCAAATTTTGAAAGCATTGAATTTGGGCGAAATAAATGATTCTGTAAATTTGAACGATGATCAACTTGCCCTCCTATTTGGTCCAAAGATTGAGGGAAAATTTCAGGAAGGGGTAGTTCTACCTTTTTATATCAGTCTTAACATTCATGACAAGATCCTTCATAATGCAATGCATGATTCTGGAGCGTCTCACAACTTAATGCCCAAGGTAGTGATGGAGAGGCTAGGCCTAGAAATTACCAGACCTTACAAGGACTTTTACTCATTTGACTCTAGTAGAGTAAAATGCCTAGGCCTAATCAAAGACTTATGTGTGAGCCTGACCCAGATTCCTGCCAAATGTATGGTCATGGATGTTGTAGTGGCAAATGTGCCACCAAAGTATGGCATGCTGCTATCTAGATCATGGGGAACCAAACTGGAGGGAACAATGCAGATGGACGGCTCATATGCCACTATCCCTATATTTGGCCAACTTAGAAGACTGTATAGAGAGTCTCAGATGAATTTTTTAGTCAATAGCCCCGAGAAACCTGAAAACTCACCATTATACTCTGTACATACGGACCTAGACTCTTTCATTCTCTACAATGACCAATCCTCAGAAGAGCCGAGATCAGATAATGGAGACACAAACGTAGAGCTCATGGATTTCAACATAATGGATACTCTAGAAGAATACGGTGAAGAGGACCATGGGAAAAATACTGAAAATGTAACTCTGAATAGAATAGAAACAGAACAAAAACAACAAGCCAGCCACCTCCCTGATCTCCATGCCCATAATGAACCACAAAGTGACCCCCTTCCTCGCACAAACCTCACAACTCAACATAATGGTGAATCCAGCTGTAGGGGAGGGGATGAAGACGAAGTAAACAACGGACCCCTGTGGGAAATGAACTTTGATGGGTCCTGTACTAGGTAAAGTGCTGGAGTAGGAGTGTGGCTACATAACACAGGAGATGATCATGCAGAGAGCCACGCTGTGAACCTGTGTTTTAAATGCACGAATAACATTGCAGAATATGAGGCTCTGATCTTGGGCTTAAATTTGTTGAAAAAACTAGGAGCCTGTAGGATAGCTGTGAGAGGAGACTCAGATTTAGTGATCAAATAGGTGAATGGTGAGTATTCAGCAAAGCATCCCAGACTAAGGGCATACAGGAACGATACTCTGGATTTGCTGAAAACGTTCGTTGAATATGAGTTAGTGTTAATTCCTAAGGGTCAAAATACAATAGCAAATGGATTAGCTTGCCTAGCTAGTTCATATCCTAAGGCCCACAATGACCAACAGATCATCATCCAGACCAAATTCAGACCTGCAGTGCCAGACAATGAAAAATACTGGCAGGTTTTCGAAGGAGACAAACAGATTGAGGATTTCCTGATAGGCAAAAATGAGTTTGAATTTTCTGATTCAGACTCCAAATCTGATAGCTTCTGCCTAGATGAATATTCCTCAGATGAGGAAGAAACACCCTGTAATGTAGAAACTCCCTGTAACATAGAAATAAATCTTTTTTCTGATAAAGCTGGAAATTTTAATGAAAATAGTGAAAACGCAGAAAACGAAGAGGTTGAGGTACTGCAGGCCAAAGATAAGAACATAACGAGAGGCCTGGCACCCTTAGAGGACCTTTTTGACTTTGATGGCATAGCAAAAAAGCCCACAATTGAACATGCCGATTCTGATGTGGAAGAATGCAACATTGGCACTAAAGACAGACCCAAAATGATAAAACTGGCTAAGTCTATACCTGCAAACATGAAGAAGAAATACACAGACCTGTTTAAGGAATTCGTTGATGTGTTTGCATGGAACTACGAAGACTTAAAGGCCTACGACACCAACATCATACAACATAAGATACCACTAAAGGAAAATCAGAAGCCTTTCAGACAAAAACTTCGAAGAATCAATCCAAAACAATTGCCTGTAGTAGAGAAAGAGATCAGGAAGATGTATGATGCAGGCGTAATAGTCCTTGTAAGGTTTTCTGATTGGGTGTCAAACTTAGTGGGCTCTAAGAGAATCTCCCTGCTCGATGGTTTTTCAGGATACAACCAAGTTCTGGTACTCCCAGAAGACCAACTCAAAACAGCTTTTACCACTCCATGGGGCACCTTCATGTACTTGAAAATGCCTTTTGGATTGATGAATGCTGGAGCTACCTTCCAGAGAGCAATGGATATTTCTTTCTCAGATGAGATTGGACACTTTATAGTTATCTACTCGGATGACTTGACTGTCTTTTCTAAAACTGGAGAAGAACACTTGAAACATCTAAGGAAAGTCTTTGAAAAAGGTAGAAGGTACGGCTTGTCCTTAAATCCTAAGAAAACTGTTTTCGGGCTGCAAGAAGGTAAAATTCTTGTTTTATTATATCCCGATCTGTGAACAGGATAGACCATAGGCAGTTGAGAATACTTCAATCTCATCAGAAACCATCGAGGAATTGCGATCCTTCATGGAAAGATCAATTTCCTTGAAGATTATCCCCAATCTTTCTTTGAACATATGGAAAATGGCTTAGGAAATTCTAAAGAAGATACGAAAAGTTCAACATTAAGTGGATGGCAGAAGCTGAAATCTTTTTGAGTTAGTATAACTTGCACCTCACTCAGGCCCCTGTACTTATCAGCCCCGACTTCTCAAAAGATTTTCTGATCTTTTCATTTGCTTCCCAACACACAATAGCTGCAGTTTTGCTGCAGAAAAATTCAGAAGGTAATGAACAGCCTATAGCCTTCTTCAGTAAAGCCTTAAGAGATTCACCCTTAAAGTACAAGATCATGGAAAAGTAGGCCTATGCTCTGATTAAGGCCTTAAAATACTTTAGGGTGTACATTCCGCATTCTCACACCATTGCTTTCGTGCCAAATATAGTGGTCAAGGATATCTTTTCCCAAGACCCTGATGGGAAAAGGGGAAAATGGATTGCTACCATCTTGGAATACGACCTTGAAATAAAACCCACTAAGTTGATCAAAGGTCAAGGCTTGGCCCAGTTAATGGCTGAATCAAACTTGCAGGCCCTTGACATTAACATGATAAATGCCCTAGATGAGCAGGAAGGATTGCCCCATCCCACTCTTGAGGAGCAGTTTCAGAACTCTCCTTGGTATGCTGATATCCTTTACGTGCTCGCTAACCTCAATGCCCCTCCAGAACTGTCCAAAACAAAGGCCAGATTCATAAAACTCAAAGCTAGAAATTATTGCATTATGAATGAGAGTCTATATTGGAAAAATCCAAATGGCGTGCTACTGAAATGTTTGTCTGAAACTGAAGCTGAAAAAATCAAACAAGAGTTCCATGCTGGAAAATGTGGAGGCCACCTGAGTTGGAAAGCCACTGCAAACAAGATACTGAGGGCTGGTTACTACTGGCCTACCCCTTTCAGTGATGTCCATAAAATGATACTTGCCTATCATAAATGTCAAATATTTGAGGGCAAAAGAAAACTCCTCCCCCTCCCTTTACAACCTATCACCATAGAAGGTCCCTTCATGCAATAGGGCCTAGACTTTATAGGAGAGATTCATCCTGCCTCCTCTGGACAGCATAAATGGATCCTGACTACCACAGATTACTTCACTAAATGGATAGAAGCTATACCCACTAGGAATGCCACTGACTCTGTCATCATTAGGTTCCTAGGAGACTTCATCTTATCACGTTTTGGATGTCCAAGGAAACTAATCACTGACAATGCTGCTACTTTCGGATCCAAAAGAATGGTTGATTTCTGTCACAGGTATGGAATAGCACTCGGACATGTTCCTTTACCACCTATGCCCAGGTAATAGCTAGCTGAATCATCGAATAAAAGCCTGGTTACAATCATTAAGAAGCTGCTGGAAGAGAAAAAAAGGTCCTGGCATAAAAAGTTGGTACATGCCTTGTGGGCAGATAGGCTCACTACAAAGAAATCTATTAGCATGTCACCCTTTCACCTGGTTTATGGGACAGAAGCAGTTTTTCCTACTAGTCTTGGAGTTCCAGTGATCAAACTTGTCCAGGAGATCCAATCAGAGGAAAACAGTATGGTAAGGAGAATCAATGAAACTATCCATCTGCAGCAAACAAGAGAGCAGGTTTATAGCAGAGTTGTCAGAGTACAGGAAGGCATAAAGAGACAGTTTGACAAAAGAACCAAAGCTTCAGACTTCAAGGTTGGAGATAAGGTTCTGAGATGGGATTCAAGAAGAGAGGACAAGGGAAAACATGGAAAATTTGACAGCTTGTGGCAAGGTCCATATATCATACAAGCCACTGTGGGTCCTAATGCATTTTTTCTGCAAGAACTTAATGGCACAGAGTTGTTTGGGGGTCCTATCAATGGCAGGATGCTCAAGCATTACTTCTATTGATTTTTATTTCCAGTTCCATTATACATACCATTGCAGTTTTACTTTCAGGAAAATAGAAAAAATGTTCCAAAAAAATAGAATGAAAAGAGAGGTTCAGACATGCTCAAAATATGATCCTCTGAAGTAAAAAGCATGGCTCAAACCTGATCAAAAATCCGAGCCAAAGGAAGCAGAATAGCTAGTCCTAATAAGCTCAAAATCTGGATCAGCAGCGAAAGAAGAACCAGCTCTAATATGCCCAAAACCAGAGCTGAAGCAAAGAAAAGAGGTGACTAAAATATGCTCAAAACCTGAGTCACAAGAAAGAAAGAAAAATGTTTCAAAGTTGCAGAATTCCATGCCTTCACAGTTTTGTCTTCTACAAGTTTCTGTCCAGCAAGTCAGACAGTCTAATCCTGGCTTGGCTGTGTTTAAATTTCCTGTCTTAGAATGTAGGAGAAGAAACCTGTTGGACAGTTTAATCCCAACAGGTAGTAGATTAGGTAGAGAATTATATGAGGCCAACAGTCTAATCTGGCCTCATGGAGCAATAAGGGTATATTTAGAATAGGTTTGTTTTTGTTTTTCAAAATAAAATGTAAAGGGTCTGCAAGCTCAAATGCACCCAAAGGGAACATTTAGGACTACAGTTGGGTAGGTAGTTTGGTTGGGAAAATGTTTCTGCTGATATATCATGTTTGTGGCAGCTGAAAATCAACGAAGAAAGATGGCTCAAGATAGCAGGCACCTGGCCTACTCCAAAGATCATATCTGGTTTCTTGTCTCCTCCAAGGAGAAGCCATCTCCATGTGGAGCCACTGTTAGGCCCCCTATGAAATTCTTGGCAAGCAAGCTGGGGGCTAGATTGATTGTGGAGCCTCCAAGGAATGCCTTTCCCTGAAAATCCATCCTCCTTGAAGTCTCTGTGTACTGTGCCTAAAATATAGCCCCTCTGCTGATTCATTTCTCAAAAGGCCCACTATTGCCCCTTCATACCCCTGCAAATACCCCCATTTTACCCTCCCCTTTCCTTTGTCAAAATCCATTTTCTTCCTTTTATCCCCACCATCACCCTCTTAAATTCCCCAAAATCCCCTTAAACTCCCCCATCACCCTTTATTTCCCTAATTCTCCACCTTGTCTCCCTATCGTTCCTTCCCTTGGGCCTAAAAATGCTTTAAAATGTGCAAAAATCATATTTCGGGCCCTGGCCCCTTTGGCCATAGCCCCGCGCTCCTTTTTCTCTCCATGTGACCCGACGTCGTGACCGAAGCGTTTTCCTTGCGAGGCTTTACTCTATCCGTAGGTTCAAACCATGGAGCCCCCGTAGTTGACCCCTCGGGATATGGGACGACCCAAATCAATGGTTGTTATTCACTACGGGGGGTCGCTCCAAAATTCCCGTGCCCGTACACCTTGGCCCCCCGTAGTCTATCCCCACCGTCCGTTTTTATCCCGTAGATCAATGGCTCATGGTCCATTCATTTCGGGGGCGTTCCTGACCGTTAATCTTGATCGATCGGACAATCCTCGTTGACCCTGCTGCCTCCGTCGCTTTCCACGTTCAAATCCTAGATCGCATCTCCGCCGTCCATTCGCCCGACAGATCGACAGAGCAGAGCCCATCCACCCTGTGGTCCCCACTGCACTGTTCATAAATCGGTGGTTTCATTCCGCACCACCCATCCATAGCCGACGGTATTTCCCGCGGACCCAGCGATTCCATATGCTGGGTGACACGTGTCTGAGTGTACTATTTCTAAAACTGCCCATTTCGCGCATTATCTCCCGGACGAAAGCCGGGCAGCGGAATTCACCTCGATCGTCAGATCTTGGAGCCCTCATCCAACGGCGCTCATTCATCGAACCTGCGCACTGCTTAACCTCCGCTCATCGTACAAGTTGGTCCACCGTCTGCTATTCTCAACCGTCGATCTCAACCCCGATGGACGACCCAGGTTCGTTTGTCTTCCGTTGATCTTTCCTCGTCACCCCGCCTCGCCACGTCAGCTCCATGTGCACACTCTGTACTCCCTCCCTTCCCATTATGTATAATTGGCTCTTTTCGTGTCTTTTCACGATTATCATTCATTTTTCACATATGGTCGCTCCGTGTTCCACCAGCTCCCCCCCCATCAGAGCTTGTTTCAACATTTCGTCACGATTTCTCCCCAGTTCTCCATCTGCATGGCTTGTTTCCACGTCCACAGTGTGTCCCCGCCTCCTCCTTCATTCACATCCATATTTTTCCTCACAGGTTTGTTGTTTTGTAGGGTTTCCAAAGGTGAAAGACCGCCATGATTCTACATGGAAAAGCTGTCCAGATAGTATTAAATCCAAGAGCTGGTACTACCACGAGAAAGTCAAAGAAAGCGGCTGACAGGATTTGCTTTAAAGAACAGGATTCAAAACTCTGTGGAAAACCTTTCAGCACTATTAAAAGCCCGAGCTACCCTGTCAGAAGCAAAATGAAAATGGTAGAGTCATCCAGCAGAGCAAAAGGAAGGTTAAGGCACGCTAACGAAGATCCAGAACCTTAAATTAGTGTTTTCAAAGGAAGAGCAGCAGATCACAGACCCCGAGGATCGATCAAAGGATCCTGAGCACAAGAAAAAGGTAATATCAGGGTTTTCGTCAGCAGAATGTTTTTCTTTATCAGGTACAGGGCACCCATACTGTTTTATTTACACATCGTGTCCCTGAAAAGAATTCCACCAAACAATAGTTCAAAACCACCATAGCATTTATGTGACAGGCCTTTCAGTAGTTTATTTTATTTTTGATCAAGACACCAGGAGTACTTCAGCCAAAAATGTCGAGATCAGATCTGGAGAAGATCATTCTTTCACAAGGAAGGTGACAGAGATTAAATACATAGCAGGTCAAGAAGAATGGGTTTCGGCCCTGCATTCATTGTTATGTTTAATGATACATTTAATTTTCACCTGCTCCTTCAGTCGATCTTAGGTTCATCCTTTGCTATAAATCACAAAAGGAAACTTTGTAATGGTTGTTGATGAGATATTAGTGAAACGCAAGTATTTTCCTCTTGAGACAAGTTCTCTGTGTAATATTGTAAGATATACTTAGGCTAGATGTATTCAGACTGAATGTTCAAGATATGGGCTATGATGTACCTGATTGGTGTTTTTTTTAATATGACAAGCATGTTTCTTTGGATCCTGATCTAAAGCAGCTGGTGATGTTTTCCTTTCTCTGTATTTGTGATCGAATTACTTTCATTTCATCATGTTTCTTCAGGCTTGCATCAGAAGTTTGGCATAAGATTTACCCTTGATAGGTACATTCATTTAACATCTCCAGAAAGCGCATATGTTTTATACTTATATGTGTATCGAGTATTGATTCAGTTGAACTGTGATGTAGTGGATGTTATTTCACTCTATGATGTATGAATTAATGGAAAACATGTTAGATGTTCTTGTTTAGTTTAGTTGATGGTGAAATCTGAAGTCCTGAACACAGTCTATGTCTCTGAGGCTTTAAACCCAATTAAACCTTAAGATGTCTAAAGATCCCTTGTTTCATGTCTAATTATGTCCTTGAACTTTGAGTTAAATTATATTAGGTATGAAGGCAGTGGTTAGTTCTCCTCCTGCTTTCTATGTAATGTCCCATTCCAAATATCTCCTTTAAGATCCAATGCTCTATATGACTAGCCCAATTGAAAGCTTGCACATTAATTACAAGTAAATCCTTTCTTGACTCCATAGCCCAATGGCTTTGATGTTCTTTGAGTTATCTGTCTCTGCCTAAGCTTCCCCTTTGCTCATCCTTGCCTTATATTGGTCCTTCTTTTCCTGATTCCCTCCAACCAAACACAAACAATCAAACAAACAACCCTGAGCCATATAACTAGCTTAAAATCATAACTTATAACTTCAAAGACATATCCTTTGACTTGTATAGAGAGATCCCTCTCTGGACCTAGGAGGACTAGATCCTAAGGACCCAAAGTGGTTCTATGTTGTCTCATCTTTTGGTCTTGCCAACCTGGCCAAAACATGGGAACCCCAACAGCACCTTTCACCATTACCTATAAAAGAGGATAGAGGCATGTGTTTGCTGCCTTCAAAGGGCAAGGGGCCATGCACTCCTCCTCAACTCCAATGAAAGACAAAGGTAAACAAAAACTGAAAGAAGAAAAGGACAATCATGAGGAAGAAAGAGAATTTGAGCTCATTCACATAGACAGTGATGAGAAAAATGAGACAAAAATAGTAAACTCTCTTCTATAGGACTGGAATGCACAGATCAAAGACTTGGAATTTGAGTTAGAAAGGTCGAAGGATCTCATTCACTTTTTATAGATGCAAAACAAATAAATGAGCAATGATGGCCATACAAATAAGGGGCGGCAAATATGGAGGAAATACATGAAGCAAGTGTTCCTATTTAAAGGTCTTCCACTCACTGCTGTCATTATTAATGACGAACCGACAGTGGGTAAATTAGTTAAAATTTCTTTAAGGTAAATATCATGACTAACTTTCTCATTTTTAGTTTTGTCATTGTAGTACTTTTGAACAGATCTAGCTAAATCTGGGTATTCATACATTAGTCTGGCTCAGTATGTTGTGTCCTATGAGTTCAGTGTCATCTCGGAGAGGCTTTATATGGTCATATTCCATGTTCCCTGTCATTTTTGCTCTCCTGATTTGGGCAGGTCTGGCAAGGTGGTGCCAATACACGTGGGAACTCAAACTAGGAGAGAGACTCCTAATAGGACAAGGACAGTCCAGGTGTCCTTAATTATATTACGTGACCACCATCAGAGTCCTAGTTTGGTTTTTATTTGGAAAGAAAATTATCCCAAGGTTATCTCAAGACAGTTATGTAAATTTGTTACAAATATGGCTCGGGAAACCGAGGGACAAGGTTAGATTTTGTGGTTGATTGTTAGATTTCAGAAGTCTGAAAACACTCTGTTTTTGAAGTAATTTCTCTTTAATGAAAGAAGCAGCACTTCCTTGAAAGCGTTAAGTCAATTTTGAAGTATATTTCATGCTACTCCGGTGGTAGAGGGCCCCTGCTACCTGAGTAGCCTTGTTTATACGGTTTAGATAAGTATTTTAGTCTCGTTTTTTATTTCTAGCTTAAGCAGGTTTCTGAAGTTTATGTTTCATGCTTGTTTACATTAATTATCACAGCTAGACTTACTCTTATAAACTCTTCCAAAATATCATCACGATGAATAAGGCATAGCTCTGGTATTGTAGGTTTTAGTTGCATTTCCTTTCGAATTTTATGATTTATGCTTCTTTACACTAAGTGTCACAGTCGGTCTTACTCCTACAAACTCTTCCAAAACATCATTAACAATGAATAAGAAATAGCTGTGGTGTCTTAGATTCTAGTTGTATTTGTTTTCAATCTTATGTTTATGTTCAATTGCATTGAATAATACAACCAGACTTGTTTTACAAACTCTTCCAAAATATCATTCCTATTGAACGAGATGGGCTGTAGAATTCCATAGACTAGTTGCATGTTAATTTAGTTATAGCAATCCGGAGGTTGATTGCATTTAGTTCAGCTCTGTCACTACATTCCCAGTTTGATAATGGAATTTTAGTTTAACTCTTTCAACCGTACTTCAAGTAGATTAGAAGCACTCTAGTTCAGTCTCAGTTCATTTTTGTTTCAAGAAAAGATTAATGGCATTCTAGTTTAAGTGTAGTCACTACATTTTAAAATTGATAGACCGATTTCTAGCCTAGTGTTATCCATTGTGTTTCAAGTAGTGCTAGTTGTCAAAATTAGTCTCTCAGCCTTCATTATTTACAACTTAATTTTGTTCTAAATTTATATTGATACATCATCACATGAACAGGGGTCAGTAATATCAGTTTAAGGCTTTGATCATTCTACAAATCTTTTACAAATTCACCTATAGCCTTTTTCCCAAGCATTATTTTAGAAAATTTCAAAACTTATGAATAAGGCCTAGCAATGATAAATCAAGTTGCAGAATAGGGTAACTTCAGCATCATAGGTTAATCTAGAATAGGAACCTTACTTTGTTACAAATAATCATTTTGTACTATTGTGAGTTGATTTTTTATTTAGGAGAACTTCATTTACACTTAACTTGTCCATTTCTCAAGCTCTTCTAACACACTTTTAATGAATGAATTGGATAAGTTCAAGCTCATGTTGTGATTTATTTTCTTGCAATGAAGTCATTATCAAGCTTTGCATTTGTTGTTTTTCGTCCATATTTTAGGCTTTGTTCTGTTTTAAATAACCAATAGCTTCTTTTCACCAGCACTTATTTCCTTCCCTTTTCAAACATAAAACCATAAAACCAAAAACATCATAAAAAACTAAACACAACGTAGTGAGAAACAAATACCTAGGCACATATAGTGCACCACACTTCAGCAGTTTACCAACCCTGGTTGACAATTAGTGAACTCAATTTAGGAACACTAGGTTGAGCACAAACAGGCTCAAAGGTCACAAGTGGAGTTGGAGGAATACATGGGCACTGATGAGGAGGATAGTGGTGAAAAATGCCAAACTAGAAAGAGACTTAGGACTATGGGTCTTAGGAATGCATTGGCACAGCAAAGGGAGGAAGAATTAGCCCAAGCACAACAATTTCCTCTCACCGAATACCTTTCCGCAGAAATTGAGCATGATAGGGAATCATGGCTTGAAAGGGCCAACATACATCTAGAGGCCAAACTAGAGAAAAAATAGACACCCTTAAGTTACAAAACAAGCAAAAAGCTGAATTTGATGCCTTAGCAATATTTTGTCCCAAATGTAGAAGGAAGCATGCCTTGAGAGAATGTCCTTTGGAGGTAAAAGTTGTAGAGACTTGTGTAATTTGTTCAGAAAAACATGAGACCAAGAGTTTTCCTTCACTTCCTGGTCTTAAATTTGTCTTTCAAGAGGAAACTCCTACAAATTCCACATAATCTCTCAATTTTGTCTCTAGAAGGCCTTGGCAAGGACCTCAAACACAAGGATTCCATGATCAAATGTATAACCAACCTCCATCAAATTGGAATTCTTGGCAGCAACCTTGGCCCCAATTTCAAAATCAATCTCAAGCTTGGGCACAAGGAGCATAAATTCCCTATGGAAGATACTCTCAGTACTATCAGTATCAACCATACCAACATTTTTCTCCTCAAAGTCCTCAACAAAATCCTCAACAGAATCCTCAAAACCCACAACATCAAAATCAACCACTTCCATTACCATTTCCTTAGAAATCAAATTTGTTGCCTACTCAACCCATACCAAACCCCAACAATAAAAATCCTCGGAATACATACATGATAGAAGGACAACAGTTTCCAATTTATTTAAACACTCCTCTAGACCTTAGTGATGTTCAACTTAGGTCTGGAAGAATACTTGAAAAGAGGAAACCTTCTGTGATCATACAAGAACAAGACAACTCTGATGAAGATTCTCTACGGGAAAATAAAAGTCTTGAAGAAGACACATCTTTTCAGGACAAAAAGAACCAATCATTTCAACTCCTGTATTAGAGCAGCCATCAACATCCACTTCTACACCTCCCTTTCCAGAAAGATTAAAAATTGATAGGGGTGTAGAAAAACAAATTATGGTGCCTAATTATGATTTCCTAGATGAGCTGAGAAATGTTTGCATTAATATTCCATTATTACAAGCTATCAAGGAAATTCCAATTTTAGCAAAGACAATAAAGGAGTTGAGCATGAAGAAAACAAGAAAAAGAATAAGAGAGACAAAGAAAATTCAACTGGCAGGAAAAATAGCAGATATCATGATGGGTAAGATTGCTATTCCAAAGTATCTAGACCTAGGAAATCCAATTGTTAAAATTCACATCAATGGAATTGAGATCCAAAACACACTCATTGATTTAGGAGCAGCAATCAATATCATGAGTAGACAAATCATGGATAAACTGAAACTTCCTAATCTTCTCTTTACACCCACATTATTACAATTAGCAGACAGACCTGTGATCAAACCTGATGGGGTAATAGAAGACATTCCAGTGTCCCTATATTCTTGGGAGTACCCTATGGATTTCATGATCCTAACTCCTAAGAATAATCTAGGAGGGCATCCAATTATATTAGGAAGACCTTGGTTAGCTACAGCTGATGCTTTCATTAGTTGTAGATCCGGTGATATGTACATCTCTGATGGTAGTTCAACTAAGAAATTCACTTTGTATCCTCCAGCAAGAACAATTACAGATTTAGATGATACTCAATGGATAGAGGATGAAGAAGACTTACAACCTCTCTTCACAATTTCAGAAATTAGTGAAGATAGTCAAATTCTAAATACTTTAGAAAACTTTGAATCCTCTTTGGAATACAAACATGAAAAATTTCAAGAAGAATCCAACATTGAGTTTTTGTCATCAAGACAGATGTCTCTTTATTCTATGGATAAATTTGGCAGCTCTATAATTGAGATATTTCCAGGGAAAAATTTGAACATAAACAAGAACCTAGAAAAATCTCAACAAGAAGAGTTAGTCAAGATATTACAGAGACATTCTTCTGCATATGCATGGGAGTACACTGATATGAAAGGGATAAGCCCCAAGACTTGCACTCATCACATCTACATAGAGGAAAATTGTAAACCAATCAGACAACCTCAAAGACGGATGAATCCAAATCTTACGGAGATTGTTAAAGAAGAATTACAGAAATTGTTGAATGTCAACTTTATCTATCCTATTTCAGATAGTCAGTGGGTTTCTCCTTTGGTAATTGTGCCAAAGAAAAATGGTAAATGGAGGGCATGTATTGACTACCGAGAATTAAACAAAGCTACTCTTAAAGATCATTTTCCCCTACCTTTCATAGATCAGGTGTTAGATACCTTAGCTGTCAAAAAGAACTTCTCATTTCTAGATGGGTTTAGTGGTTATAATCAAATTCAAGTAGCACTTGAGGATCAAGACAAAACCACATTTACCTGTCCTTGGGGTACCTATGCTTACCGAGTATTGCCATTTGGATTATGCAATGCACTTGCAACATTTCAAAGGGCAGTATTAGGAATCTTTTCGGATCTAATACATGATTGTGTAGAGGTATATATGGATGATTTCACAGTTTATGGAAACACATTTGAAGAAGCCTTAGCAAACTTGGAAAAAGTTTTAAAAAGATGTAAAGAAGAAAATATTTCACTTAGTCATGAGAAGTGTTTTATGATGTTTACTGAAGGAATTGTTTTAGGAAATCACATTTTAGGGGATGGGATTAGAGTTGATGAGTCAAAAGTTGAAGTCATCTCTAACTTATCTATTCCAAGTTGTCAAAAAGATGTTAGGAGTTTTCTAGGATTTACAGGATATTATCGAAGATTTATAGAAAACTTCACCAAGATAGCATCTCCACTCTTCAAATTACTTACCAAAGACTGTGAGTTCAAATGGAATTCTGATTGCCAGTTAGCCTTTGAGACCCCGAAAACAAAAATTTCTGAAGCACCTATTTGAAGGGGACCTAACTGGAAGTTACCTTTTCATATTTCAACAAATGCCTCAGATACAGCTCTAGGAGCAGTATTGGGACAAAAAGACCCGATTCCTTATGCCATCTACTATACCAGTAAAAATTTGACTCCTACAGAGTTAAACTATACTGTAACTGAAAAAGAGTTTTTAGCTGTTGTTCATGCCATAAACAAATTCAGACACTATATAACAGGCTATGAAACTTTTGTTCACACAGATCACTCTGAAATTAGATATTTAATGAACAAATCAATTACTAATGGCAGAGTCATAAGATGGTTATTGCTTTTACAAGAATTCAACATTACCATTCTAGATAGGCCTGGAAAACAAAACACAGTAGCTGATTTCCTATCTAGACTCCAAAACATCAAAGATGACACTCCAGTTGAAGATCAATTTCCCGATGAATATCTTTTTGCAATTTCTACTCAAACTCCTTGGTTTGCTGACATTGCTAATTATTTAGTTTCAGGAAAATTTCCTTCAATAATGAATGCAAGATATAAAAGAAAAATCATTTATGACAGTGCAAAATATTCATGGGTTGCTAATGAGTTGTACAAGACAGGTCCAGATTTTATCATTAGGAGATGTGTTCGGGAAGATGAGATGCCTGAGATTCTCAAAGCATGTCATGATGAACCTTGTGGCGAACACTTTGTTGATAAGAGGACAACTTATAAGGTCCTTCATTTAGGATACTATTGGCCATCCCTTTTTAAAGATGCTAAAGAGTATGTCAAAAGGTGTGACAGTTGCCAAAGGGTAGGGAAACCTTCTCCTTCATGTGAGATGCCATTGCAGCCTCAGGTACATATTGAACCTTTTGAGAAATGGGCTTTAGATTTTGTAGGACCTATTAGTCCTCCATCAAGACAAAAGAAATATATATTAGTTTGCACTGATTATGTTACCAAATGGGTAGAGGCCAAGCCATTACTTTTTGCTACTGAAGCATCTATAGTTAATTTTCTTTTTGAGGATATTTTTACTCGTTTTGGTGTCCCAAGGGAAATTTTTACAGATCAAGGAGCTCAATTCACATCAAGGCTAGTGGAACAAATGATGGAGAGGTACAAAATCAGACACAGAAAATATACTCCCTATCATCCACAAGCAAATGGCCAAGTGGAATCTACTAATAAGGTCATTGAAGGGATCCTAACAAAGACTATTCATTTACATAGAAGAGATTGGGTAGATAGGCTTCCTGAAGCCTTGTGGGCCTATAGAACTACATGGAGAAACACAACAGGCCATACTCCTTATGAACTTGTTTATGGAAAGCAAGTTTTGTTTCCCATAGAGTTCCAGATTCAAACTTTCAAAATGGAAGTTCAGTTAGGGCTTGATCTAACAGAGGCACAAAAGCATAGATTGGAGCAGATTAATGAATTGAATGAGATCAGACAAGATGCAGTTCAGAAAACAAGTATAGTCCAGTAGCAAAGGACTAGATGGCATGATAATTACATCAAGGAAAATAAGTTCAAAGAAGGTGACTGGGCTCTCTTGTTTGATTCAAAGTTCAAAGATTTTCAAGGTAAATTCCAAACACATTGGCTTGGGCCATATGAAATTGTGAAATTTTTTTACAATGGAGCAATAAAAATCAGGACAATAGATAAAGAAGAGGTCACTTTTCTTGTGAATGGTCATAGATTGAAGCTGTATCATAAGCCACTTTCAAGGGAAGAATTTGTCAAGAATTTCCAGGAAAACAGTGATGTGAAGTTAATGAAGAAGAATCTTTCTTCTTCATCAACTTAATTGAATTTTCTGAAGTCATTTTATTGAAAAAAAAAAAAAGTATAAACATGAAAACTAATCACTGATTAGCATGTTTATACAGAAAAGGTAGAGTGAAAATCAGAATCTTTCTGACACTTTAGCTTTTCAAATTTGTTTTTCTGCAAGCAGTTGTTACAAAATCATAAGTGCAGATCCATTTCAGTTATGGTCCATTTCATACTTCATTTCATTCATTCATCCATACTCCATTTCATTCATTCAGCCACACTTCATTCATTTCACTCCATGGTCCACCTCATTTCCATTCCAGATTTTTTTTTTAAGTCTGATATCTTTCTGCAATTGAATAATACATATCATGAATTGCAGGCCACTTCTCATACTTCACTCCATTTCATAAGTTGTGATCCATTCCACTCCATTATTTACTTCATTCGTATTCCATTACAACATATTTCATTATCCATCTTCACTCATTCCATAAAACATTCCACTCATGCTCCAAACTATTCCATTTCATGTTTCAAGTTCTCTACAGGTACATTCTGCAATCAATCAAACATTCTGCAGCCAGTCAGACATTCTGCAGCCAGACAAACATTCTGCAGCCAGAGATCCTGAAGGCATTGTTTAGTAATCACCTGATCTACAATAAAATGATCCTTCATATCCATGACAACAAGAAAAATCAAGAAGGTTATGAAGACTCAAAAATTAATGATTTCCAGGAGAGAACAAAGCATATGAAGAACACAAAAAAAAAAAATCAGAGGAAAGGCAAAGGTAAAAGTTATGATTATAATGACATATCATGAAATATTTTAGTATAGTTAAGTTATGAATAATTCAAAAAGTTGTTTTAAGTAATTTTTTTTATCATGCCTAACAAACCTCCTACAAAAACTTTGGATAAAACTCCTTTTATTCCACCATTTCAAATTCCATATCCGATCATCATTTAAAAATCTAAACGGTTAAAGTGCTGAAGTGATTGGATTAGTCACGTCACTAGGCCAAAGCATTTAATGATGATTTTGAATTCGTTACAAAATATCTCTGCGGTATTTTCTTCTGTGATATCTTTCAACTCATATACATCATCCTCACCTCATTATATTCATTCCACAATCACTCCATATCATTCTTTCCCGTGGCCAACTCTTAACCATTTTAGTCTATAAAACAGAGGAAACGTCTGTGGGGTAAAAACATCCCTGTAATAGCTATTGTCACCGTGAACAGAGGAGAAACAATTTGAAGGTTGGAAAGAGAAGTGATAGGTCTCATAGTGAGGACAGAACCGGTTGGAACTAAGTACTTGGAGGGTTATCCTCAAGTCAGAGAAATGTTACAACAAGCAGGGTGGTTGCAATTCTTTGAAAAATTCAGTGGGTTTCACAAAGAGGTGACCAAAACGTTTGCAAGATCCTTCAACAGAGCTGAGGTCGAGATAGGAGATATCAAATTCACCATTACTGAAGCATTTATTGCAGAAGCAACGAAATTTCCCAGACAAGGAGAAAGGTGGTTCAAGAATAGAGAATTTCATAACGAAGCATGGAAGCAGATACTCAAGTCACCAGGTATGGATGTTACCATTTTTAAAAAGGGTATCTCTAGCTCTGCACTAAAGAATAAATGGAGGAACATGTTGCTTATCTTGCAAAAATTCATCACTTGTGAAGGAAGATATGGTACTTTCTATGTTTATCATATTCAGTTGATAATGCATTTCCTAGAAGATGAACTCAATTTGTCCTTTCTCTTGCTTCATAGTTTAAAGAAAATGGCCTCAAGTGTTCAAAAGAGAATTCAATTTCTAGAAACAACCTTATACCACCATGGTTTAGTCAAAATTTTAATTGAACATCATTTGAGAAAAATGGGAGATAATTGGGAAGATTTCTTAGTGAGAAATCACTTTGAAGAACCCAAGGAACCTCCACCTGAAGACAAACCTACAAAAAGAAGCAGAAAATGGAAAACCTCCAAAACTGAAACCGGTAAAACAATACAAGAAAGCAGTGAAGAAATGATTTCTGAGAAATTGGCTCAGATTAAGAAGTAGCTTAAGAAAGAGAGGAATATAAGAAAATTTGCCAGAGAGAAAGGAGAAGGGCCATCTCAATCGAGAAGGAGCCACAGACTTAGAGGGATACTGAAGAAAACAAAGGTTAAACAAACTGGAGTCATAAACATAGAGGATGAAGAAACACCTACTGAGGAGGATTTTGATGAAGGAGCTCCTGAAATAGACCCTGCACAGCAAGAAATTTACAACTATGTTGAGACATTAGAGAAAAGAGCTTCAGAAGGAAGAGACAGAACTCCTATTCCACAAAAATCTACAGTTGATATCCTAAGGAGGGATAAAAATGAGTTAGAAATACTCAACAGACATATCAAGAATGAGAATGAAATTCTGAGAGAGCAAGTTAAACTGAAAACTGATATGAATTCAACTCTGTCTCTACAAATCCAAAAGTTACACAAGGCCAGTGAAAATTTGAAGAAGAGAAATAAAAAGTTAACCAGGGCACTCACAAATTTGAGATTCAAGTTAGTGATAAGGAAGCCCAGAAGGCCTTTGACTGCCAGGAAAAGCAGAAGAAGAGGGTTGGATGTTCTTGCAGAGGTCTCAGAGTTCATGTAATAGTTGCATGAGGACATGCAAGAATCTAGCAATGGGGGTATGTTGAGCTCCAAATATGTTCTTTCTTCCACCACATTCCACTCCATTTCCTTTGTCCATTATTAATCACAGGCTCAAATGATCAGTAGAATTAGTTAAAATTGCTTTAAGAATGAATATCATGACTAACTTGCTATGTTTTTATGATTTTGTCATTGTAGTACTTTTTGAACTAGATCTAGCTACAGAATGCAGACATTCTGTAGCTAGTTGCCGATTCTGCAGCTGTCTTCATGTCTACACAGGTTCCAGGTGTCATCTCAGAGGAAAACACACATGGTCGTATTCCACATCATTCCCTCATCATTTTTTTCTCTCCACGAAGTTTGAACGGAATTATGTAGGCAGTTATGCACATGGAAACTCAAACTAGGAGAGAGACTCCTAATAGGACAAGGACAGTCCAGGTGTCCTTAATTATATTACGTGACCACCATCAGAGTCCTAGTTTGGTTTTTATTTGGAAATACAATTATCCCTAGGTTATCTCAAGACAGTTATGTAAATTTGTTACAAATATGGCTCGGGAAACCGAGGGACAAGGTTAGATTTTGTGGTTGATTGTTAGATTTCAGAAGTCCGAAAACACTCTCTTTTTTAATTAATTTCTCTTTAATGAAAGAAGCAGCACTTCCCTGAAAGCGTTGAGTCAATTTTGAAGTAGATTTCGTGCTACTCCGGTGGTAGAGGGCCCCTGCTACCTGAGCAGCCTTTTTTATACGGTTTAGATCAGTATTTTAGTCTCGTTTTTCATTTCTATCTTAAGCAGGTTTCTGAAGTTTATGTTTCATGCTTGTTTACATTAATTATCACAGCTAGACTTACTCTTATAAACTCTTCCAAAATATCATCACGATGAATAAGGCATAGCTATGGTATTGTAGGTTTTAGTTGCATTTCCTTTAGAATTTTATGATTTATGCTTGTTTACACTAAGTGTCACAGTCGGTCTTACTCCTACAAACTCTTCCAAAACATCATTAACAATGAATAAGAAACAGTTGTGGTGTCTTAGATTCTAGTTGTATTTTTTTTCAATCTTATGTTTATGTTCAATTGCAATGAATAATACAGCCATACTTGTTTTACAAAATCTTCCAAAATATCATTCCTATTGAACGACATGGGTTGTAGAATTCCATAGACTAGTTGCATGTTAATTTAGTTATAGCACTCCGAAGGTTGATTGCATTTAGTTCAGCTCTGTCACTACATTCCCAGTTTGATAATGGCATTTTAGTTTAACTCTGTTCACCGTACTTCAAGTAGATTAGAAGCACTCTAGTTCAGTCTCAGTTCATTTTTGTTTCAAGAAAAGATTAATGGCATTCTAGTTTAAGTGTAGTCACTGCATTTTAAAATTGATAGACCGCTTTCTAGCCTAGTTTTATCCATTGTGTTTCAAGTAGTGCTAGTTGTCAAAATTAGTCTCTCGGCCTTCATTATTTACAACTTACTTTTGTTCTGAAATTATATTGATACATCATCACATGAACAGGGGTCAATAATATCATTTTAAGGCTTTGATCATTCTGCAAATATTTTACAAATTCACCTATAGCCTTTTTCCCAAGCATTATTTTAGAAAATCTTAAAACTTATGAATAAGGCCTAGAAGTGATAAATCAAGTTGCAGAATAGCGTAACTTCAGCATCATAGGTTAATCTAGAATAGGAACCTTACTGTGTTACAAATAATCATTTTGTAATATTGTGAGTTGATTGTTTATTTAGGAGAACTTCATTTACACTTAACTTGTCCATTTCTCAAGCTCTTCCAACACACTTTAAATGAATGAATTGGATAAGTTCAAGCTTATGTTGTGATTTATTTTCTTGCAATGAAGTCATTATCAAGCTTTGCATTTGTTGTTTATCATCCATAGTTTAGGCTTTGTTCTGTTTTAATAACCAATAGCTTCTTTTCACCAGCACTTATTTCTTTCCCTTTTCAAACATAAAACCATAAAACCAAAAACATCATAAAACACTAAACACAACGTAGTGAGAAACAAATGCCTAGGCACATATAGTGCACCACACTTCAGCAGTTTACCAACCCTGGTTGACAATTAATGAACTCAATTTAGGAACACTAGGTTGAGCACAAACAGGGAGTTGGAGGAATACATGGGCACTGATGAGGAGGATAGTGGTGAAAAATGCCAAACTAGAAAGAGACTTAGGACTATGGGTCTTAGGAAAGCATTGGCACAGCCAAGGGAGGAAGAATCAGCCCAAGTACAGCAATTTCCTCTCACCGAATACCTTGCCGCAGAAATTGAGCATGATAGGGAGTCATGGCTTGAAAGGGCCAACATACATCTAGAGGCCAAACTAGAGAAGGCCAAAAAAAACTTGAGCTTGCAAAGGAGAATGACTGAGCACTATAAATAAAGAAATCACTTTGCAAGGAAGAAGCTCAAAACTGCCAAAAACGAGGGCCCGACACCAAATGATGAAAAAGACCAATCTCGGCCTAGAATTTTGGCCCAAGTTTCTCTACAAGTCTCCAAGGATCCATGAGGCACCTACCCACCAATTTTGAGGCAATTTGGACAACTTTTTGTTTTTTACAAATTTTGACCCCTAGGAGCGTAGCACCCTAGGAACTACACACAAATTTGGTGCATATTGAGCCCTTAAAGTTTACATTTTTGGATTTTTCACATCACCAACAGTCTACTCACCAATTTTCAGATCATTTGGAGCCGTTTTACCCCATCAAGAGGTCAAAAAACGTCAAAACTTTGACCTTTCTGCCTCCTTTTCAGACAAGGTGTTATGCACATAGTAGTGCTGGGAGATTTTATTTTTGAGAAGGTAGATTACATCCACTTAGCACACCTCAAACATTTTTTGAAATTAGACTCATCTGAATTTCCAACGAGCCATCATGGAGCCAAATCTGGTGTCGGGAAGACCTCCAAAAGACTACTGCAGCAGGGCCTATTTCTACGCTACGCACCTGGAAATTTTTCACTGTTTGACACATGTGCTACGCTCCTATGGCTGAGTGGGAAAAATGTGTGTTTGGAAAGTTTTCTTAGGAATTTCAGGCCTAAAATTCAATTTTATTTCCATTTATAGTCGGAAAATATATTTATTTAGATATTTTTGTGCCTTGGGATTTGCAAAGCCTCAAGGACAAGTTAGGATATTTCTCTTTGGCCAATAGGCTTCTAGATGCTCTAGTAGGCTCTCCTCTCCTCATTTTTTATATAAGACATGAGGATTCATTGTAAATAGTTGGGACTTGATGTGTTTAAGAGAAATACATGGTTTTATGAGCTTGGACAAGCTATTGGTTTTATGAAGTGAATGAATGGCTTGTGTGGCTTGATGTTGGAGAAGCTTGATTGCAGGATTCCATAGCTTGGTGAATGGTGATGTTTTCCTAACTTGTTAATGTTTTATTATCCTCATTTTTTTTCAGTCTTCTTGGTTGCTATAGATCAAAAAAGTATAGCTTGAGATATGCTCATGGAAGCACCTCAAACCTCCTGTTTGTTATAGTTTTGATGTTTTCTTCTTTTATTCATCTTAAGGAATTCTTGATTGCTCCTTAGGCCCACTAAAACTTTTTTTTTTTGTTTCATGAATGGTTAGTATGTTAGCTTATAAATATGATTCAGGGTATGCCCTACTTATTTAAAGTTTTCAAAACCCTATTGTGAATATTTTCTTTGGAATACTAATTGATTAGGTTAAGACAAAGAGGTCTCGTTTCGATCTTGCCCTTTGCCCATGCTTACCAAATTGTTTCAAATTTCCTGATAGTTTGATATATGTTGTTTGGGATTTCCCTCTCCATATATTGAGTTGTTTGTTTATCTTATGTGTTTTCTCAAAAAACTGAAGGTGAATTTCTAAATTTAGGAGTTCTAGAGATTAATGGTTTTCCCTACCTCATGAGTTATTTCTTTAAGACTATATATTTTTAAGACCTCTTAGTTTTTCCCAAACTTAATGTTCATTACACCTCATATATCACCCAAAGGATCCATTAACCTTGCTAAATCGGCCCTGCAATACACCCTGCTTCATCATTTAGACACCCTCGACTTAATCTAACCCGATAGCCCTATTGATTTGACAGCCTCTCATTCCACCTATCCTACTTAGTCATATTACCCCAACCCAAAACAAACAAAAAAATTACACTTAACAACTAGCCTAAAATCAATCATTCGAAGCAAACAATTTCACATCCTTTGCATAATAGAGAGAGCCCTCTTTGAGTCCAGGAAGGCTAGGTCCTAGGAATCCAAAGACTAGTCCGATGTTACCCTGTCATTTGGTTTATCCAATCTACCAAATTACGGGACACTAACAGAAGATAATATGGATGCTTTGAAGAAAGGCATGGAAGCTAAGATGGATGGTTTGAAGAATGGCATGGAAGACATGGCAGCTAAGATCAATGGTATAGAAGAAAAAATGAAAGAAAACATGGAAGACATGAAGAATGATCTAAAAGCAGACATGGAAGGTTTGACAAAGTTGATACAATAAATGATTACTAATGGCGAAAAGATATTAGAGGAAACTCATGATGACAACAAAATAATTGTTAATCATGATGTCATAAACTCTAATGTTGGCCTGTGACCACACACAAAGGGGAGAAGGAGAAAGGAAGGCAAGTCCTAACCATAAAAGAGATTCAAAGGAATTAATCTACATCTTAGTTCAACAGAAAGAATAAACTGTAGCTGATAAGGTATAATGGTGAGAAAACTTCATTCCCTCCCTCCTTCATCTCATTTATCCTCTTTGCCTTCATTTACCCTCTCTTACCCTTCATTTTCCCTTTTCTAAAGTCTCACGCTACATTTCAACATTTTGCACCACCACTCCCTGCAAGTCTTAACCTTTACATATTAAAGACTTACTGAAACTTATCTTGCCGCTGATGCGACTTGGTGGGACCCATCCAACCTTGATACACAACCCAAATCCGCATGCAAACCCTCATATTCTGCACTTTCCTTACCTGTCACCTTTTCGCACTCTGTAGTGACTAGCATGTTGCATATTGCATATCGCACAATTTACAGCTTACCTTTTAAGCACCCGCAAAGTTTTTTTTAAGCTACGATGTGGTTGGGTCCCACTTTCCCTCCACGTCACCTCCTCGCCATCATACATCACTCCCTGCTGCTTTTAACATTTACCACCCGCTGCTCCCAGCTAAATCTTGTGACTTGCGATCTGTAGACACAGTTCCACCACTATCTATGCCACCTCACCTCCTCCCCGCACTTCACCCATCACAGGTTTTAACGCTTAATCTCTTCCTACTCGCACATAAAATTTGTGATGTTTGATTTGCGTTCGGGTCCAACCTTCCTCCATGTCACTTCCTTTCTCCCCGTGCTTCTCACTTCGCACCATTTAGGGTTTACCTCTACTACTCCATGGTAAATACTTGTGATTGCGATGTATTTTGGCCCCACCAAAATACTCCACTCACTGTGATTACGAAATTCCTTCACTACCGTTACCATTCCATTACTCCCACCATTCTCATTTTTTGGCACGCATCCCATTACCGCTAAGCATCCTGCATCTCTTCGTCACTGCTCCACCCCAATACATCTGATGGTCCTTAACACATTTCAGACCCCTCCCCACCCTTGGCCTTCGAACTTTAACTATGGGCGGGTGGTTCCAAAAAAGGCGGTTTTCATTACCACTCACTCCTCCACGTGCCCTCCTCTCATCATTTCACACCACCCTTCTCTTATACCACTTACCGCTGGAGACCCCCTCTGAAATTTGGATCTTGGTTTTCAAATACAACATGAGTCTTGCATTGGTGGAGCATGTGGTCACAATATATGCAATCCCTCTAAGAGCTCCATACTAAATAATTTAGTTACATAGAGCAACTGACCATTCCACAACAGCGAGTGGAAATCATGAGAGCCAGAGAGTGTAGGATGCCGAACAGCAGATGGAATTACATGATGAAGTCTAAACCATCCACCAATTCACACCACCCCTTTGAATATTCTGGGATTTGGCCTCCGTGGCCAACTATTTTTTTTATTTTTACTATTAGATAATGATGTTTTGCTGGTAAAATTCCGATTTTACCCATTTTTGTTTTGATTTTTCTCTTGCAGGAGCGATTTCTTGAAGCACGCTTTGATAGTTTGTTAGTTTACTTTGATTTGACCTATGTGGGGTGATCATGACAGAATATTCGATCAAAAACCCTTAGGGAGAATTCTATATTTAGTGAGCTCTAAGATGAAACAAAGGTTCTGGAATTTTGAACAATTTTGTTGTAGTTTCATGTGATTTTGCTCCATGTGCTTTGAAACACATATTTGGGAGAGTTGTTTAAACTTAATATGAATACAGATCTGATATTTGGATTCTAGATGGAGCAATGAGAAGTACGTATTTTTTTCTTTTTTAATCAGTAATTTCTTCCTTATGTGTAATCATATTTCATGCTATTCTACTTTGATGGTTCGTGTAATGTAGCTACCGGTGATCTGCAATTTTATTCTTGAGTTCGTGTTTGTATAACACTTAAGTGTTAACACTCATGTATTAAGCTCATTGTACTCCCTTAATTTTCACTCCACGAACCTATGCTATTGTCAATATTTCATTCACATACATTTCCTCTGAGTTCATAGGGGACAGATTGCTAAATCTTTTAAGCCCATCTCTCGTGTGTTCCTTATTCATTCTCTCTCAACACCTCCTCATATTTTTAAAGGTTTATGTTCATTTTTTTATACTTGGCCCATTTAAAATCAATCAGCCTCACAACCTCTTGAGCCCTCTCATAGTATAGGGAATTCACATGAACTAAATCCAAGGTCTTCTCCATCCATGAACCACCAAAACCATTGTTCTCTTATTCCATATTTTGTCAGAGGAATTCTATAAAATTGTTCATACCTAACCTCTAATTTTAAGATGTCCTAGGCACTGGTATTTTGCAGCTCAAGGTTTTCTCTAGGAGCTACAACAAATATTTGGTGTCATTTCCAGGGAACTAATTAGAAAAAATTTCCCTGGGATATGAAATTATCTTCACCCTTCAATCAGGTCAACACGAAGGGTTAAGAGTTGCATAGCCCTCACTTTGGAAACTCCACTATTATCAAATTTCAAATCAAGCGTAATCCTGGCTTACATAGGACCTCATACCCGATTAGATACTTCTCATCAAAGAACCCCATCTGTCCGATCCTGAAAAGATATATTTAGGAGAATCTGGAGGGAGAAGCAGCCCTTCCAGGCTGAGCTACCCTCATTTTCTCTAAAAGATTTTCCTTCCTCTTCCTAGAAAGATGATATATATGGTCCTGGCTCCACAGCCCTTGTACTTGAGTATTCTCCATAAGCCTTTTCTTTAGTTAGTTCAGACATAAAAGACAAAGCCAAATCCATTGATATTTATTTGCCTCTTTTTCATCCTACTCCAGAAGTTGAAGAAGTCAAAGAAGTTACAGCACTTCAGAGCTCATTACAGATAAATATCCAAACCTCTACTTAGCATACACCTATTATACCACAGCCAAATCATCCTCAGAACTTACCACCACCGCCCGTCATGGTTGTACCTGGATTCCTCCTCAACAAATATGCTACATTGGCTTTGCCTCAAGTATTGCATGACATGCCTCAAGATTATCTAAAGCTTTTTCCTCTATTTACCTGGGAGGATAGTACTTCTGCATAGAAATATATTAAAGACTTATGTGCCTTTGCTGAGAATGTGAATTTGGAGAACCTAGATGTGGTGTTGAGGATTTTCATCCAATCCTTGGATGGAGAGGCCTGAAAGTGGTTCAAATATCTTGTTAATAATGCAGTCACCGCTTGGGAAGAAATGGATAATTTCTTCACACTAAAATGGGGAGAAAAGAGGGACCATGGATATGTCCTCACAGATTTCAATTCTCTTAAAAAGAGACACAATGAGGATGTTACGGAATTCATAAAGAGGTTCAATAAGCTCTACAATAATCTCCCTGCCGAGATAAAGCCTCCCCAAGCAACTGCTAATGTTTTTTTCGTAGGAGCTTTTGAACCTGAGTTTGAGTTCACCCTAAGAGAAATAAAGTCCACATCTATGGATCAGATCTAGACTGATGCATTGGAGGTGGAAGAAACTTTTCCTCTACTGGTAAATTTAAAGGGAAGACAGAGCTTGAAGCCAGAAGAAAAAGCAGGGAGGAGGCTTCCACTTCTAACTAGGAGAGGGAGTCACAGGAGGACAAGATTGAAGAAATGAATAATATAATCAAGAACCTCTCGAATAAGTTGTTGAAGCTTGAAATGGAGGCTAATAATCCTTCTCCTCATCCTAACCAAATGATTCCAAACCGTGGGTTTAATCACAAATACCAGAAGCCCCCTCTATAATTGTTACAGTGGGAAAGGAAGGAATAGCAAGATCACATCCAACCTCCTCTATACTTAGAAGGGGAAATAGAGGGACAAGTCGAGGAAGTCACTAACATCCAAGAAGATAAATTCCTCGCTTATTCAGAAGATGAAGAAGGTGAACTCACCCTACAAGAATAACTAGAAGAGAAGGAAGTTCACACAAAGGATCTAGATGTTGATAATTGCTGCAGGAATTTTGTGGACTTCATGCAAGCTCAGCTCCATAAGAAGTATAGCCTCAGATCCTCTAGAAATAGAATCTGATTGAAAGAACAAAATGAAGAATCAATACCAAGAGAACATACTCCTTCTATTTTTTCCAGTAAGGGCAAGAAACCTTTAGAAGAATCTGCACATCATAAAGCCACTGCGTCCACTTCCACAAAGCAAGGTTTTGATCCTCCCACAAACCAGAAGTCATATTCTATAGCCTTGAACCTGCCTGATCACCCTAAAGAGTAGTCCAAAGAAGTAATTTCAGAAAAATCTTCCACGACCTTTAACCTCCAGAAAGATCTAGATAAGTTCAAGATCCTAGTTCCCCTGATCGAGGTCCTAAAGTAGCCTTCATACAAAGCCTAGGTGTCTCAATTCATGTTGCCCCATAGACTGGGCCCTCTCCCTGACAGCCTCAATATCCAATAGGAAATAACCATGGTAGTCTTTGGACCTCATGTAGAAGATTTGGACTCAGCCACTCCCCCATTCTATGTGTCTCTAGTTATCCATGAGTTGTTACTTCACAACTGCATGCTAGATTTTGGGGCTTCACATAATCTATTGCCATTATCTATTATGGAGTAGTTGGGGTTGCATATTACCAGACCTTATAAAGATCTGTATTATTTTTATTCCAAGAGGGTAAAGTGCTTGGGCATGATAAAATATCTGGTAATAAACCTGGCCCATATTCCGGCCAAAAGTGTGGTGATGGAGATCGTTGTAGCTGATATCCCTGCTCGACTTGGAATGTTGCTATCTAGATCCTGGGGATCCAAGATTGGAGGGTCCATAAAACTGCAACTCACTTGTGCCACTATTCCAGTATTCAGTGGGGAGGAAAGAAGGTTATGCCATGAATCCATATTCATGAAGATGGTAAACAAAGCCAATGGTTCCACAAATTCTCTGGTATATGGTAAGGAGGGTGAATTCTCTTGTCTTATGCTTGAGGAGGACGAATATTTCCTGTAAAACATAGATATTTTCCCCATAATACAGAAGAATCCAATGAGAAGAGAGGAAAACAAGATATGGACCTTGCAACTTGATGGAGCCAATTCACGACAAGGGAATGGGGCTGGGGTACTCTTGATATCACCATAAGGATGTTTGGTTTCCCTTTCCTTTAAGCTAGAATTTGAAGCCACAGATAATGTGGCTAAATATGAAGCCCTATTGTTGGGGTTACAGACAACATGGAATATGAACATACAAAAACTCAAGGTGTTTGGAGATTTAGAGCTTGTAGTGAGACAAGTGAGGAACCAATGCCAAACTAAAAACCTGCGGCTCAGAGCCTACAGGAATGAGGTATGGGATTTAGTTGAGAACTTATTTTCCACATTTAATATTCAATTCATGCCAAGGAATATAAATATAATGGCAGACTCCCTAGCTGTGGCTGCTAGTAATTTCCACCCCCCGCAAAATCCTTTCCTCAGATATGAGGTTGAAGTATGATACTGCCCTTCCATTTCGGATAACATAAAGCATTGGAAAGTCTTCGAAGATGAAAATCACGTCCATCGTTTCATGGAAACGGTAGGAAAATTTTCAAATATGGTGGTCGATTTAGTCTCTGAGGATGACAGTGAAGAATCAAAAGTCCAAGTGGGAAGAGACACTGGCTAGACACTGTTTTCTGCAATTAAAGGGGAATGTCATCCCCAGGGGGCTTGTGCCATTGGAGAGATTGTTTGACAAAAATTACATCCCAGTAAACCCCAAAAAAATGACCTTCGACGAGCCTAATAGGGATGTGAATTTTGGGACAGAAGAAGATCCGAAGATGGTGAAGCTATCAAAAGGTGTTCCTAAAGAATACCAAGGTTAGTATCACAGTCTATTCCAATCATATAAATATGTATTCGCCTAGTCATACCAGGATCTGAAGACTTTTGACATAGACATTATACAACACAAGATACCTCTAAAGAGAGATGAGAAGCCTCATAAGCAGAAGTTGAGACAGATCAACCCCCTTCTCCTCCCATCTATAGAGAAGGAAATAAAGAAGCTTTTTCAAGCCAAGATCATTGTCCCTTTAAGATACTCCGAGTGGGTGGAGAACCTGGTGCTGGTAAGGAAGAAGAATGGTGAAATCAAACTCTGCATGGATTTTCAAAATCTAAATAGAGCCTCACTCAAGGATAAGTATCCCCTCCCAAAGATGGACCACATCCTGTAAAAGGTGGTGGGATCCTCCTGCATGTCCATGATGGATGGCTTCTCAGGATATAATTTTGTGGCAGTGCTCCCCGAAGACCAGAAGAAGATAGCATTCACCATGCCTTGGGGGACCTTCATGTATGCCCGAATGCCCGTTGGAATCGTAAATTATGGTGCTACATTCGAGCATGAGATGTATATTGCTTTCATAGGAGAGAAAGACAGGTTTTTGGTGATTTACCTAGACAACATCACTGCCTTTTCAAAGAGTGACGTTGAACAAATAGAGCACCTTCGACGAACCTTTGAAAAATGCCACAAGTATGGTCTGTCTCTGAATCCTCAAAAATCCGTGTTTGCCTTGGAGGAAGGAAAGTTGTTTGGGCACATAGTAGCTAAAGAGGGAGTGAAGATTGACCTGAAGTGGGTAGAGGTGATAGATGGCATTCCCCTACCAAGAAACAAAAAGGAGGTACAGGTGTTCCTAGGAAGAATAAATTTCCTCATAAGGTTCATTCCCAACCATGTCAAGATTGTCCAAAACATCATTGGGATGCTAAAGAAAAACAGTGAAGTTAGATGGACCCCTGAATCCAAGGACTCCTTCAACAGGATCAAGCAGGCCTTTGCAGAAGTAATCCATATTTATTAAGTTGTTTATGGTCTAAACAGGAAACCCCATGAGGAAATATTGAATAAATCCATATTTGTTTGAATTTCCTCAAGGAATAATTAGTTAAAGAGAAATTTAATTAATATTCCTGGTCATATTTAACCCAAAATTGGAAAATTAATTAGATAAATCATTATTTATCTTATCATTTTCTAGGAATAATTATTTAAACCTTATTTAAATAGTATTCCTTGTTAAATTTGACTAAATAATTGAATAAATCATTATTTATTTAATTATTACTCAACCACATCCTTAAAATAATAAATAAATCATTTATTTATTTATTATTTACAAATAAAAGGATTTGACCAAATTCAAATTATTTTTCCCTCCAACAAATATAATAAAATATTCCATAAAAGTTCGATCTAGATTTGGTTAATAATATTTTAATCATGCACCAAATCTAGACTAACTCAATATTTTGTTATAAATAGAAGCGTTTTTCCATTTACTCACTACCTTTTGTTGCCTAAAGATCACTCTGGATCTATACTTTTGGTCTGACTTTGATCCTCCATCATTGGCATATTTTTCTACCATTTTCTTGTGAGATCCCTTTGAGTTCCATTTTTTGTCTGGGTTTTCTACACCATCAAGAGAGAGAGATCTTAGATCTGAAGTGTTGAGGACTTATAAGAACCCATCCCATTGAGGGGGACTGGTTACAACTTTCTATGTTCCCTTCCTAGGTGTCAAAAATACAAAAATTCTTTAAAAATATTTTTGTCTTGTCTTTTGGATGCATGGAGCAACTCTTGATTTTATTTACTGCTTAATGTATTTTACTGCATAGAGCTAGATTTTGTAGCATTTATCTTGGTCAACTAACTGCAGATCTAAAGAAATTGGCAACCATATTTGATGTTAGGGCTATTTGTTATGCACAGCTAAAGTGAGATTTTTTTGTACACTTGCAATTAGAATTCATCCTAACAACTGGAGACTCCAGAAGGGTTTACAATTACCTTAGGATTTTTCTTCAGCTTCTTGTTTTTATTTTCTTGATGTTGTTTTTAACCTATAAAACCCTAAAACATTAAAAATATTAACTTCTGTGTGTTTTCGGACCTATTGCGTAGGTGACAGGCATCAGTCGCAACTGAGACAAAAAAAATTTCTGAAACCTGCTCCCGAGAGTGCCGGAAGTGTAGGTGGAACTTTTTGGGCCAAAACCTATGACATGGACCTTCAGGGCATAGAAAACAGCCCCAAACCTACGACTTCTACAAAAATCAGGTTAGAAATTGTGACCTGAACTTTTTGCGGGATTTTTTCTGAGATTTTTCTGGGTTTGTCTGGGCCTCTGTTCATGGTTGTCTAACTTCTGTCTCCGCCCATTTTTTACCTGTACTTTCTCTGTTTTACTCATAAAAGTGCGAACCTAGCCCCCTAGGGCTTCTGTACCCTCCACCTTTCTAGGAGGAGTTTTAGCTACAGCAGATCGTCTGAAATTTCAGTGTGTTCAACCATTTTTTAGATCTGGTCCCTTACCTTCAGATCCATTTTGGATTGGTTATTCATCCATCCAAACACCTATTTTCAGTTTTGTTTGGGTCTTCCTCTAGGGTCCCCTCTATTTCCCTCCAGGTTGTAGCCTTTCGCCACCTCATTTGCAACAATTTTCCCTCTGGTTTTTTGTTGTTTTTTTGCACCTATTTCTAGAAAATCTGACCTTTACATCATTGTCCCTCCTGAATTTAGATCTACTGGCTATTTTGGTGTGTTTTGACTAAATTTTTGCCTACCCACAAACTAGTTGTTGAGAGGCCCGCCTCCTTGGGTTTAGATTAATGCATAATTAGCTATTTATTTTCTGTTATATTCAGTTTCATTTGTCGTTATCTGCAGATTTATTTAAAGTTATACAAGACACTTTTTCTTTTTCTATACAAACATCTGGGTTTAAAAATTAAAATTTACACACTTAACACACACATCCTAAGTGAAGAAGCGCCAGGAAAATACTATAACATTGTAATCAATTGATCTTGCACCTCTCTGCCCTTGTTTTGACATTGTAATCATTTAATCTGGCACCTACTTGCCCTTGTTGGTCTCTCTTCCCTTTGTGATATGTTTTTGTTCTTTCATCATTGCGCCCCCAGGGCATTTATCTCAGAGACTTCTTGGCCTTCATCCTCAGTTTCTATTAGGAAGACATACTCCTCTGCGTAGGATTCAAGTCAATCCTCCATAGAGTTCGCATTCTGACTCCTCTTCTAGTTCATTGGGTTCCCCTTCTGATTCCATCCCCGTTCTCCCCCTGTCACCTTCACCATGTCTGGTCCAGGACCTAACGTTGGTGGTAGCCCCAGCCCTAATGTTGGGAATACTACTAGTGGGACTGCAATAGGAACTATCATGGCTACTCCCTTGCTCCCCTATATGGCAGGTCTCATTCTTCCCGATTTTAACCAGTTGATCAATGGCCCCATGCACCATGATGCTGGTTGGCCTACTATGCCAAACAAGCTCCCTTCCGACATCCCCAAGTTTGAAGGTCTCGCTGGAGAATATCCTACAAACGATGTTCGATCTTTCCACATGTGGTGTTCATCTAACTCCATCACCAATGACTTTGTCCGTCTTCGGTTGTTCCAATGTATGCTTACTGGCAACGCTTCTAAGTGGTATGTCGATCAGGCCTCCTCCTTTTATACCACCTTTGGGACTCTTTCTCGGGATTTTATGTCTTATTTCCAGCTTCCCCTTCATTACGACACTGGTACTGAAATTTTGACCTCTTTCCATCAGTCTTCTGCGACCCGCCTATCCGATCATGTCCAATAATGGTGGAGAAGAAAGAGTCTATGTCGAGCCCCTACCTTCGAAGAACATGCCTACATGGACTGGTTCCTTAGATCCCTTTTTCTTGCTATAGGAAAAGATGTCACATCTCATTTCCCTTAGACCGAAGAGGCTACTCTCCAGATTGCGTTAAAATATGACCTAATCTACGCACAGTATGGTTATGTTTATACCGTCTTACCTGATCTCACTAGACCTGGTGGAGCCAATGCACCAGGGGCATCCCATGCCACCGATGGTATCGTTGGAGCCCTTTCTCATCCATATGCTCATCCTCCCATGGGTTATGGTTTCCCTTAGGGAGGGGAAAGCTCCTTTAGCACCTTCCCCCCACCCGATAGCATGTATCCAGGATATGGCATGCCTACTTCTTTTGCCCAACCTATTTACCACAATGTTTCCCAACCTCCTTATTATCTGTATCCACAGCCTGGTGCTCCAACCCCTCCAACATTAGCACCCCCGGCTCCCTTGCCTTCTCAACCCCTACAATAGCAGCCACCTCCCCCCCAAGGGCAGGTTTATGCACAGCATGGCGTGACTAATCCTCCTACTTCCAAAAATAAGATGAAAGGCACCAAAAATAAATCTGCCCCAGGTAATCCAGGACCTAATCCCTAAGGGAATGCACCTAACACTGCTAACCAACAACAGGGCACTCATCCCAAGTAGGGCAGGCATGTTCGCACAAATAAGCCTTGTTATTGTTGTGGTGTCTATGGTCATTACACCCATGACTGTCCTCTTTTACCACAGATGCGTCAGATGTGGGAGACTCGAGCATCATCGCAAGGACACCAAGCCTCCCTTCGGTTCCTCCCAATGTTGCACCTAGCCAGCTGACTGTGTTTACCAATCCTTTCCCTCGATAAGGATTTGTGGCTACCCAACCACCTGACGGTCAGGCGGCCACTCAACCTCCTCCATCTCGTACCTCTTATTACCATATTCTCATGATGAACTTTTACCAACCCATTATCATTGACCTCAACCTTAAGACTCAGTCCCGTCAGTACAACAAGCCTCCCGCTACGTCTGCCCCCGAGCCCCCTTTTTCATGTTCCACAGAGCCTCTTTCGATAACCAATGGTCCTTTACAGATCCCTCAGCCTAAGGCAGAGGTTCATACCAAGATCCCCAAGGGACAATTACACTGAAATGCTGCTTCTAGTAAATTTTCCCATTCGTATAGTATAGTAGATGATTTGGCGGAATATCTTGCTGCCATCTCAACGCCAGAACTCCTCCAGTCGTTCCCTACACAACGAAAATATCTACTAACTTTCATGGGCACTATGGATCCTTCAAATGATTGTTTGATCATCTTCGATTGACCAGTCATAACATCCTCCCCTTCCTGCTTCCATCGCCTTCCAAATCCCCGTCAAGATCTGGAATGCCAATGTCTCTCGTTGTATCATTGATGAGGGGGCATCCACCTGTGTGATGTTTGCTTCCATTTGGAAGAAACTTGGATCTCTTGAGTTGGCCCCTTCCACTATCACCCTCCAAGCATGGGATGGCCACTAATCCTAGCCCATTGGCCTGTTCTGCAATTATCCTATTACTCTCGCGGGCAAGATTGTTTTCGTTGACCTAGAAGTCATTGATGCCCCCTTAGATTACAACATTCTATTGGGTTGTAGCTACACCTATGCGATGTCTGTTGTACCATTTGTGGTTCACCGCAAGATGTCCTTTTCTCATAACGGAAAGATAGACACCATTGACTAGTTGATATATTATGAACTGAAGTCTCGGACCTCCCCTAAATCCATCATCTCTTTGGTGGCCAATAAGAAAATCGTCGAACCTTTGACCAGTGTCTCAACCGGAGTCTACAAAGACTCCTATTTTCTTGGTTCATTCCCTAGTCTTCCTCATCCTGTCTCTGATCCCAACCCATCAAATTTTTGCATGATGAAATTGTCTCAGGCTTACCTCAAGCGGCCTGCTTCAGTTAGTCAGTAGCCCAACCCTCTGCAACCTACTCCTAGCACTTCAACTCATTCTTCAGAACCCTCTCCTCCTAGCCCTTCATTTGTAGCTCATATCCATGAGCCTCTTTACCCTCCTGGAACGGTTCCTCCTGGCCTTAACCATCTCGGAGCTGTCCCGCCTGGCCATTACCCCTCCAGTCAGATACCGTTCCTAGCTCCCCCTCCTGGAGTTTTCTTGGTACCCGTTATGGATACCTTATCCCTTCCTAACCTGACCCTAGGGATCCCATTCTAGTACATTGATCCCCTAGCTGCTACGCCGCCTGGTCAACCCAAACCTTGTCTAGCTTTGACCCCAATCCAACTGGTCCCCATGACCCCTCCCTCTGCTACCTTTCCTTAGCCACCTTAATAGGAACCTCCTCCTATCAAGACAGCTTTGGGTAAAGGGGGCAAAGCTCGTAAGAAGGCACCAAAAGACAAGGCTACCCCGACTGACCTTGCTCCTCCTTAGCCTCCAAAGCATACCCAACCTTGTGCTTTGTTTTATGTTGTTGGTCATGCCACTTATCATTGTCCTAAATCACCTTGTATCAAGCCCATGGTTAATGTTGCGTTCCGTGAGTCTACGGTCCCTGAAGCCTATGTTTCTTCCTCGACTACAACCAAGAACCTAAGACTATTCACACCAACCAACCTTATTCTTTGTGTGATCTCCATGGCCATTATACTCACTGTTGTCCCTACCTCACGCATTACCGCGCCTCCTTGGAGGTAGTTCAGGAGTACAAGATTGAAAAAAATCAGTCTGCCTCTCCCGTACTTGCATAGTATGCTTCAAGCCAGCTTGAGGATTTACTTGCTCCCATTGAAATTTCCCCTTGTGATGTTAAGATGACGGAGCTTGCGGCCACCATCCTCTACCTATGATCATTCATGAGATCCATGGTGGAATCTCCCTCTGAGACTTCCCCTTCTACTTCGCTCGACCTCCCTTCGGCGATCACCCTAGGCTCAACATCAGTGGATCCCTTATCTACTTATTCTTCCGTCACCCCCCGTGACAATGCGCATGTGAACCTCTCTTCTCATGATGATGAGTCAGATAGCTTCACCACGTCATGTGGTCTCTCTTCCTCCAATCACCCCATCTTCTACTGTGATGATGACATCATGGAAGCCTTTTCAACCCTGACTTCATCTTTCCCACCCATAAGAGGAATGGCACCATCCATGTCTATGGTGACTTTTGTGACCTGAGCATAAGATTCCCCTAAGGTAGCTCCCACACACCACCTAATCGTCGGTGTGCGAGTGGTAGACATCCTACCCAGAACACTCCCTCTAGCAGTGTTTGTTCGATTTCTACCTTACGCTCATGTTTCCAGCATTGTTCATCATCCTCTCATTTGTTGTCTTATGGCACCCTTCAGATGGACCCCCCGTCCCCACCTTATATCAGTTATGCCAATGGTGCAAGTCGCTACTCTCAGAATCTAGCCTCAGTACGTTGGGCCATTTTTACCCCCTTGCATTCACTTGTTCTCTCGAACAGTGTATGCATTGGTACTGCCACCGATAATAAGGCCAAATATGATGCAGTGCGAGGTTTATTAGTCGATGCCCTTTCCCATCACATCCTCCACCTTCATGTTCGTTTAGATTCCCTGCTTCTTGTCATGCAATTGAATGGTGTATATCATGTGCATAATCCTATCCTTTTTAGAAGATATTTATGAGTGAAGATTTTGATGCATGAATTTGAAATCATTACATTCATCCATGTACCTAGAGCACAAAATCACTATGTAGATAGCATTGCAAACGTTATTTATTGGCTGAAACAGCAGTAGATTACACTTCAGATCTAGAGCAAATTTTTGTACAAAAATTTAGATCTATACCATATCTATACACTAGATAGGATCCTCTTCAAATTCCCCTTGGGGTTTTCAGAAAAATATGAAGTGCAAGGTGTTGGGGTTCCTTTGTTTTGGCCAGATTGGCAAAACCAAAAGACAAGACAATGTCAGAACCGCTTTGGGATCTCAGGATCTAGCCCTCCCGGATCCAAAGAGGGATCTCCCTATAAATCTAAAGAATGATATATCTTTAAAGTTCAATTTAATGTATTAGGCTAGTTATAGAGCACAAGGGTTTGTTTTGTTCGTTTGGTTGGAGATCATTAACTGAGAAGGTTATGTGAAGTGAAGAAGGAAACAAGTAGAAGGATGTTTCAGCATGGGAAGATAGGTCAAGAGAAGTGACAATCCATTGGGCTACGGAGTCATAAAAGGGTTTACTTGCATACCAACTATCCAAGGGTTTCCACAGGGCAAGTCATCTATACCAAAGGATTTCTTTAGATAGATGGTGAGATGGGAAATTAAGAAGTGAGGTGAAAGAAAGAAACCAAAGTGCAGCCTAAGATCAGGTAAGGACTTTTAACCTATCTTGCTTTTGACATACTTTCAAAGGAAACTCTCAATAAAGATACAAATGGTAGCTTAAGATCAAGAAAATACTTTTAACTTAGCCTGCTTTCAGCATACTCTCAAGGGAGACAATCCAGCAGTCCTCATAACCACTTTCAGACAGTAGAAAACATTTAAGATTAACACAAAGCAAGGCCTAAGATCAGAGAAAGACTTTTAACCTTCTCTGCTTTTGACACCAACTCACAGGGAAACTTTCAAGACAAACTGTTGGAGAAAAACTAGAGGACAGGGCTAACCATAAACTTCCCTAGTTCAATATTTACTTAGCATGCAATGAAAATATCTTTCAAGAATAATGTTTCAAGTTGTACTCAGCAAGACATGGGCTCACCAACATTTCTTGACTGGTTATACTCTATAGAATTATCCTTAAAATACACAATCAGAGGAAAACATAAAGATAAAACTTATCACTGAGATTTAGGGTACTTCCAACAGTATTTCCTAATCTATATCTACTGTTCTTTATCAGATAATAATGGACAGTATGAAAAAACATGAAAGGAGACAATAACAGTAAGGAAAACATCACCAATAATATAGACCAGGATCCTGTGAATCTGCTTGTTCAATTGATGTGCAAAACCAGTCACATACTTTGAGTCCAGTGGCTTTTTACAGTCCAAACTTCTCTTCCCAGCCTACTATATTAAAAAATACTCAGCTACTTCCCTCAATAACGGTTCAAATAGTCAATAGAATCCCAACCCTTTACAATGAATCTTCAATGAGTACTTATAAGTGAATGAGGAGGTGGAATAGTAGATATGAGCTTAAATGATTCATTAAAACAGAGGGGAGGAAGTATTCAAATTCCAACTCTGCTTAATGGATTTGCATTAACTATTGGTACCCCTTAGGCTAGTTTAGAAGTCTCTGTCATATTGACAATAACTTCAGGTATGTTTCTTTGATGTACTCTCTAGCTTCTGGTACTCTGATATGTCTTCTGAGATAAGTAAGGTGGATAGTTTGGCTTGCAGGTCTTCCATGCCTTCATAACTGCTATCCTGACAGTTTTAGGAATTTTTGTCAGTGTAATAACTGCCAGGCTGCTTGGTGGAGTGTAGAATAGGTCATGTGAGTTGTTCCTTCCTTTGGAGAAAGAATTCTCTATTGATTTGTCATGTTTTTTAATGCCTCGAACACTGATATGATTTTGATAGTGTTTTTCAAGCTTCAGTAAGCCTCCTTGATCATCTTTGGGTCTTTTTCTGTGTCCTTTATCCTTCTAAGCATTGGATATAAGCATTAAATCTTCAATATTATGCATTAATCCTTTAATCTCTTTCTGATACTCTTTAGACTTATGCTGGCCTGTGTTTGTGAATATACAGGTTATAGAGGTGTTAGAGGAGTTATGTTAGGGTCAATAACCTTGATCTTCAATTAAACATGCTTTTAAACCTTCTTAGTGATTTCTTCCTCTGCGATCTTTGGCTTTGTGATAGTCTTTCTGCATTATATGTCACCTGACTGTGACTGTGGAGACTGTATGAATTCATCACCCTTTGAAACCTGAAAAACACGATAAACACGTTATAAAAAACCTACGGGAGTGGGAATGACTACTTCAGAGGCTTGTGAGGGTGGAGGAGCAGTGAGGAAAAATGTGGATGCAATGGAAAAATGGGAGGAAAACCCTGGCAGAGAAGCTAACCAGGTCTGATGGGGGTTTGAGTGCGACGAGAGACGTGGACCATTAGATCAAGACAATCTACGGTGGAGAGCTCTCGATGAAGCGTTTGGGAGAATAGATGAATGGAAAATGAATGGGGTTGCGATATAATACGAGTCGTTCGATCTCAGAGATCGACGGCTGGGATTAAAAGTGAAGGCAATGTTGCAGAGGACAACGGTATATTAGAAAAACGGGGATGGTTTTCGCAAAATGAAATGGGGGGAGGCGGTTTTGAGAAGATGGAATGTGATTCCATACATTGGCCGACACATGGATCTTCAAAACTGGCCATTTCGTAAAAATTTGAAATGTTAACTTTTGGGCACAAAATTTTTGTGAAACAGAGTTTAAGTCGCCGGATCATTGTTGAGAGATCGGACGGTGCGGATAGCGCGCGATCGGTCCAAAGCTATGCAAAGGATGTATTGTGGGACCGACATTTGTTTTGTCCTGTAGTGGAAACATCAAGTGGCGGGGTAAAAGTTCAGGTGAAAAATTGGTTTTATCGGGTTAAGTCCCAATTGTTGGATCTCTGAAATGAATGGTGGAGATTTAAAAGATGAAGCGGAAAGTTTGAGAGTGAGGAAGGGAAAACAGATGAAAGGGCAGAAGGATGAGCGCCTGAGGACCGTTGATCTGCGAAGATCAATGGTTCACATTTATTTAAATCATAACATCGGGAAATGGAAAAAATAGATAGAAGGCAAGGTTTTTTATGTATTCAACCGCCCGATTGCGGGGCTAAGGTTATATGAGGAAAAGGGCTTAAAGGTAATAAGCCCTCAGGGGCTTAAGGCCTATAGAGTGTGGAAGACTAATTTTAGGCCAAAACAAGGATTTTTAAAGCTAAGAAAGGGTTCTGATAGATGAAAGAAGGGATTAAAAAAAAACAAATAAGGGAAAATATAAGGTTTCAAGATGGTTAGGATGATTTAGGGATTAAATGAAGGACGATTTTGAGGGATTTTTAGAAGGAAAAAAGGATGAAAATGGGGATTTTTTGGGAGTGAAATGGAGAAAACGGAGGCCTTTTGAAAATGGTTCCTTTCACAAACAGCAAGGTTCATTAATCGAAATAGCATTGAAGATTCTCTAAAGGATAAAAGACACATGAAGGCTTCAAGAATGATATATTTTCAGGGGAAATTATCACTTGAAGGCTTGATGACAAATTTAGCCACATGTTTGCTTTGAAAAATTATCATAGGTAGCTAACAGTGGCTCCACATGGGGATGGCATCTTCTTGAAGGTGTCAATAATCTCATATATAATCTTTGGAAGTAGGCCAGAGCCTAGTACTTGACCATTTTTTTCTTCTTTGATCAACTGTTACAAACATCATAGACATTATATCAGCAGGAAACATTTTCCCAAACAACTACCTACCCATCCTATTGTCCTAACATTTTTTCTTTAAGGTGCACTTAGACTTGCAGACCTTTCACATCATCATTTTTTATTGAAAGCAGAAACTAATCTAATTCTATCCTTATTCCTCCATGGGACCAGATTAAGCAGTTGGACCCATAGCTCCTCTACCTAAACTAATATCTACTAGGATTAAACTGTCTGGCAGATTTTCATTCTCTATATTCTAGAATAGAAATTGAAACACAGCCAAACCAGGATTAGACTGTTTGATTTGCTGTGCGTCCATGGCATAAAGACAAGCTGCACATGGACTAGACTTTGCAGAAATTTAAAACAAAATTTGAAGGCTTCAGATCTGAGAATCACCAGCATCCTTCATTCTTTTTATGACTCAGATTTTGGACATTTTAGAGTCATCTTCTTTCTTCTTTTCAGCTTTGGTTTTGGTCTTGTTAGAGCTGTCGTTTTTCTTCTTTTCTGGTTCAAGTTTTGAGCATATTAGAACCAGTCCTTTTTGTACCTTTGGCTCAAATTTTGATCTGATTAGAGCCATTCTCTTTTAATGCTTCATAGGTTCTGGATTTGAGCATGTTTGAACCTTTCTTTTCTAATGTTTTTGTATTTTTTGAATTTTTCTTCAAAGTCAAATCGACAACTAACTAAATGCTCACAGGCTGAGATTTATTGAGATTCCTACATACCCTATTCTAACTTGAGATATTTACATGTCTAGCTGAAACACTGTCTTTTCCAATACATCCAGTCAATCAGATGATCCCACGACTGGTTTTTTCTCATCTCTTTGAGCATGTTGGACAGGCAGGGCCACTCCCATTCTCTTTGTTTTTTAGCAGCAGCTTCTAAAATGTTTCTTGTTGTCTGCAACAAGTTGCTCTTGATGGCCTTTGATCCTTCTCTAAATGTCTACAGGAAATGATCATAAGGATCTCGAAATAATACCTAGTTGTGAGTATTTGACAAGTAGGTTTCAACCAGGATTACTTCCTCTTCCACTGGATCAAGGAAAATATTCTTTTGAGAAAGAAACTCTTCCTCATCTTCATTATTTTATGAACTAGAGGAATCATCATATACTGCAGTGTTGTCCTCTTGTAGCTCTGAGATATTCTGATTTGGTGGAGTGAGCGCTGTGAAAAGATCCATGTATTCTTGAGCAAGGGTGTGTTCCATTGCTTCCTCTTTTTCAAGAGAAGGCTCCTTGGTTTCAACCTCCTCAAAAAATTCTTCATTGTTTTCCTCTTCACCCTTTGAGATGAAAGGCTGTTGATTTCCAAACACATGGAAACTATTACAGATGATCTAAGATAAAGCAGAGTGAAGATTCAATTAATCTTCACCTGCTACTAGACTTTCATAACTTTCCTCATCAGTATCATAAATAGCCTGCATGGGTTCATTACTTTGTTGAAGTTGATGGAACTGATCTTCCTTCCACAAATCTACTAATGATGGCCCTACAATATCAACTTCTATTTGGATAAAATCATCATCAAATAGATCAAAATTAGGAAAATCATTAAAGTAAGTAATGCTACCAATCAAACATGCTGGATTATTAGAAAATCTTTCTTCATTTTGATTTACAGAGGATCTTTCTAAATTTGTACAACAAAGCTCAGTAGATGAATTTTCAAGAGTTTTTATTTTACAATAAGTTTCAGATGTTGGCTGTCTATTGATGATTTGATCTATTTCTTCTTCTGTCAAAGGGGAAGATGCTCTTGTGTTTCTTTGAGCAGAAGTGCAGCAGCTCTCTGTTTCTTGTGAAGACTAAGTTTGAGGCTGGATGTCTTCTTGGGCCTCAGCTACAAGGGATGATAAATCAGTGTTCGTGTTTTCAGGGATATCTTGAGGGATGTCTCTTATTTCTTGACTGATTTCTTCCTCAACTGATCTATCTAGGCTCTTGTGATAGCTAGGATGCATATGAAACTCTTGAATGGCTTCTAACAAATCTTCAGGATGCATGTCTACCAAATTCTCATCAATATCTAACAAGTATTGTATGATGTTCTGAGATTGGTCACAATAGTTTGCAATCCATGGTATGGATGAGGGGTTTTCTTTGTATTTCTCATAAAATACTTGGTGCATGTCTTTCAAAAAAAACAAACTCCTAGGTTCTAACCATTCATAACAGTCCCTTGCCTTTCCTTCTAATGTTAACATGAACATTTTCACAAGGCAGTCTTCATGCCATTCAATCTTTACTTTCCATACATGTATGTGAAATTTGATGAGATGTAACAGTGGGTCATCAAACTCTTCACCTTGAAAAATAGGAAGGTTATCATCCCAAAACACCTAGGGCATCTTATGTAGGAACCCAGGGATATGTTCTCTACTCATTGGGGCATATCTTCGTTGTATCCTTGGAATCATGCTTGTAAATCAGAAAAGAGGTCAATGTGTCTATTCAACCAGTTCAAATTCTTCTACCAGTGTAGTCATTTGGTCTTTTTGGAGTTGTGGAGTGTGGAGTCACCAGGTGGATTAATTTGAATGTTTTGAAGTAGGCTTTTGTCCACCATCACCAATTAAATACCAATCTAAGGATATTATGGGCCTTTTGAGGTCTTGAGGGTATATTAGGTATAAAGTACTCAAAATTCCCCAGTATGGTCGCCATTATGTTGGGGTTCCTGTGTTTTGACCAAATTGGCAAAACCAAAAGACAAGACAACATCAGAACCACTTTGGGATCTCGGGATCTAGCCCTCCCGGATCTAGAGAGGGATATCTCTATAAATGTAAAGAATGATATATATTTAAAGTTAAATTTAAGGTATTAGGCTATTTATAGATCACAAGGGTTTGTTTTGTTCGTTTGGTTGGAGATCATTAACTGAGAAGATTATGTGAAGTGAAGAAGGAAAAAAGTAGAAGGATGTTTCAGCATGGGAAGATAGGTCAAGAGAAGTGACAATCCATTGGGCTATGGAGTCATAAAAGGGTTTTCTCGCATACCAACTATCCAAGGGTTAGCACAGGGCAAGTCATCTATACCAAAGGATTCCTTTAGATAGATGGTGAGATGGGACATTAAGAAGTGAGGTTAAAGAAAGAAACCAAAGTGTAGCCTAAGATCAGATAAGGACTTTTAACCTATCCTGCTTTTGACATACTTTCAAAGGAAACTCTCAATAAAGACACAAAGGGTAGCTTAAGATCAAGAAAAGACTTTTAACTTAGCCTGCTTTCAACATACTCTCAAGGGAGACAATCCAGCAGTCCTCATAACCATTTTCAGATAGTAGAAAACATTAAAGATTAACATAGAGCAAGGCCTAAGATTAGAGAAATACTTTTAACCTTCTCTGCTTTTGACACCAACTCACAGGGAAACTTTCAAGACAAACTGTTGGAGAAAAACTAGAGGATAGAGCTAACCATAGACTTCCCTAGTTCAATATTTACTTAGCATGCAATGAAAATATCTTTCAAGAACAATGTTTCAAGTTGTACTCAGCAAGACATGGGCTCACCAACGTTTCTTGACTGGTTATACTCTATAGAATTATCCTTAAAATACACAATCAGAGGAAAACATAAAGATAAAGCTTATCACTGAGATTTAGGGTACTTCCAATAGTATGTCCTAATCTATACCTACTGTTCTTTATCAGAGAATAATGGACAGTATGAAAAAACATGAAAGGAGACAATAACAGTAAGGAAAACATCACCAATAATATAGACCAGGATCCTGTGAATCTGCTTGTTCAATTGATGTGCAAAAACAGTCACATACTTTGAGTCTAGTGGCTTTTTATAGTCCAAACTTCTCTTCCTAGCCTACTATATTACAAACTACTCAACTACTTCCCTCAATAACAGTTCAAACAGTAAATAGAATCCCAACCCTTTACAATGAGTCTTCAATGAGTAGTTATAGGTGAATGAGGAGGTGGAGTAGTAGATATGAGCTTAAATGATTCATTAAGACAGAGGGGAGGAAGTATTCGAATGCCCACTCTGCATAATGGCTTTGCATTAACTTTTAGTACCCCTTAGGTTGGTTTAGAAGTCTCTATCATATTGACAATAACTTCAAGTATGTTTCTTTGAAGTACTCTCTAGCAGTTGGTACTCTGATCTATCTTCTGAGATAAGTAAGGTGGATAGTTGGCTTGCAGGTCTTCCATGCCTTCATAACTGTTGTCCTGACAGTTTTAGGAATTTCTGTCAGTGTAATAACTACCAGGCTGCTTGGTGGAGTGTAGAATAGGTCGTGTGAGTTGTTCCTTCCTTTGGAGAAAGAATGCTCTGCTAATTTATCATGTTTTTTAATGCCTCGAATACTAATATGACTTTGATAGTGTTTTTGAGGCTTCATTAAGACTCCTTGATCATATTTGGGTCTTTATCTGTGTCCTTTATCCTTCTAAGCATTGTATATAAGCATTAAGTCTTCAATATTATGCATTAATCCTTTAATCTCTTTCTGATACTCTTTAGACTTCTGCTAGCCTGTGTTTGTGAATATACAGGTTACAGACACACTGGAGGGTTTATGTTAGGGTAAATAACCTCGATATTCAATAAAACATGATTTTATACCTTCTCAATGATTTCTTCCTCTGCGATCTTCGGCTCTGTGATAGTATTTCTCCATTATATGTTACCTGACTATGACTGTGCAGACTGTATGAATTCATCACCCTTTGAACCCTGAAAAACACGATAAACACGCTATAAAAAACCTGTGGGATTGGGAATGACTGCTTCAAATGCTCGTGAGGGTGGAGGAGCAGTGAGGAAAAAATTCTATGGAGTGGAAAAATGGGAGGAAAACCATGGCAGAGAAGCTGACCAGGTCCGATGGGGGTTTGAGTGCAACGAGAGACGTGGACCATTAAATCAAGACGATCTACGGTGGAGAGCTCTCGATGAAGTGTTTGGGAGAATATATGAATGGCAAATGAATGGGGTTGCGGCATAATACGAGCTGTTCGATCTCAGAGATCGACGACTGGGATTAAAATCAAAGGCAACGTTGCAGAGGGCAGCAGTATAGTGGGAAACAGGGGATGGTTTTTGCAAAATGAAATGGGGGGAGGCAGTTTTAAGTGGATGGAATGTGATTCCATACATTGGCCGACACGTGGACTTCAAAACCACCCATTTTGAAAAAATTTGAAACATTAACTTTTGGGCACAAAAATTTTGCGAAACAGAGTTTAAGCCGTCAGCTCATCGTCAGGAGGTTGGACGGTGAGGATAGCACGCGACCAGTCCAAATATGTGCAAAGGATGTATGGTGGGACCGACATTTTTTTTGTCGCATAGCGGAAACATCAAGTGGCGGGGTAAAATTTCGGGTGAAAAATATGTTTTATCGGGTTAAGTCCCAATCGTTGGATCTCCAAAATGAACGGCGGAGATTTAAAAGATGAAGCGGAAAGTTTGAGAGTGAGGAAGGGAAAACAGATGAAGCAGCGGAAGGATGAGCGCCTGAGGACCGTTGATCTATAGAGATCAACGGTTCACATTTGTTTAAATCATAACATCGGGAAATGGCAAAAATAGACATAAGGCAAGGTTTTTTATGTATTTAAGCACACGATTGTGGGGCTATGGTTATATGAGGAAAAGGGCTTAAAGGTAATAAGCCATCAGGGGTTTAAGGCCTTTAGAGTGCGAAAGACTGATTTTAGGCCAAAACAAGGATTTTTAAAGCTAAGTAAGGGTTCCGATAGATGAAAGAAGGGATTAAAAAAAAACAAATAAGGGAAAATACAAGGTTTCAAGATGGTTAGGATGATTTAGGGGTTAAATGAAGGATGTTTTTGAGGGATTTTTCGAAGGAAAAAAGGATAAAATGGGGATTTTGTGGGATTGAAATGGAGAAAATGGAGGCCTTTTGAAAACGGTTCCTTCACAAATAGAAGGGTTCATTAATGGAAAAAACAGTGAAGATTCTCTAAAGGATAAAAGACACATGAAGGCTTCAAAAATGATAGATTTTCATGGGAAATTATCACTTGAAGGCTTGATGACAAATTTAGCCACCTGTTTGCTTTGAAAAATTATCATAGGTGGCGAACACAAGGAGTAGATCTGAGATCTTATGCAACAGATCTGCAGAATGATTCAGAAATTCTAGAGAAGATACAGCAGTATTCAGATTAGATCTAAAATTTCATGGAATAGATCTGAAATCCATCGATTTCCATAGTGAAGGGCAGATCCCCAACACTATAAATCTCTCCTCCAAATGTGTGCCAAAACACCCTGCAACTGTACCCTTGCAAATAACGCAGTACTGGAATGAAAACTGCACTGTAGGCTCTAGAACATGTTTGGCCTCAAACCAAGATCTGAAAATGTAGCTCCAGTCATCCAATACTCTCTTGCCAATGGGATAGAAGCCTTCCCCACTGAAAAGAGGCACTAGATTGGCCTAGATCGGAGTAGATCTAGACTCCACTTGCTGCAACTTACAAAGACAACCAAACCCTCAATAGGATCTGTGTTGTAGTTGGAAGAAGAGCTTGGCCAAATGCCTGATAGTGGACAAGAAATGAAAACCCTTCCAAGAGCTACTCAAGGAAAGAGGTGGGATTCCCGATCATGAACACCCAGTGCTAAACAACACTATTCTCTGCTAAACAGCAAGGAGAATAAGAAATTTCTAAACAGAAAAAATCTTCAGAAATATGATAATCATCAACAACCATCTCATGTTGTCCTCCTCTTCCTTTTATAAGATTGAGAGCTTGAAAAACCCTAAACCATCTCAATGAAATAGCTCTTTCCACATGAGCCACCTCCAACTAGAACTGTGTTGTGCCTCAATGAAGATCACTCCTTCTAGACAGCGCTATTGATTTGGTCATGGTTGACCCAGTCAAAAGATTCAGTCCCTTTCACACATAAGGGTGTTTATGTAAATAGCCCAGATTTATCTTTGGTCATATGTGGCATTGATTTGTTTTCTGTTCTACTAGTTTTTATTGTCCTCCTTTACACATTTATTCATACAATAGAAAAATGAAACAAAAATGAATATTCCCATTAACATGGGCTAATTGGGAATATTACAGTCCTCCCCTCCAAAATGTTGCTTGTCCTCAAGAAATTGATAAGTTGAGTTCTGCAACACTTCTCCTCCTCCATTGGTGACTCCATCATGAATTAAGCTTCATCCATAAGCTAAGTGTTCACCAATCCAACCCTCCATGAATTGTTCCTCCAAATCCATCATGAGATGTACATAGTCCATCCCACAAGGAGTCAAGAACTCAAATGAAACAAACATGGTTGAACCAATGCTCTCCATGAAACATGTAGCATAAGGTACATAGAGAGTCTCCATCCCATGTGGTACATACATGCCTCCCATCCTCCCTCCATACATACCCATAAAAAGTACAAGTACATATTCAATATATGGAAGAAAAAATACATATACACAAATAGAAAATTGAGCATGAGGAGGTGGGTCATAGTCCAATATATGGTACCAGCATAGTGCATCTCCTGCCCGCATCAGATCAAGGTGTGGTAAGTGGTTTTCCCACCACTTACTTTCTGCCCATGTTATCTCACTATGGATGAAAGTGTGAGATATGTTTGGTGCTTTTAGGAAGCACCCCTCATGATATAAAATCTCCCTTTGTTCATCAAGGGAGTGGCCAAATTCAGAAATTTGTGTGGCCCAAATTTTGCCATAATATTTACAGAATATATCACTCCTCCTTAGAGCCATGGCCTACATAAACATGGTGAAAGAATATGTACAATCAGAAAATAAAACATGCTTTACATGATCAGATTCTTCACCAACAAGACTCCTCATAAAAATGGAGTGGTACATGGATCTTTCCCCTCTTTCAAAAGAAGGAAGACCTGGCTGAAATAACTCCTTCATAGAGTCATGTTGCTGCCCCAACTCCACATAGTACATGCATTCTTGAAAATTTTGATATAGTTCTTCTTTCAAGCCTTCCCAATCAAATATCCTCATGATGATGTTGTAGATGCTCATGGAATACATATGGCTGAAATAGAACTCTTGGTAAGCCCTTTGTAGCAACTTCTTCTTGAGCTTGGAGGCTCTAGACAAGAAGATTGTACCATGGTGATAGATGACTCCTTCTTGGACTAAATATCCCTCTTCATGCAACTGGTCATAAAGTATCATACAAGTGTTTAGATCTTTGGAATAATCCACCAACAGTTGGGATTTCCAATATAGATCGAAACTGCTCAACAATGACAGCGCTAATGGTGTATCAACAGAAATTTATGTCATGTTGTTGATCTCCTCCTTGACATTCCTCATGCCAAAGGTGTATCTTGGAAGGCCATTCCTTCCATTCTTCTCCTCCCATAGCGCAAATCCAGAAATGAGAGTGGGTGATAATGATAAGGGAAGAAGATCTCCCTCCTTCTTGAGCTTACCCAAGTCTCCCGATGTTGTAGCTTTGTCTTCTAGTGCTCCAATCCCTCCTGGATCTTGTTTGGTCAATTTAGTGTGTCCTAAATTGCTACATTAATTTATCAATCCGGGATTCGTAAGCTGATGAAGTGTGGCGCACTATATGTGCAAGATAACCTATCTCTTACTTTTTGGTTGTTTTTGGATTTTTTATGAAATTCTGAAAAAACAAGTATGGAGACAAATATTCAAGACAACAATGTCTTTCTAATGATTTTCCAAACTTCAAAAGAATTTTAAAACACACAATGACAAAATTAATTCTTCAAATAAAATGAAATTGCATCACTACTCTAGTCAAACAAACAATGAACTACTGATCATGAAACTCATTATTCTTGCTGCTGTTCAAACACAAAAGAAACTATGTTGAAAGAAATCCAAAAGTTGCAACAAAGTAAATCTAAATCAAATTACATCAACTTATCTTCTGATCCCTCATCATTAGTCCAGCTATGATTTTCTGAGGTAACCATAAACAACTTGAGTAACCTGATATCTAACTTGCAGAAAGTAAACTAATATCAAACTACACATTCATAATTCAATCCCTCACCATCAGTCCAGCTGTGGCTTTCGGAGGTAACTGAAGATGTCATGAGCAATTTAATATATTTAACTTGCAGAAAGTAAACTAATATCAAACTATACATTCATAATTCAATCCCTCACCATCAGTCTAGCTGTGGCTTTCGGAGGTAACTGAAAATGATATGAACAATTTGATATATCTAAATCTAACTACTGAAACAAATGTGCAAGATTGAAATAAACAAAGCAATACTGAAATTAAACAGAAACTAGGAAAAGTAAATTAGCAGCAGAACAATATTAATTCCATGTCATTAGTCAAAAATTTATGCAAATGCCCGGGCTGCCTATTTATAACCTGAAACAAGAACACTGATCAGTTAACAATAACATAAAACATGAAAGATTATGGACAGAAGTACAATGTAAAGCATAAAAGATTATGAACAGAGATGAAGCATAAATACCATGAAAGATGCAATGTATAAACACATGAATGAATTATGGCACAATAAGCTTAAAGAAATAAAACAAGAACTATACAATAATGCACAAAACCTCAGCGTGTGCAGGGGCCCTCTGCACCAGCCTTGGCAACAGCCTTCAAATACGAATTACGCTTGGAAATAGAGTCTTCTTATATATTAAAATGCAGTCATAACAGAGAGGTGATATTACGGCACAGTGGCAACGTAATTACATTACAGAGCTATCTGGAGGCTAATCTAATATGCGTATGCAAACGCGTTATTTATAACAAAGGTAATATAACTAATTCCCTAAAGTTTGTGCTGATAGAGAACACGTAAACCATTACGTCCAGAGATCTAGGATCATGGCCGCGTTGAGGAGTAAATCTATGAAGAGTGGATGTTGAATTCGGCTTATGGAGCCATGTACAGGTGTTGATTTGTCTCCCGCAATTCAGAAACGGCCATATAAATCTTCACGTGACGCGAAACAGAGTCCTGTCACCGTGGGACTCTACGGTTGACTTCCACTTGGCCACCTTTGACCGCAGCCTCCTTAGGTGAATTTTCTCGAGCCAATAGGACACGATCCATGTCCACATCATTTCTGACTTGCCCATGTGGCTCGTTTTTCCTGAAGACACCTGTAACATATACTTTTACAAAATGGCTGCGGAAAGTTGCAGCAGCTGCGGAAAGTGGCAAGATTCCGCAGCTAAATGAGAAAAAATCTAAATCAAACAGAAGACACAAAATATAGTTAAAAACCATTTTAGATGCTCTTTTGCAATTAATATACAATGATCTTGACAACTTGGAAGGCTCGGGTGAATGAAAAAGGTCTAGGAAGATGTATAAGATCAATGCAGGTTTGAGACTCAACATACCCCCACTGTGAAGGTGTTGCATGTCCTCATGAAACCAAAATTTTAATAATCCTTCTTCAGTTCATATGCCTTGACACTTCAGCCAGTACATCCAATCCTCTCCTCTTATTCCTTGGTGCTGCTAACATCCTAGGCTTCTTCATTAAACATCTAAATTTGATATTAACCATTGCTCTGCTTAACTTCTGGCATTTCCTTTTCAATTTCTTGTTCTTCTTCTACCATATTCCCAGATGTAGCATGGTATTATCATGAATGATTTTGTCCAATTTTCTTTGTTCCTTCAATGTCTCATTTTCATTTTTAATGTGTCTATTTAAAAGCTCTAGCTCAAATACTTCCTGTTTCAGTGATTGGACTAGATCATTTTGTGATATGTGAGGCTGAATGGACGAAGTACTGGGACCTGTAGTTGCTTTTCCTAAAGATTCTATATAATCATATACTTCTTGCTGCTTGGGGTCTATATCAGGTGTCATTTTTATTGGGATGTCCCCAAAATTCCGTGAAGGAGAGTTGTCTTCAAAATATGGCTGAGAAGGGCTCACATCAACATCTTGCTGAGAATGGGATGGACTATGTTCAATGTCTGACTGAGAATGAAATGAACCAGGTTCACTAACTGATTGAGAGTGAGATGGACTATGGTCAGCTGGGGATTGTTCAGATGTTTCTTCTCCCAAATTGATGAAATGGGGTCCTTTCATTTGCGTTTTCCTCAATTTCCCCTTAAGTCTGGAACTTCTTCTCACACGCTGTGGACCACTATCTTTTTGCTTTTGTTTTCCTTTCTCTTTCTTCTTGGCTATAGATAACTGTTCTTGAAGATGAACCAATCTTTCAGATAACACTTGATGATCTTCTTCTTCGGAAGAAGGGGTTTGATATATAGCCTCAATACTTTTTCTCTCTTCTGATGTTATTGGCTTTTTACCCTTGGTTTCTTTCTTTTTCCTTTTTGACAACCTCTCTTCCCTACTAGTTCTTTCAATTGTAGTAGTAGGAGTACTTTGAGTTTCATCATTTGTTCTTTTTCTCCTACTCCTTCTTGATGTGCTACCTTCAAGAATTTCTTGAGGTTCCTCAAAGAAATTTCTGATCAAAAATTGTTCCCATGTGTCCTTCTTCTCCTTTAACTCTTTTTCAATCAAAATTTTTACAAGACCATGGTGATATAGATGTGGTTCTACATCCCCTAAATGTTTCTGAACAGTCACAAACATATTCTTCAAACTATTTAATAGAAAATATGGGAGATTGAGAGTTTGATTATCTAGAAAATTCATTAGCAATCTGGTATGGTACATATACATGGACCCAAAACGGCCTTCACAGGTAATGAATTTTTGAACAACTAGCAGCAAAGTAGCCCATTCTTCTTTCAAAGCATGAACAGGAATTCCTCTTTTAAAAATAGTTATGTCCATACCTTGGTTTCGTAAGATTATTCTCCAAGCTTCATCACTAATGCTTTTGTTCTTAAACCATCGTTCACCCTCTTGAGGAAGTTCCGTGGCAGTTGCTATAGATGCCTCATTCACCGTGAACTTAAGGTCTCCAATCTCTACCTCCAGGCCATTGAACGACCTTGCAAATGCTTTTGTCACTTCTTTATGGTAGCCTCTAAACTTTTGGATAAACCGCAGCCACTTTGCTTTCTTCAATATATCCCTGACTTGCGGATATCCTTCCATGAATTTAGGTCCTTCTGGTTCTGCTCTTAGCAATTTACCCATCCTTCTTTCTTCTCTTCAAAAACTTTCCTGCGTGAGGAGGGTTTAATGGAAGTAGAACGGCTGAATGCACGGAAATGAGCACAATGACTGTAGGTAGATATCAGAGAGTGGGTATACAGACTGTAGCGTAACAGAGAATGAAATGGAGTGAAGCGGAACAGAGAAGGGTTACATGAGCATGACAGAAATGCGGCTGTGAGATTAGTAGAACAATAGGAAGAGTATAACACATCCGGCAGTGTTTGAAATTTGGTGGCTGCAAAATAAATGTAAGCACGTTTAAACAACGGCTATGGATTTTATGCGGCTGAAAGAAGCCGTAGTCAAATCAACTACGTCTCATTGTCACCGGTGGAATATTGGAGTATGAGTGAAGATCGGAGGTTTAATTATGGGACCGTTTGAGAATGAATGCGAGAAGATCATATGGAGATCGTGAAAGGGTTACGGAGTTCGTCAATATAATCATTGCACATAATGGATGGAGCTTATGGTTTAGAACTATATAAAAATGTGTTTTCAATGCTATTTGAAATGAATTTTTACTCATACCTTGGAATCTTTTCCTTTTTCCTTGGTCTTCAATTAGTTTCTCCTCATTGATATCTTGAATGCTCCATGTCTTCATTTTTGGTCCTCATACCTGCATTTTATTTCATGATTATGTAAATAACATCTGGCTGTACATTCTTTTGAAAAACAGAGTGGTAGCTGCGGAATCTGCTTCTGGCTGCGGAAACTGGAGTCAGCTGCGGAAACAGATGTCAGCTGCGGAAACTGACACAGCTATTATTTGGGTGAATGAACATGAACGGATGACAAATGACTAGATAGAAATGGTCATGAAAAAGAATTTTATTGGTGAAATGGAATGAAACAGATAAAATGAAGTGGAATGGAGTGAAATGAAGTGAAATGAAATGGAATGAAGTGGAATGGAATGGAGTGGGTGGTCACAAAACTTGTGAAATGAAAGAGAGATTTTTTTTTTTTGGAAAATATAGGGTGTCAGGTTCCTGATTTTCACCCAATATTTTCTGTATAAGACTGCCAATCAGTGCTTGGTTTTCAGGCTTATACAATTTTCTTTTCTTTTTTTTTTATTCATTTATTTTTTTTAACTGAAAAGAACAAAAGCTAGGCTGGTGGAGAAGAAGAATTCTTCTGTACCAGCCTGATTGCAGAATTTTCATGAAACATTTTGACAAAATCCTCTTTTGAGAGTGGCTTATGATAAACTTTCAATATGTGGACATTCACGATAAGAGGAGTTTGAAACTCATCAATGGTCTTGATTCTTACCGCTCCATTGCTAAAGATCTTGTCAATCTCATATGGCCCAAGCCAATGAGTCTGAAATTTTCCTTGAAAATCTTTAAACTTGGAATCAAATAACAATGCCCAATCTCCTTCTTGAAAATTCTTCTCTTTGATGTACTTTCATGCGATTTATCTCTTTGATATTGAACTAGATCAGTACTTAAAATTGCTTCTTGTCTAATCTCATCTAGCTCATTTAACTGCCCCATTCTATGCTTTTGGGCTTCTGATAAATTCATCCCCAACTGAACTGCTATCTTGAAGGTCTTGACTTGGAACTCAATGGGGAGCAAGACTTCTTTCCCATAAACAAGTTCATAGGGAGAATGTCCTGTTGTATTTCTCCATGTAGTTTTGTAGGCCCACAAGGCTTCAGGAAGCCTTTCTGCCCAATCTCTTCTATGTAGATGAACAGTTTTGGTGATGATACTTTCAAGAACTTTGTTTGTAGACTCCACTTGACCATTTACTTGCGGATGGTAAGGAGTAGATCTTCCGTGCTTGATTTTGTATTCTTCCATCAACTTCTCCACCAAGTTGGATGTGAATTGGCTTCCTTGATCTGTCACAATTTCTCTTGGAACACCAAAGTGAGTAAAAATATCCTCATAAAGAAAATGAACAACCGAATTTTCAGTAGCAGATACTAATGCTTTGGCTTCTACCCATTTAGTAACATAATCAGTACAAACCAATATATACTTCTTTTGCTTAGATGGTGGATTAATAGGTCCAATGAAATCTAAAGCCCATTTTTTCAAAGGGTTCAATGAGTACCTGTGTTTGCAATGGCATTTCATTTGAAAGGGTAGGTTTCCCTACTCTTTGGCAGCTGTCACACCTTTTGACATATTGTTTTGCATCTTTGAAGAGGGAAGGCCAATAATATCCTAAATAGAGGATTTTATAGGCCGTCCTTTTGTCTGCAAAGTGTCCGCCGCATGGTTCATCATGACATGCCTTAAGAATATCAGGCATTTCATCCTCCCTAACACATCTTCTGATCACAAGATCTGGCCCTGTTTTAAACAATTCGTTAGAAATCCATGAATATTTTGAGCTCTCCTGAATAATTTTTCGTTTTTCATTTGGAAATAAATGTGAAGGCAGTTTCCCTGTAACCAAATAGTTAGCAATATCTGCATACCAAGGAGTCTTAATAGTTACCGCAAACAAGTATTCATCAGGAAACTTATCCTCTACAGGAGAATCTTCTTTAGTATTCTGAATCCTAGACAAGAAATCAGCTACTGTATTTTGTTTTCCTGGTCTATCCAACACAGTAATATTGAATTCTTGCAAAAGTAAGAGCTATCTTGTCACTCTGCCATTAGTAACAGGTTTTTTCATTAAATATCTAATTGCAGAATGGTCAGTATGAATAAAAGTTTCATAGCCTGTTATGTAATGTCTAAACTTATTAATTGCATGAACAACAGCTAAAAACTCTTTTTCAGTCACAGTATAGTTCAACTCGGTGGGAGTCAAATTTTTACTGGTATAATAAATGGCATAAGGAACTAAATCTTTTTGACCCAACACAGCTCCTAGAGCTGTATCTAAAGCATCCGTAGAAATATGGAAAGGGAGTTTCCAATTTGGTCCTCTCAAGATAGGTGCTTCAGATATTCTTGTTTTCAAAGTTTCAAAGGCTGATTGACAATCAGGATCCCATTTAAATTCACAGTCTTTTGTAAGCAATTTGAAGAGTGGAGATGCAATTTTAGTGAATTTTTCTATAAACCTTCTATAGTAACCAGTAAATCCTAGAAAAATTCTAACATCTCTTTGACAATTTGGAATAGGTAACTTGGAGATGACTTCAACTTTTGATCTATCAACCTTAATCCCATCTCCTGAAATATGATGCCCCAAAACAATTCCTTCAGTAAACATCATAAAGCATTTTTCATGGCTTAATGAAAGGTTTGTTTCTTTACATCTTATAAGAAATTTTTCCAAATTTTCTAATGCCTCTTCAAATGAATTACCATAAACTGTAAAATCATCCATATGAACCTCTACACAATCATGGATTAGATCAGAAAAAATTCCTAGTACTGCTCTTTGGAATGTTGCAGGTGCATTACATAACCCAAAAGGAAGCACTTGATAGGCAAAAGTTCCGCATGGACAGGTAAATGTGGTCTTATCTTGATCTTCAGGTGCTACCTGAATTTGATTATACCCACTAAAACCATCCAAAAATGAAAAGTACTTTTTACCTGCTAATGTATCTAATACCTGATCGATAAAAGGCAAAGGAAAATGATCCTTCAAAGTTGCTTTGTTCAATTCCCTGTAATCAATGCATACCCTCCATTTACCATTCTTTTTAGGTACTATAACCAAAGGAGAAACCCATCGGCTATCTGAAATTGGATAAATGAAGTTTACATTGAGAAGTTTTTGGAGCTCTTCTTTCACTATCTCCCTAAGATTTGGATTCATCCTTCTTTGAGGTTGTCCGATTGGTCTACTATTTTCCTCAATATAGATATGATGGATGCAAGTCTTAGGATCAATACCCTTCATGTCAGTATACTCCCATGCAAATGCAGTAGAATTTTTTTGCAAGATTTTGATTAGTTCTTTTTGTTGTGACTTTTCCAAATGTTTGTTGATATTCAATGTTTTTCCTGGAAAAATCTCAATGGTAGAACTACCAAACTCTTCCATAGAGTAAAGAGACATTTGTCTTGATGATAAATATTCTATGTCAGATTCCAACTGAAATTGTGTGGGGTCATATTCTGAAGATGTCTCAAAATTTTCTAATGTGTTCAGAATTTGACTATCCTCACTGATCTCAGAAATGGTAAAGACAGGTTGTATAATGTCCTCATCATTGACCCATTCATTGTCTCCTACTTCTGTAATTGCTTTTGCTGGAGGATACAAATTGAATTTCTTTGTCGAATTACCATTAGAAATGTACATATCCCCAGATCTACAACTAATAAAAGCATCAGCTGTGGCTAGCTAAGGTCTTCCTAAGATAAGTGGGTGCCCTCCTAGATTACTCTTGGGAGTCAAAATCATAAAATCTAATAGATATTCCCAAGAATCTAAGGAGACTGGAATATCTTCTAATACACCATCTGGTTTAATAATTGATCATTCTGCAATTTGCAGTAAAGTAGGTGTAAAAAGAAGGTTAGGAAGTTTTAGCTGGTCCATAGTCTGTCTACTCATAATGTTAATAGTAGCCCCTAAGTCAATCAATGTGTTTGGAATTTCTATCCCATTTATATGTGTCTTGACAATTGGACTTCCTGGATCTACATACTTCTGCATGGTGATTTTTCCTATCATAATATCTGCAATTTTACCTACCAGGTGGATTCTTCTTGTGTCTTTTAGTTTCCTTCCTGGTCTTTTGAAACTCAACTCCTTTATTGTTTTTGCTAGAATAGGAATCTCTCGAATGGCTTGTAGCAAGGGAATATTGATACAAACATTATTCAATTCATCTAGAAAATCATAGTTAGGCAACAAGATTTGTTTTTCCACCCCCTTGTCAATTTGTAGTCTTTCAAGAAAAGGAGGTGTAGATGAAGATGCAGGTTGCTCAACTATAGGAGTTGTGGGTGTTAACTTTTCTTTTTCTTTTTGAATATTTGAGTTTTGAAGAGATACTTCTTCAGAACCCTTATTGGCTTCAAGAGAGTCCTCCTCAGAGGTATCCTGTTCTAGGTCATCTATAGAAGGTTTTTCTAAAACTCTACCAGATCTGAGTTGTACATCATTGAGAGGAACAATCATATAGGTAGGAAATTGTTGTCCTTCTACCATGTAAGTATTCTGAGGATTTTTATTATTAGGATTTGGCAATGGCTGAGCTGGAAGTTGATTTGTATTTTTTTGGTATGGGAGCATGAGTTGAGGATTTGGATTTTGTTGAGAAGGTCGTTGTTGTGGAAATGGCAATGAAAGTTGTGGGTTTGGGTTTGGAAGTTGTGGAGCTTGTTGATTTTGAAAAGATGGAGGATATTGATAAAATTGAGCAAATCTCCCATAAGGATTTTGTATCCCTTGTACCCATGGCTGATATGGATTTTGATGTTGGGGCCAAGGTTGTTGCCAAGGATTCCAATTTGGTGGGGTTTGAAGATTCATAGGGTTGTTAAACCCTTGAGTTTTTTGTCCCTGCCAAGGTCTTCTTGCAACAAAACAGAGAGATTCTACTGAATTTGGGTCTTCTTGAAAGACAGCTTTGAGTCCAGGAATTGAAGGACAATCCTGATCTCATGATTCTCTGAGCAAATCATACATGTTTCTACAACTTTTGCATCCAAGGGACATTCCCTTAAAGCATGTTTCTTCCTACATTTCGGACAAAAGATGGCTAAAGCATTTGTTTCTGCTTTCTGCTTGTTTTGGATTTTAAGGGTGTCTAGTTGTTCACTAAGGCTCCCTAAGATATCAGTTTTGAACTCATCAAGCATATTACCAATCTCCGCCCTACTTACTGATCCAGTTGCAGATTTGTTAGCCCTAATAAGAGAAGGATCCCTAGGCCCTTTTCCTGTTTTAGATTTTCCTCTTGAGAGATGGACACATAGTTCCGTTATGTCACGAAGTGGAAGTTGAGAAATGTCTCCTTTCCCCATCATGTTTAAAATATCTATCCATTCATCTCTAATGGCTTTTAATATGAGGGCTTTCAAGGTTTCATCATCTAAGTTACTCATCTTTTCTCTTTTCAAGCTGTATTGAAATCTTTCAAGTAAGTCTTCCAAATTGTCATCTTCTTTTTGCATCATTTTGAATACCTCATCCTTGTGATTGGTGGGCATACAATAGTCCAAGTATCTATCCAAAAATGTTTGTTTCATATAATTCCAAGTCCTAATAGATTGAGTGGCTAATCCCATGAACCATTTCAAAGCAGCTCCCTTCAAAGTTGAAGGAAACAGTTTGAGTTTTTGAGAGTCTTCCATATAGTCATAGGTTCGGCACACGACTTCAAACTCAAATAGAAATGTTTCAGGATCCTCACTTCGCAATCCATAAAAGTTGGGGAGAACAGATGGTGAGATATTTTTCATCGTTGTATGAGTTTCCTCATCAACTATAGGTAATCCAAACAAGTTGTCTCCTTCCCTATTTCTTCCATTATTTCCTTCACCATTGTTGTCTCCATTGTTTCCTCCTCCTCTACCTCTACCTCCAAATCCATCTATTATTTCCTCTGCCATGATAGTTTCTTTAGAGTCCTTAAAGTCCTCTAGTTCTTCTATCAAGGGAGGATGAGAGGGAGTCTCTTCTAAATGAGATTTAGTAGGTGGTATAGGAGAATCCTCTAATTCAGCTGCTCCTTGAATTCCAAAAATCTTAAGGCTAGGGGTAGATGGTGGTGATTCTTGTCTATGCCTTGAAGAAGATGGAGTTGTGAAAATTGAACTCTTGGCTTTAGCTATAAACCTTCCCCTAGAATCTCTTGCTCTATGCATGTAATTTTTTTTTTTTTAAGTAGGGATAATAATTCTCTTTCTGATCTTCTAGATCACACTAGGTGCAAGAAGAGAGCATACTTAAGAAATTACTAAACCAATAATTCTCTTTTCTGATCCTCCAGATCACACTAGGTGCAAGAGGAGAGCATACTTCAAGAAATTATCAAGTTTTCCCTTCTTTTATTATTATTTTTTTTTTTTTAAGAAATTGGCTACCTAGTTACACTTCCCCGGCAACAGCGCCAAAATGTTTGGTCAATTTAGTGTGTCCTAAATTGCTACATTAATTTATCAATTCGGGATTCGTAAGTTGATGAAGTGTGGTGCACTATATGTGCAAGATAACTTATCTCTTAATTTTTGGTCGTTTTTGGATTTTTTATGAAATTCTGAAAAACAAGTATGGAGACAAATATTCAAGACAACAATGTCTTTCTAATGATTTTCCAAACTTCAAAAGAATTTTAAAAACACACAATGACAAAATTAATTCTTCAAAGAAAATGAAATTGCATCATTACTCTAGTCAAACAAACAATGAACTACTGATCATGAAACTCATTATTCTTGATGTTGTTCAAACACAAAAGAAACTATGCTTAAAGAAATCCAAAAGTTGCAACAAAGTAAATCTAAATCAAATTACATCAACTTATCTTCTGATCCCTCATCATTATTCCAGCTATGATTTCGGAGGTAACCATAAACAACTTGAGTAACCTGATATCTAACTTGCAGAAAGTAAACTAATATCAAACTACACATTCATAATTCAATCCCTCGCCATTAGTCCAGCTATGGCTTTCGGAGGTAACTGAAGATGTCATGAGCAATTTAATATTTCTAACTTGCAGAAAGTAAACTAATATCAAACTACACATTCATAAATCAATCCCTCGCCATTAGTCCAGCTATGGCTTTCGGAGGTAACTGAAGATGTCATGAGCAATTTAATATATCTAAATCTTAACTACTGAAGCAAATGAGCAAGACTGAAATAAACAAAGCAGTACTGAAATTAAACAGAAACTAAGAGAAGAAAATTAGTAGCAGAACAATATTAATTCCATGTCATTAGTCAAAAAGTTATGCAAATGCCCGGGCTGCCTACTTGTAATCTGAAACAGGAACACTGATCAGTTAACAACAACATAAAACATGAAAGATTATGGACAAAAGTAAGATGTAAAGCATGAAAGATTATAAACAGAGATGAAGCATAAATACCATGAAAGATGTAATGTCTAAACACATGAATGACTTATGGCACAATGAGCTTAAAGAAATAAAACAAGAACTATACAATAATGCACAAAACCTCAGCGTGTGCAGGGGACCTCTACACCAGCCTTGGCAACAGCCTTCAAGTACAAATTACGCTTGGAAACAGAGTCTTCTTATATATTAAAATGCATTCATAACAGAAAGGTGATATTACGGCACAGTGGCAACGTAATTACATTACAGAACTATCTGGAGGCTAATCTAATGTGCGTATGCAAACGTGTTATTTATAACAAAGGTAACATAACTAATTCCCTAAATTTTGTGCTGATAGAGAACACGTAAACCATTATGTCCAGAGATCTAGGATCATGGCTGCGTTGAGGAGTAAATCTATGAAAAGTGGATGTTGAATTCGGCTTATGGAGCCATGTACAGGTGTTGATTTGTCTCCCGCAATTCAGAAACGGCCATATAAATCTTCACGTGACGAGAAACAGAGTCCTGTCACCGTGGGACTCTACAGTTGACTTCCACTTGGCCACCTTTGACCGCAGCCTCCTTAGGTGAATTTTCTCGAGCCAATAAGACACGATCCATGTCCACATCATTTCTCACTTGCCCATGTGGCTCGTTTTTCCTGAAGACACCTGTAACATATACTTTCACAAAATGGCTGCGGAAAGTTGCAGCAGCAGCGGAAAGTGGCAAGATTCTGCAGCTAAATGAGAAAAAATATAAATCAAACAGAAGACACAAAATATAGTTAAAAACCATTTTAGATGCTCTTTTGCAATTAATATACAATGATATTGACAACTTGGAAGGCTCAGGTGAATGAAAAAGTTCTAGGAAGATGTATAAGATCAATGCAGATTTGAGACTCAACAGATCTAAGCTTGGAGCATCATGTTGTGAGGTCTTCCCAACAAAATCTGAATCAGGTGGTTTTCCACTAGATAGTGATGTCTCATGGACCATCCTCATATGCATAATAGATGGTATCCTCATGTCCCTGCTTCCACTGCGCAAATTTAGCTCTGTTTCATGAGTGGAAATTTCATGAAAGTTGGGTACCACTCTTAGTGATGCAAGATCCCCCCTGATTGGAGACAATGTCCCATCCTCATCATCATGTGATGGTGGTTCATCTCCTGCAATTCCATCATTGTAACCCCTCTCATGTTCTTCTTCTTATTCCTCCTCAACATCTGAGAAGACATCTATGTAATGTGATTTTCCAGCAGCACATCTATGTCTAGCTGCCCATGATTCTTGGCAAGTGAAGCATAGTTTCTTCTTCCTCAAATCTCTTCAGACTTCATCATCAATAGGCTTCTTGTATGAGCTCTCCTTTGAAGGAGCAGCTTTCTCTTCCTTTCCTTTAGAAGGAAAAGAGGGCTTGTGCTGAATGTTTGCCTTTGCTTTTGGCAAGGCATATTGAAGGTCTCTAGCCCTCTCAATGGCATCTTGCAAGGTATTGGGCTTGGTATATTTTACCAACCCATGAAGAGGTTCATCTAGGCCATCGATGAACATGTACACCCTTATTGCTGCAGACAAATCGAGAACCATAACAGATAATCTCAAAAATTCAGAAATATAAGACTCTGTATTACCTGATTGCTTCAACTTTGCAAGGCTCATGAATGGTGCCTCTAGATAGCTTCTATCAAATATTTCCACCACCATTCTAGTGAACTCAGAATAAGCAGTCACATTGGCATGACCCAATGTAGACAAGCCATGGAACCACCATTCATTTGCTTTACCTTCAAAGTGCAGCGCTGCAATATTGATAGCTTCCATCTCAGGGACCTTGTTCAGCTGAAAGTAGATATCAATTTTTTCTACCCATGCTTTGGTAGAACACTTGGATAACCCATAAAAATTTGGTAAAAATAATCTTCCCATAGAGTGATGTCGATCATGATTCTAAGTGAATCCACCATCTCTATGATGATGTCTTGGTCTTCTCTTGTCCTTCAGGTGACAGAACTCTTGAAAACTCAAGTGATCTTTGAATCTCTAATTTTGAGACTCATATTCTTCAAAGTAGTCTTCAAGGGATGCTTGCTCTTGAAACCCTTCATTTCCCACAGCCAAAAAGGTAGGCATGGTAGAGCATTGGGAAACTTTTGGCTGATGCACTGGTTGATCATTCCAGTGGTGAGACATGCCAGAGCTTTCTCCAAGATGAAATCTCTTAGGAGATTCTTTGATTCTTTCCAATCTCATCTCTTTGATCTCTCTAGGAAGATCTTACATAGCTCTCAAAAGGATCTTTGCAAAGTCATTTCCTTCTTCATCACTTCCAGATTCAGGGGCTTTACCCTTGTCTCTATCATCATATGTGTAATCAAATTTCTTCTGTCTTCTTTTTAGATACCTCTTCTCTCTATCAGTAAGAGGCTCTTCTTCTTCTTAAGACATATTGGCTTCTTACAGGCTATGCCAATATTATTGCTCTGATACTACTATAATATCCCCAAATGGGAAACATGCAACAATATTAAAAAATACTGCAGAAAATAATGCAGTTCAACTAAGTAAGAGTAGTAGGCCAATATGAAGGCTCAATATTTACTTTTACAATAGTAAATCAGATTTATCCTGAAGCCCATGAGATATAGAACAAGAAATAGAAGACTTTATAGAAGAAAACTTCCAAAAATGAGGTGTTGCAACCATATATTATGACTGAATAAGCTTAACATCATTATTTTATTGACTGAAACAATAGTGGATTACACTTTATATCTAGAGCAGATTTGTGTACAAAAATTTAGATCTATATCAGATCTGTACACCAGATAGGGTCCTCTTCAAATGCCCCTTGGGATTTTTAGCAAAATATGAAGTACAAGGAGTAGATCTGAGATCTTATGCAGCAGATCTGCAGAATGATTTATAAATTCTGAAGCAGATACAACAGTATTCAAATAAAATCTGAAATTTTATGGAATAGATCTGAAATCCATGGATTTCCATAGTGAAGGGCAGATCCCCAACAGTAGAAATATCTCCTCCAAAAGTGTGCCAAAACACCCAACAACTTTACCCTTGAAAATAATGCAGTTTTGGAATGAAAACTGCACTGTAGGCTCTAGAACATGTTTGGCCTCAAGCCAAGATCTGAAAATGTATCTCCAATCATCTAATACTCTCTTGACAATGGGATAGAAGCCTTCCAAATTGAAAAGAGGCACTAGATTGCCCTAGATCTGATTAGATCTAGCCTCCACTTGCTGCAACTTACAAGGTCAACCAAATCCTCAACAAGATCTGCGTTGTAGTTGGAAGAAGAGCTTGGCCAAATGCCTAATAGTGGACAAGAAATGAAAACTCTTCCAAGAGCTACTCAAGGAAAGAGGTGGGATTCCTAATCAGGAACACCCAATGCTAAATAGCACTATTCTCTGCTAAACAACAAGGAGAATAAGAAATGTATAAACAAACAAAATCTTTAGAAATATCATAATAATCAACAACCATCTCATGTTTTCCTCCTCTTCCTTTTATAAGATTGAGAGCTTGCAAAACACTAAACCATCTCAATGAAATAACTCTTTCCACATGAGCCACCTCCAACTAGAACTGCATTGTACCTCAATGAATATCACTCCTTCTAGACAGCGTTGTTGATTTGGTCATGTTTGACCTAGTCAAAAGATTTAGTCCCTTTCAGACATAAGGGTGTTTAGGTAAATAGCCTAGATATATCTTTGTTCACATGTGGCATTGATTTATTTGTTGTTCTAGGAGTTTTTATTGCCCTCCTTTACACATTTATTCATACAATAGAAAAATGAAACAAAAATGAATATTCCCATTAGCTTGGGCTAATTGGGAATATTATAGAACACCCATCCGACCGCCCCATCTCCCCCTTTGCACAGTAGCTTCCCACACTAGTTCATCCTAGGCTCCCTTAGGCCCCCATCCTGGATTTTTATATGAGGTCGAAGTGTCGGGATCTTCTCAAAGAAGAGTGAGCACAACACTGTGCCATATGCACAGTCATGGTTCACTTGTCGCTTACATAGTTACATTTGTCATTTCAACAACGATAGCATCATTTGGGCCCACCCATAGTAGGTCCCACTCAACACACTCTCAACAAGCATCATCTACCCTCCAGTGGTGTGGTGGAGTGCCTGGTTTCCCAGGATCTGCAACACCGCTGCAGCCATAGCACGGGTCTCTAACCTCTCTAGGTCACCGATCGGTATCCGTGTCCCCTTGACATGGAGACCTAGTTGACAATGGTGCTCTACAAACTCCATGATGTTCCACCCTCACGGTAACATTGGCTAAGTATTCCCCACCATTTGAAGTGGTCGGAGACCAGTCAAAAAATATATATCCTAGACCGTCAACTTGATCCGGTGCTCCTAAACTATAAAGACCTCATGGTCCAGATCCCAATAACTGACAATCTGGGTGAAAAAGGGCTCCCTGGCTCTCATCAAATGGTTCTCCACAAACTTCAGGACCCCAAACCTAGCCAATGCACTCCAGACATGATGATCCTCTCGGATCTCCGACCGTAATGTGTCCAAGTCTCTCTCTCTCCAGTTGATCCACAATTTTTCCATATCTACACAAAACCATAATAATTTTTCAGTGTACATAAAGGAAATATTGTGTTCAAGCATAAAAACCCAGTTCTCAGCCAAAAATAGCACAGAAAAACCCCTCTCTGTCAGGTCGCACTTTTCAGGCAAAATCCTGGGACAGGTCAAAGTTTTCTACCTAAAACCTGCTACCCAGGTCATATATATTGCCCCAAAAAGTGCGACCCAACCATGAAGAAGAGCAGGGATCTTTTCCTGATCTCTGGGCAACTAAACTGAAATTTCAATCCACTGAAATGAAAGAGTAGGGTTAGGCCTCTTACCTGCAACTGACGGATCTCGATTCCAATGGTTGGTTTGTCCGCTACACTCGCCGCAAGATTTAGGGTCTTCTCTCCTCTCTACATTCACCACAACTACACTTGAAAATGAGTGAATTTGGAGGGAAAATTCCTTATTAAAGGAGAAACCCCAGATTTTTATTTCACTCGTTGCGGCCAAACCGTAGCTTATTTTGACAAACCGTTTGTACCGTTGGAAAGCTCTCACCGAACCCTTAAATGGGTATCTATTTTTTTTTGTGATTTGACACTTCACCATGACACATTTTTTCCATGAAGCGTCACTTCACCACTCCTTAAAATCAAATTTCTTCACTTGCAACACTTGTACTTGGGGCACCATTTTTCCTCCATACTTTTCCATGCTTGTGTCGAATTTCGTCATGAGTAACCATCTTGTACTCATGTTTTTATGGTCCCCACCAGACCTTTTCTTTGTGGCAGTATCATCGAGTCACCCTTGTTTAGAGCATTTGGGTTGAGTCATCATAGCATTCATGGAGTTTATCCCGAGTCCCTTTGTATCCTGCTATAGTCCTCCATCCTTCATTGCTTGGTTCCTCTCTTGTGTCGCACATTATGGCCTTCAGTCCTACTATCCTCTATCCCCTGAATATTGTGTGAGTTGCTGCCAGTTCATCCATTCACTTCGTGCTCTAACAAGGGTAGTCATCAACCCACTACTTAGTACCCCCCATTCCAACATCATCCCTAGTGTCAGTTTGTCAGTCGCTCTACTATTTTCTCTCATGTCTTAGTTGATGATCCCTTATTGCCTCACCTATGGTGGACCTCCTTTTGTTGACATCAAATCATTCATTCCAAAAGAAAAGTCTAGAGGGCAGTGTACCCTAGTTCCAACTTCCACCCTTGTTCGGTGCCTCGAATCAGGCAAAGGGACTCCTTATTGCCCTTTGCCTTGATTTTTTCTCAGCTCTAGCTCCTTATGGCATGATCAAAATCCATATACTTGATGGTTCAATGATGCAGAAGATTGTACCGATGATTCCCAGGTGCATGTGAAATGTTTCAGCCCTCATGAGGGTGTGACCCTTTAGGTAGCCCCCCACATGCCTGGAGGACCTCTTCATTACAGCCTTCGATGCAATTCCATAGACTTGATGGCATCGGCCTCAGCCACTTGCAGCACCTTTTATTTTGTATGTATCATTCATATTTTCAAAGCCCTTTCCTGTTTACAGGGCCTCTTTGGTTGTACTTATATTTCATGTACTCAGATATTATTATATAAGTCTTGGCTGTTATCCCAGGCACAGTATGTATGTGGGACCATTATCATGTTTTTATCTGGCTCATGTTTATTCCATCATGTACTATATAGTTTAGTCCCTTGTTTACTAGACGCATTATTCTTTGTACTTTGTCTCGACGGGCATAGGTATGCCTCCCCCGCCACCTATAGCATAGGTACTCACTCATAAGAGAGACGTGTCACACTTGTAAGTCTTGCCTCCTCAAGGTCTTGTCCTCTAGAGCTTTGATCTGACTTATATTTCTCTCTCTCTGATTTCCCCTTCGGTGTCTAGTGATTGAGTTCTTACAACGTACTTCGATCATACGATTAGCACCTAATGCTCGCACACTGTGGGGCAATCTGTTACACCATTTTTTTTTCATCTATCCTGTTACTATTAGATGGACCAAATTACACCATGTAAGACCAATTTTACCCTAAGTAAAATTGCTTTCACTATGAAAAATAACTTAGTAATCCATATTTATTAAGTTGTTTATGGTCTAAACAGGAAACCCAATGAGGAAATATTGAATAAATCCATATTTGTTTGATTTTCCTCAAGGAATAATTAGTTAAACAACAGCTTAATTAATATTCCTGGTCATATTTAACCCAAAACAGGAAAATTAATTAGATAAATCATGATTTATCTTATTATTTTCTAGGAATAATTATTTAAACATTATTTAAATAATATTCCTTGTTAAATTTGACTAAATAGTTTATAAATTTGAATAAATCATTTATTTAATTATTACTCAACCACATCCTTAAAATAATAAATAAATACTTTATTTATTTATTATTTACAAATAAAGGGATTTGACCAAATTCAAATTCTTTTTCCCTCCAACAAATATAACAAAATGTTCCATAAAAGTTCGATCTAGATTTCGTTAATAATATTTTAATCATGCACCAATATCTAGACTAACTCAATATTTTGTTGTAAATAGAAGGGTTTTTCCATTCAATCACTACCTTTTGTTGCCCAAAGATCACTCTGGAACTATACTTTTGGTCTGACTTTGATCCTCCATCATTGTCATATTTTGCTACCATTTTCTTGTGAGCTCCCTTTGAGTTCCATTTTTTGTCTAGGTTTTCTACACCATTAAGAGAGAGAGATCTTAGATCTGAAGTGCTCAGGACTTACAAGAACCCATCTCATTGAGGGGGACTGGTAACATATTTCTATGTTCCCATCCCAGGTGTCAAAAATACAAAAAATCTTTAAAATTATTCTTGTCTTGTCTGTTGGATGCATGGAGCAACTCTTGCTTTTATTTACTGCTTAATGTATTTTACTACATAGATCTAGATTTTGTAGCATTTATCTTGGTCAAATAAATACAGATCTAAAGAAATTGGCAGCCATGTTTGATTTTAGGGTTGTTTGTTACGTGCAGCTAAAGTGAGATTTTTTCATCCATTTGCAATTAGAATTCATCCTAACAAAAAGATCCATAGGAAAGTCCGCTTATGAGCTGGTGTATGGCAGAGTCGCGGTCTTCCCAATTCACCTTGCATTACCTGTGGCTCGATTCTTACAAGAAAGCGAGGAGGAGCCAAATGAAGTTATCCAAAGAATGAATCAGTTGGTGGAGTTGAATGAAGCCCAGGAATGGGTAAGCCTCAGACTAGCAGAGTATCAAGGAAAAATGAAAGGCTTATTCAACCAAAGAGCTAAAGATAGAGAAATCCGTGTTGGGGATTTGGTGCTACGATGGGATATCAAGCAAGCAGACAAAGGGAAACATGGGAAGTTTGACCCCTTCTAATTTGGTCCATTCAGGGTGGCAGAGGACAAAGGAAACAATACTTTCACGCTGGAAAACTTAGAAGGAGACATACTTGAGGTGCCTATAAATGGGCAGTTCCTCAAGTCTTACTTTCATCACTGATGAGGGCTAATCTACCTCATTGTATATATATTTTCACTATATATATCATTCCACTGTACTCCATTTTGTTTGCATTTCTCCCATTTCATCTTCCATATCATCCCCCATTTCATCTCCCATTTTTTGTTCACTTGACCATTGGTATAAAAATCTGTGTAATCAGTGTTCGTTTGCAACTCCATGTACCCAATAAAGCACAGGAAGCTAGGTTTGTAGGTTTTAAATGCACTGAATAACAACACGTTGTCCCTAAATGGAGCTAATGTTGGCATGTGACCGCACACAAAGGGGAGAAGGAGAAAGGAAGGCAAGTCCTGACCGTCAAAGAGCTTCAAAGGAATCAATTTGCATCTCAGTTTAGCAAAAAGAAGAAAGTGTAGTTGATAAGCTATAATGGTCAGAAAACTTCATTCCCTCCCTCATTCACCTCATTTATCCTATTTACCTTCATTTACCCTCTCTTACCCTTCATTTTCCCTTTTCCAAAGTCTCGTGCTACATTTCTTCATTTTGCACCACCACTCCCCGCAAGTCTTAACATTTACATCTTAAAGACTTACCAAAACTTATCTTGCCGTCGATGCCACTTGGTGGGACCCATCCAACCTTGATACACCACCCAAATCTGCATGCAAACCCTCATATTCCGCACTTTCCTTACATGTCACCTTTTCTCACTTTGCAGCGACTAGCACATCGTATATCGCATACTGCACAATTTACAGCTTACCTTTTAAGCACCCAAAAATTTCTTGTTTAAGTTGCGATGCGGTTGGGTCCCACTTTCCCTCCATGTCACCTCCCACCATCGCACATCGCTCCCTACAGCTTTTAACATTTACCACCTGCTGCTCTCGGCTAAATCTTGCAACTTGCAATCTGCAAATGCGGTCCCACCACTGTCCATGTCACCTCATCTCCTCCCCGCACTTCACCCATCACATGTTTTAATGCTTAACCTCCGCTTGATCGCACATAAACTTTGTGATGTGTTATTTGCGGTCAGGTCCCACCTTCCTCCACGTCACTTCCTTTCTCCCTGCGCTTCGCACTTCACATCGTTTAGTGCTTATTTATACTACTCCATGGTAAATACTTGCAATTGCGATGCGTTTTGGCCCCACTATAATACTCTACTCACTGCGATTAAGCCATTCCTTCACTAGCATTACCATTCCATTACTCCTGCCATTTTTATCTGTTGGCACGCATCCCATTACCGCAAAGCCTCCTGCATGTCTTCGTCACTTCTGCTCCACCCCAATACATCCAACGGTCCTTAAAACATTTCGGACCCCTCACCCCCACCCCCGAACTTCGAACATTAAATATGGGGGGGTCCGAAATAGGTGGTTTTCATTACCAACCACTCCTCCACATTCCCTCCTCTCATCATTTCACACCCCCCTTCCCTAATACCGCTTACCGCTGGAGACCCCCTCCGAAATTCAAATCCTGGTTTTCAAATACAGCACGAATCTTTAATTGGTGGAGCAAGAGGTCATAGTCTATGCAGTCCCTCCAAGAGCTCCATACTAAAGAATTCAATGTACACAGAGCAACTGACCATTCCGCAATAGCGAGTGGAAATCATGAGAGTCATAGAGTGGACGATGCCAAATAGTAGATGGAATTACATGATGAAGTCTAAACCATCCACCACTTCTCACCACCCCTTTGATGATTATGGGATTTGACCTCTGTCGCCAATGATTTTTTTTATTTTTACTGTTAGATAATGATGTTTTGCTATTAAAATCTTGATTTTACCCATTTATGTTTTGATTTTTCTGTTGCAGGAGCGATTGCTTGAAGCGCGCCCTCATAGTTTGTTAGGATATTTTGATTTCACCTGTATGGGGAAATCATGACAGAATATTCAATCAGAAACCCTCAGGGAGAACTCTATTTGTAGTGAGTTCTAAGATAAAACAAAGTTTCTAGAATTTTGAAGAATTTTTCTATAGTTTCGTATGATTGTGCTCCCTGTGCTCTGAGACACATATTTGAGGAGAGTTGTTTAAACTTAATATGAATACATAGCTGATATTTGGATTCCAGATAGAGAAATGAATAGTATGTATTTTTTTTCTTTTGTTATCAGTAATCTCTTCCTTATGTGTAATCATATTTCATGTTATTCTACTTTGATTGTTCGTGTAATGTGGTTGCCGGTGATCTGAAATTTTATTCATGAATTCGTGTCTGTATAATGCTCAAGTGTTAACGCTCATGTATTAAGCTTTTTGTACTCTCTTAATTCTCACTCCACGAACCTCTGATGTTTTCCATATTTCATTCACATATGTTTCCTCTGAGTTCATAGGGGACAGATTCTTAAATATATTAAGCATGTCTCTCGTGGATTCCTTATATGTTCTCTCTCAACACCTCCGCATATTTTTAAAGGCCTATTTTCATTGTTTTATACTTGTACCATTTAAAAGCCATTAGCCTCTCAACCTCCTGAGCCCTCTCATAGTATAGGGAATTCACATAAACCGACTCCAAGGTCTTCTCCGTCCATGAACCACCAAAACCATTGTTCTCTTATTCCATATTTTGTCAGAGGCATTCTATGCAATTTTTCATACCTAACCTCTGATTTTAAGATGTCCTATGCATTGGTCTTTTGTAACTCAAGGTTGTCTCTAGGAATTACAACAGAAGACCCACTATATTCCAAAGATTTATATGAGGAAGTTTGATGGCAAGGATATTGTAACATGGATACTATAGATGGAGCAATAGTTTGATCTCGATAATGTGAAAAACACACAAAAGTACGCATTGCAACTTTATATTTAGAAAAACCTTGCAACCTCTTGAGCCCTCTCATAGTATAGCGAATTCACATAAACCGACTCCAAGGTCTTCTCCGTCCATGAACCACCAAAACCATTGTTCTCTTATTCCATATTTTGTCAGAGGCATTCTATAAAATTGTTCATACCTAACCTCTGATTTTGAGATGTCCTAAGCATTGGTCTTTTGCAACTCAAGGTTGTCTCTAGGAGTTACAACATAAGACCCACCATATTCCAAAGATTGATATGAGGAAGTTTGATGGAAAGGATCTTGTAACATGGATACTATAGATGGAGCAATAGTTTGATCTTGATAATGTGCAAAACACACAAAAGTACGCATTGCAACTTTATATTTAGAAAAAATACATTTGTATGGTATTGATGGCTTTGCTCCCATAAAAAAATTATCACTTGGTCAATTTTTACGGAGAAAGTGATAGCACATTATGAGGATACAAAGAGAAACACCTTATTTATCCAATTGATAAATCTCAAACAAAAGGGTTTAGTGGTGGAGCACATTAAGGACTTCCAAAAATTGAATATAAGGGAAATTGATATTCCAGAGGAACACACGATTGATATCTTCATAGGGACTTTAAAGGATAACATCCAACTTGAGGTTCACCTTTGAGAACCTCATTCATTGGAGAAGGCATTCAAGTTGGCAAGAAAAATTCAATGTAAAATTGTGACGACAAGGAAGACTACCACTCACATCTATAAATATGGAATTGTTGCTACTCCTAGACTTCCACAACCTACAAGGTTGACACCACAACAATTGGAAGAAAAAAGAGAAAAAGGGATTTGCTACAGTTGTGATATAAAATACACTAAAGGTCATACGTGTGCTGAGAAGAAATTATTTTACATAGATTGTGAAGAGGAGGAAGAAAATGAACAAAAAACTTCAAAAGAGGAGGATATACACCAAGAACCAACCCTAGAGAAAGAATAAATGAGTCTGACCATATCATTTAATGCATTGGAAAGAATTACCACTCCTCAAACTCTCAAGATAGAAGGACATATCAAGATGAAAAAGGTAATAGTGTTGATTGATTCAGGTAGTACCCATAATTTTATTCATTGCAAGGTAGCCAATGAATTGAATTGCTTCCTATACCCAGCGCCAAAATGTCAAGTGATGGTTGCAAATAGAGGAACTATAAATTGCTCCGGAAAATTCCATAATATCAAGCTAACCATGGGCTAATATGTATTGAATAGTCCAATGCTTTCCATTACTAGGAGTACAATGGTTACAATCTTTGGGGACGGTAGCTTTTAATTTTCAAGAATTTTTCTTAAAAAAAATTTCGAAAGGAAAGGAAGTTGAATTATGGGTTACTACAGGGGACCCAGGAAAGATAATAAGCTCTAATTTCATGACAAATCTTTCGAAGAAATAAAAACAAGGCGTAATTGCATAATTGTTCTCACTAGAAGTTCCAACATCAAAATCATTTATTTCTCTAGATCTCAAAAATGTCTTGGACAATCATTCCAAGGTGTTTGAAACTCCCAAAGGACTCCCACCTATTCGTGACCATGATCATGCTATTCATTTGATTCCAGGAAGTGTTCCTCCAAACATCAAGCCTTACATATATCCTTTTGTCCAAAGAGTGAAATTTAAAGTATGATTTCAGAAATGTTAGAGGTGTTAGATGGATAAATCGTTCTTGCAGACAAGACAGATCTCCCTAGTATCCTACAGATAACTAGAAAAAAATAGACAAATGTAAACTACTTTCTCTAGATTATATTTGATCTAGAATTATATATAATGAAGGATTTAGGACTTACCTGTAGTCTAGCACTGATCGTAGTCTTCTTTCATGTCGCTTTGAATACGTCTCCTTTCGGGATCTGCAATCAAAATCATGAAAGAATCAGAAGCACCTGCATAATATAGATTAATTCATAAACCAAAAATCTATCTTGATGATCAAGGAATTCAAGAAATAAGCCATTTAAATAAACAACTCATTGAGAAAATAGGATCCATTTTTATTATATTTAATGAAAAAAGGAGCCTTACAACCGTGTTCACCTTGATGTCGTACAGGTCCTTCTGGGGTCCGGAACAAGCATTTCCTCTACTTTGAAAAGCCTTTGCACTCTCTCGACTAACATACACATGAGTGTGTAATCATTCCCATATGATAATCAGTTAAGCGAGTCTGAGTTTCTCCAACAATTCTCCTCAAAAAATCTCAAAACCTAACTCACCTTTGAGGCTGAACTATGGCCTCAATTTATAGCAAAAGAGAAAAGGTTGCAACTCCAAATAAGAGGGGATAGAATCCACTTTCAAAGGGATTAAGTTCCACATACCAAGGGGTAGGCTCCTTTAATGGAGGGATGAATGTACATGAAAGGAGAAAACTTTCCATCAAATAATTGCTTCCAGAAGCTTCCAGATTCAACTAGATGGGCTTCCAAATTTTACTTCCACCTTCACTTTACCTTTTACAGGGAACCGCACCTTTAATGAAGAAAATGTGCAGCTGGTTCTGCATTCTCTAGAAGAAACAGATGTGGAACTGCAGGTAATACTAAGAGAAAGTGCAGTACAATTATTTTTATGACTTTTATAAGCTTTTCTCTCAATTTCAAGACTTGGTTTTAGGAAATTGATATTTCTAGACTTCTAAGGGAGTAATATATGAGTAATGATGAACCCATACAAACAGTAAAACGTCATGGTGACAATTTTTAGTGTAACAGATTTCCCCCTAAAGTGCGAAGTCTGAGACCATTCAAAGAGTGATGTTCTTTATCATTTCGAGGATTAGCTTGTGGACACCCTAGTCGGAATCCTGTAAAAACATTCAATGCAAAACATATATATATATATATATATATATATATATATATATATATCATCACTAAGGTAGGCATTCCCATACTCAGATCAAATACTAACTAAAACTTGTTCTGATGTAGAAATGATATTACTATCACATCTATAATGTAGACACAGTATGGACGCAGTCATATGTTATGAATAGTCTACTACATAATAAATAATAAAACACCTCACAGCCTGGATGATGGAAACTAGATCCAGGGTCTTGATTTCTGCTACCCAAACTAGTATGATTCTATCCATGTGATTGATTGTGTCGAGGTTGAACATGGTATAAACCACTTGATTACCAGTTAATGATGTGAATTGTTAACAAGTGTGAGAGAAACCACCAATAATGACAACGACTCTCAAAGTACTCAGTACAATCCATGAAATGTGAATAAATGATCTGAAGTCGAACATTTCATGGAATCATTCGATCGAAGGTCAATGATGCAACCTGTCATCGAAGGCGAGAAACCTACCATTAAGGCATGTATATTCCAAGGTACTGAAGGATTCTAGATCAACTTCCTAGCTTATGAGTTGTCGTCGATAGAAAGTGATCTGTCATAGGAAATCCCATGACATGAAACCATTAGATCAAGTTTTGTAGAAATATTTTGCAAGGAATGACTTAGGGATGGTCAACGCGGATGGAGACACATGTTTGCAGATGAATGGTTTATTTGAACTATCCTCTTGAACACATGCAGATGGTTTGGTGACAATTGACCTAAAGCTAATACCCAGAAACCGGCTGAAGACTTTCAATATGGTTTAATTAACTGATAAGCAAAGGATTTTCCCAACTCAAGTATAAGTTTGACAAAAAGTGTCATGTTCAAGAGTGGTATACTGCTTTTTAAGCAAAGTGTGACAAATGGATTCGTTTTCTCTCTTTTTCCCCCACCATTTCTGGCAAGTACCTCTTTATTTTTGACAAGATTGAGGAGAATAACATTTGCTTGTTATATAAACTCATCCTTCGGATGAGTCCAACTTAGTTTAAAATCGAACCCTAAAATGGAGTGGTTCATTCCTGTGTGTAATCAACAGGTCCTTTACTGTTAAATTTTAACGAGTCTAGTATAGGAGAAACTCAGTGTTTTTCAATTTTAGGGAGCCAGAAGAAAAACTTAAGGAAACTCCGTGGGTGTAATTTTTCGTAAATTTAGTCTCTCAAGCTCGAAAAAGGATAAAATAATACAGGAGAGAAATCTATTGACCGTGATTAGTCAACGTATACCTTTTTCGTGAATAGTCCATTTTAGTCTGGAAAAGGGGAAAAATTATACTGAAAGGAAGACTGTTCATTTCCTTTAACGAGTTCGAATAGTCGGGTACTCGGAATTCTTTTCATCTTTAGAGAGTTTGAAAAGGGCTTAAAAGAGAACTCCAGGTTTTCTCTTTTTCGTAATTTTCAAGAGCTCGAAAAAGTGATAAAAGTATACTCATCATTTTCACTTTTTCGTAAGTTTTAACGAGTTCGAAAAAGGGATAAAAATGTACTCATTGGTTTCGCTTTTTCATAAGTTTTAAAGACTTTGAAAATGTGATAAAAATTGTACTCATATGGCCGACTTTCAATTTAATTTATGAGCAGGAAAAGACGGAAATAACTCAGCATTTTCATGTGTTTTACGAGAATGAAAGATAGCAAAATAATCTCGATATTTTCATGAGTTTAACGATTCTTGAAAACAATAATCGAAATGGACTCGAGATAGGTTTCATTTTTATACAAGCTTGAAACAAAGTTAAAATCATGCTTAAGATAGGTTTGTTTCATTTTTACACAAGCTTTAAATAAAGAGACAACTGTGCTTGAGATAGGTTTCATTTTTACACAAGCTTGAAACGTAAGAAAATTGTGCTTGAAAGTGGTTTCATTTTTACACAAGCTTGAAACGTAGGAAAACTGTGCTTGAGAATGGGTTTGCTTCATTTTTACACAAGCTTGAAACAAAGGAAAAATCATGCTTGAGATAAGTTTGAATGCCCCCCAAGCGTAACTTTCTAGAGCACATGCCCCCCAAGCTTCATTGCATTCAACTAAGCAGACTACTAGTTACTAATAGGTGGATGGAATGAAGGTGCATTTACGAGATCAGATGAAAAACTTGACTTTGACTAGGAGAGGATTTGTTTCATTTTTTAATGAGCTTGACATAGGAAAAGAACTATACTCATCAGGGACCGGTTTCATTTTTTAACGAGGTTGACACGGTAACAGGAACTTTCCTCTTGGTATCTGTTTCATTTTTTAACGAGGTTGACGCAAGAGAAGAACCATCCTCATGGAATCTATCAATCTACTCTCTAAAATCTACCTACATAACGTACTGATTGATTTTTTAATGAGGTTGACACAGGAAAAGAATTGTCCTCATGGGTCTGTTTCATTTTTTAACGAGGTTGACACAGTAAAAGAACTATCCTCATATCCACTCTCTACAATCTACCTACATAACCCACTAATTCATTTTTTTAATGAGTTTGACACAGTAAAAGGAACTTTCCTCTTGACCCACTGATTCATCTTTTAATGAGGTTGACACAGTAAAAGGAACTTTTCTCTTGACCCACTTATTCATTTTTTAATGAGGTTGACACAGTAAAAGGAACTTTCCTCTTTAATCACTGATTCATTTTTTAACGAGGTTGAAACAGTAAAAGGAACTTTCCTCTTGACCCACTAATTCAATTTTTAATGAGGTTGACACAGTAAAAGGAATTATCCTCGTCAATGACCTTGTCATGGCTTCCAACTGGAAGAAAGGCATGTCAAGGGACACTCCTCGATCATGGCTTCCAAAAGGTCTTCATCAGATGGAAGAACAATTCTCTAGAAGGAACACATGTCAAGGGACTCAAAAGGGTTAGGAACATCACGTTCAAATAATCCCATAGAGTTTTCCATGTCAATTACCAGATTTAAGTCAAATGAAGTCGAGCAAATAGTGAGAGGCCCACTTGCATCGGTAACTGAAAACATGGGACTGGTTGCCACATAATTAACCCATGGCAGGGTAGATACCACCTTAGTATAAGGAACATTTAGGGGTGTCATATTATTGGTAGTCGAATCAAGACTAGTGAAGGAAATTTGGTCAACAGTCACAATGTTTCCATTGTGAGGGAAAGACATCACGCGAAAGAGTGTCGATACGACAACTTTCATTGCATAGACATAGTCTCGCCCAAGGATTAAATTGAAATCCAAGGGGCCTCGGACTACCATAAGATCAATACAGATAGTTTTACCTTCCAAAGTAATAGAAAACTTAGGAAGGATCCCTAAATGTTCACTAATGGTTTTGTTAAAAGCTGATAGATTCTGCGTGACAGGAACAAGCTGAGGGGAACCCAAAGCTTGCCAATTAGTTAAGGAAAAAATATTAACACAAGCACCTTCATCTATATTTTTGTGACACACATTCTTACCACAAACCTTCACAATGATTTGGAAATGGATGGAGGAAGGAAGAAAAGGTTCTGTCATTCTATTCCAATCAAAGGAAAAGACCTCGGTACTTGGAGGGGGTTCTGTAGGAACAAGTGAAATGCCCCCTGGCATAGAAGAATCTGATGTAACAAGAAGAACCTGAGCGGTATGAAGATCACTCTCTACAGGGAGAATGGGATCGACCGAGTGTGAAATTGAGTCAACCATTTGATCAACTAACGGATCATCAACCTGAGTAATATCAGTTTCACTCTCTAATGGAAGAGTGGGATTGACTGTACTTGGAATTAGATCAATCACTCTGTCATTTGACGGTAGGTTGGGAGAAATTTGATGGTAACCGGTTGGAAGTTTTGTTGTGTAACAGTAACGTTTTCCAAAAATTTTGAGGCTTCATCCATGTGAGGAAAAATGTGAGTTTGATGACTCCCTTTGCATAACCTACAAGGAAACCTAACTTTACCCTTTTTCCTAGGAACCTGACTATCACTGGTTGATGGATCAACAGTAAGTTGATGGGATTTTTCTGGCCATACTTCCAAGACCTTATGAATACCAAGACAATTGATAAGGAAGTGGTCACCCTTACAAAGCTTGCAAGGGAATTTGGGTTTACGATGCATGTTGGAGGTTTCCTCAACACTACTAACACTTGCAGCCATGGTTGGTTGGTTGGTTGACTTCTTTCTTATTTTCCTTCTTCTTCTTCTTCCCTTTCTTCTTCTTCTTGGCCACCTGGTTACTAGCGTCAAGGCTTTTACCCAACGAAGAGGAAGAAAGGGAGGAAGAAATATTAGGCGAAGAAGGTAAAGGGTCAACATGAGGTTGGTGATGTTGAGATGGTGAACTCTATTGAGGTGAAGCATCCAATTGTGGTGGAACAATTGGAGTATTCGGGGCCAATGAAGTTGAAAATAACCATATCGATAAACCTATTTTAAATCTAGTAATGACAATGTAGCCATATAAGGAGGACCAACATTTCCAAAGAAAGGAAAAGTACTTGGATTCTCGTTAAGCGGGGTTCCTTGGTTGGTAAATTCCAGAACAGTTGCCATTAGATTCAACTTCAGTGAATTTTATTAATAATTTAAAACTAAAATTAAAAATTCACACCTAAATAATTAAAATTCACAATTCACAGCTATGGTCTCTAAAAGTAAAAAAAAAAAACAAATGAACACGTGCTATCAAATCTAAGAGTCAAACCACACACAAACAGTAGATTCCCGCACTAAAAAACACTAGTTGGTGATGAAATCCAACATCGTAGAATAATAATGCAAAAATGGTAGTTGGAATAGTTACCCCAACAACCTGCTTAATGAAACAGACCAGTGCAAGTTTCTACACTATGCCATCTCGAGTGAAGAAAACCCTCCGGAGTGTCCAAGTGAGTCTAGTCGACATCTGCTCCAGGTACAGTGGGATCTTCCCTCCACCGTCACCTTGGGAAAGAATCCTAAAGTATATGGCCACTAAGGTCAGCAACAGGAACAAATATACCCTGGGGGAACAGTCTATGATCCGATACACACGCAAGGGTAGAGTAACAAAGCTCAATCCCCTTGAAGGCTCCTTGACATATTCCAAGGTTTACCAACAAGTGACCCCAAGCTCCTCGACAATGGTTAATCTGAGGTTTACCATTGTTAATATGTGTATATCTTCTATCATTCCCAATGAGGAAGGATTGATTACCTCATTGGTTCGGATATGATCTCGTGCTTGACTCCTTTAGGAGGAGCTTCCCAAAGCATACATGCTACTATTGGAATTTTCCTACCGCAAGATCGACTACTTGTTTTTTTTAGTTGCTTTGGAATTTTAACTATGACATATTCCAAAGCACTAATCCTGAGCTAGATTGGTGGAAATAGCCCTAAAAATGTAAAAATTACTAGATGAATTTTATTAAGTGTTGTGTTATTTAGGCTGTTATTACTCAAAGGGTAAATGGATACGAGACCAATGGTGTTATGACCTGACCAAAACTGAATGCAATCAAATATGATAATGTAATCTTTTCAATTCGATGAATCCTAACTAAAGTAAGGAGAGAGCTTCCATTCACTTCCAACAATGCAAAAATTCATAAATAAGAGAAAATATAAAAGATTCTCTAATTCACTAATTTCATCAAGAAAAACTAATGCTAATCAATTCCAAATTTTTTATTTTTATGTTTTTAAAACAAGCCTAAAAACATGTAAATTCAAATCAAAGAAACTAATATAAATCTACGATTGATTTTTCCAGAATGTAAACTATGTAGTTGTAATCTATGCACAATTCACATGAAAAAATGCGAATATAATCTATGCACATTTTTCATTCATATTCTGAAAATGAGAATTCTAATAATGTAAATGTAATATATGTAAGAGAATTCTCAAACAAAAGATGATTCTAATGTAATCTAAAGAACCAATCAAATGTAAGTAAAGAAAATTGGGTGAGATGCAAAAAGATGAAAAATTGTTAAGACACTGAGACAAACCTCGAAGTAATGACCAAAGGAAATCAAATTAATAATTTCTCAAAAAGAATATTCAAATCACCCAATTAACTTAACGGAGACTGATGAGATTGTAAGAGTGCTGAAAAGAAATTCACACAAGGCTTTTGACAGTCAAGACAAGTCTGGGAAAATACAGAGAATCATGTAAGCTAGTTCCACAAAAGAGAGAGAATCTTAAATTTTTCAAAAATATTCTCAAGGTCCGCAGGTTTCAATGTAAACAGGTGCGGTGCTGCACTATGTATATAGGAAAACAACAGAGATGACCGCATTTTTCCTAAAGACAAAGTGCAGAGACCAGAAAACTTAAAGAAAAATAAAAAAATTCTAAAGCATTTTTCAGGGATCCTGCAGGAATAAATTACCCAAGCCAGTGCCAATCAATCAAAATCAAAAAAATAGTTTCACAAGTCAAAAATAAAAGAAAACTAAGTTAAAGATCCATTCCCCAGTGGAGTCGCCATTTTGTTAGACGGATAAATCATTCTTGCGGACAAGATAGATCTCCCTAGTATCCTATGGATAACTAGCAACAAACAAACAAATATAAACTACTTTCTCTAGATTATATTTGATCTAGAATTATCTATAATGAAGGATTTAGGACTTACTTGTAGTCCAGTGCTGATCATAGTCTTCTTTCCTATCGCTTTGAATATGTCTCCTTTCAGGATATGCAATAAAAAGCATGAAAGAATCATAAGCACCTACATAATATAGATTAATTCATAAACCAAAAATCTATCTTGATGATCAAGGAATTCAAAAAATAAGCCATTTAAATAAACAACTCATTGAGAAAACAAGATCCATTTGTATTATCTTTAATGAAAAAAGGAGCCTTACAACCGTGTTCGCCTTGATGTCGTACAGGTCCTTCTAGGGTTCGGAACAAGCGTTTCCTCTACTTTGACAAGCCTTTGCACTCTCTCGACTAACATACACATGAGTGTGTAATCATTACCATATGATAATCAGTTAAGAGAGTCTGAGTTTCTCCAGCAATTCTCCTCAAAAAATCTCAAAGCCTAACACACCTTTAAGGTTGAACTATGGCCTCAATTTATAGCGAAAGAGAATAGGTTGGAGCTCCAAATAAGTGGGGATAGAATCCTCTTTCAAAGGGATTAAGTTCCACATACCAAGGGGTAGGCTCCTTTAATGGAGGGATGAATTTACATGAAAGGAGAGAGCTTTCCATCGGATAACTGCTTCCAAAAACTTCTATATTCAACCAGTTGGGCTTCCAAATTTTACTTCCGCCTTCACTTTACCTTTTACAGGGAACCACACCTTTAATGAAGAAAAAGTGCAGATGGTTCCGCATTATCTAGAAGAAACAGATGCGGCACCGCAGGTAATACTGAGAGAAAGTGCGTACAAGTATTTTTATGACTTTTATAAGCTTTTCTCCTAATTTCAAGGCTTAGTTTTAGGAATTTGATATTTGTAGACTTCTAAGGGAGTAATATATGAGTAATAATGAACCCATACAAATATTAAAACATCATGGTGACAATTTTTAGTGTAACAAGAGGCTATTATAATTCAACATAGTCAAAGTTCTTTCTCTGCTCCAGTAGCTTTGGTGCACAAGAAGAATGGTTCATGGTGCATGTGTCTGGATTATAGGGATCTCAATAAGCTCACTATTAAAGATAAATTTCCCATTCCTCTGATTAATGATTTATTGGATGAATTACATGGAGCAATTTATTTTACCAAGTTGGATCTTCATTCAGAATATCATCAAATTAGAATGAAGACTGAAGATACTCTGAAAACAACATTTCAAACTCATGAGGGTCACTCTGAATTTTTGCACCTTCTACATTTCAAGGGTTAATGAATTCCATTTTCAAAACCTTCCTTATAAAATTTGTGTTAGTATTTTTTGATGATATACTAATCTATAATAGGTCTTGGAAGGATCATGTTCAACATGTTGACAGGGTGCTCAAACTATTGGACGAGAAATAATTATATGCAGAAACCTCTAAATGTTTCTTTGGGTCATATTGTATCTCACAAGGGTGTTAAGGTAGACCCTAACAATATTAAAGCCATTAAGGAATGGAAAGTACCCACAACCATAAAGTAGTTGCGAGGATTTCTTGGGTTAATAGGGTATTATCATAAGTTTGTTAAGAATTATGGGAGAATAGTAGCACCTCTCACAACATTATTGAAGAAAGATGAATTTTCATTAACTCCTGAAGCAACTAAGGCCTTTGAGCATCTTAAAGAGGCAATGTGCCTAGCACCGATCTTAGTTACACCATACTTCACAAAAAAAATTATTGTGGAATGTGATGCCTTAGGGAATGGAATTGGTTCAGTTTGAATGCAATAAAGAAGACCCATTTCTTTTTAAATTCGTCCAATCAAAGGAAATTATTTATAGAAAGCTATTTATGAGAAGGAAATGTTGGCAATACTACATGCACTAAATGAATGGCGACCTTACTTAATGGGAAGACACTTCAAGGTAAAAAATGATCATGATAGTCTTAAATAATTTTTCGAACAAAGACTATCTTCAGAAGAGAAAAAAAATGGGTCACAAAGATGTTGGGTTATAACTTTGAAATCATCTACAAAAAGGGAAGCTAAATTTTGTTGCAAATGCACTCTCAAGAAAGGATGAGGAGGTGGAAGAATTGATTTTTTCCATTTCTATTATCCAACCAGATTGGATAATCAAAGCAAGGGATGAATGGAAGAAGGACGAAGAAGTGTCGACACTAATTCAAAATTTGCAGCAAGATCATAGTACATCTTATACATTTAGTTGCAAAAATGATTCCTTATGGTACAAATATCGCTTATATCTTTGTAAGAATTACCAACTAAAACAAAAGATTCTTTTGGAATTGTACACATCTCCCTTAGGAGGACACTTAGGATTTTTAAAAACTTACCACAGGGTGAAGAAAGAATTTTTTTGGGATGGCCTAAAATATGATATTCAAATGTTTGTGGCGGCATGTTTGGTTTGCCTGCAAAATAAAGTTGAGACAATTAAGACCCCAGGTCTTCTACAACCTTTATCCATTCCAAGTCAACGTTGGGAGGATATTTCAATGGATTTTATCACAGGTTTACCTAAGTCCGAAGGAAATAGTGTCATCATGGTGGTAGTTGATAGACTTACCAAGTATGCACACTTTTGTGCATTATCTCATCCATTTAAAGCAAGTACAGTTGCTAATGCATTTATGGAAATAATTCAAAAGCTACATGGAAACCCAAATATTATTGTGAGTGACAGAGATTCCATTTTTACTGGAAATTTTTTAACATAATTATTTTCTTTTTTGGGTACTCAACTAGCTCATACCTCATCTTATCATCCTCAATCTGATGGGAAAATTGAGATAGTGAACAAATGTTTGGAAGGATATCTTTGTTTTTATGTATCTGATAAACAAACACAATGGGTAAAGTGGTTACCTCTGGCTAAATGGTGATATAACACTTCCTTCCATACTGCAGCAAAAATGACCCCATTTATGGCCCTTGTTTTTGAAATCTTGGTTAGAACATTTTGAATTTTGACCTTTTGAGTCGAGGCATGAAGACACATGGCAATCGCGACCGCATTGCAACTACTAGGAGTCGCGGAGCTATCAAGGTGGCGCGGAAGTATGAGATAGCTGAAGAAAGAACACGCACAAGTGCAGATGAAGAAAACAACAGCAGAAGATAGAAAGAAGAACACGCAGATAACAGGAGAGAAGCTGGAAGCAGCTGAAGAAAAGACACTGAGGAACTGATAGTCGCGATAGCGGGTGAATAAATAACAGTCACCCGGCTGAAAGATGAGGATGCTGCAGAGGTTGTGAGGCTCGCGACAGGAGAAGAAGCACAGAGCGACTGCGGGAAATCATGCATGACACTTCTATGGTTCCTAACCTTCTCTATTCTCCCTTTCTGTTCCGTAAGACATCTGTATCAGAGTTGTAAGCTATCGCTGAAAATGCTATGTAATCATGTGCTTGGCCAAGAGATTAATATAATGAAAGGTTGTTGTCTCAATAATGGGTTTACATGCATGTAATGTGTTTATGCTGGTTTAAAATTTTGTTTGCTAATGTCTGAAAGATTGTGCATGACTCTGTCTATATAATCGATGCATTGTCCATCATGAGTTGCGACTTTGTTCCTTGCCATTGATCTCATCCCCTTCTACATGTTGAGACTCACTGCTCTCCGGAGTAGGGTGAAAATGCCGGCGTGATCCTAGACTACATTGGACCCCTTTGTTGGCCACAACTCCTGAACCTGGGTCTTGTCCGCGAGACCTAACTCCTCGCCAAAAAATGGTTCCATTGCCGGGACCTGCATGTTCTGAGGGGACCTAGATCATGGTATCGAGGATTTTTGAAGGAGAGATACGACGATGGTGGGATAATCATCTCGACCAGTTCATTGCTCAGCAAGCAGAGCTCACCAAGCAGAAGGAGGCGGCGATCAAGCAGCTCGTCCTTTTCTCTAACTCAGCCAGTGATACGTACGAAATTTTCTGGGGAAGGTTCCCTACCGACCTTTACAATTGGTTGCGAAGATTACGAGTGACGGTGCCTCGGGAGGGCTTGCGAAAGATAAACTGCAGGTGGGCGCACGAAGATCTGGTGGCACTGCATCGGGTGAACACTGAACTAACCCGCGCGGTGGATTTTTGGGTAAGGACCACGTTGGAAGGATACACTGTGGAGTTTGCTGCTGAGTGCTATCAATCTTTCTCGAAGGCCGAGGCTGTCTTCCACGCAGGGCCAAGAGGGAAGATGCTTAAGGAGATTCCGCTGTGGATTAAAGCTCTGATGGTGGATGAAGTGTTGATTGAATTCCACAAAATGAGTATGGAAGCGTAAACCACCCGTGCTGGGGGAAGGGTTGAGGGGACTGTTGCTACGTATAATGTGAAAGCGGGAAGCGGGGAATGGATGTTAAGGCCGCACGCAAGTTGAGGGAGCGACGTGCGCATCGGCGGGCACAGATCGCCGATAGGTGGCGAAGAAGGGTGATGCGAGATTCGAAGAGACGGGAGATCGAGGGGAAAAATCAGAAGGAGGCACCTCAGAGGATAAGGATTATGGACGCGGGTACCCAGGGACGAGAAGGGACCGTTGCAGGAGTGCAATGGGTGCATGGGAGCCCAGCGACGCGAGGAGGAGAGATGGTGACTAGCGAAGATGATGAAAAGATGCAGCCCGAAGAGAGTTCTGATGACGAATGGCACGACATGATGCAGCGGATGTTTCAAGAGCAGACGGCACTCACCTCTCCAGGCAGCCCTACTTCCCACATTCTGCATGGCCAGGATCCTTACCTTCCCCTGGTACTGTATCAACCTTTAAGTAATATTTTCATTCAGTTACAAGAATTGAGTCAGTCATACAGTATTTCATCAGCGTTAGTAACGTCCGGTAATAGCAGCGTTACTAGTAGTGTTGTATTCCCTAGTGGAACCGTTACGCAACCAGGACCTGGAGAATTTTTGAATTTATCACAGTCGATACTCATAAGTACACATGGGTAGATCTTTCTACGTGGTATCCAGGGAGAGTTCTCGGGCAATGATGATGTGAAACGAACTTTGAGTATCTGGCTGCCAAGAAGCCATCGGAGAGCTCGGCCAGGACGCCGGATGCGGGGAAGTTAATGAGTTCCAAACCCATGAGAGAGGGCTGCGATGGTTGTCAGTGGTAGAGCTCATCCCTAACCCCGTAATTCACGGACGTAAGCGAAGTTTTGTCCCCAAATTCAAGCTTCCCCAGACAGATCGGCAAGGCACAATACGGCGTAGGGGGTGTAAGCAGAAGGAAGGTGAGACTGCGTGGGAGTTGATGCGGCGATTCAAAGACGCGATCGGGAAACTCAACTACCCGATCGATCCAAACCACCAGAGGGACTGGTTCATCAAGGCTATGCTTCCCTTGACACGAACCCCTCTCACTCAGCAGAAGATTGATAATCTGCAGGACGCCTTGGAGCAGGCCATGAAGATTGAAGCCATGGCGGGCTACCCCCAGGAATACCGGGGGGGTCCGGCCCCGCAAGATCCTTCTTTGATAGGGTTGCAACACCAGATCACCAGCTTGACTGAGAAGCTCAAGGAGCTCCAGCCGGTGAGACCAGCGCGACCGAATGTTTGGTGCACTCATTGCCTAGTCGAGGGCCACGTCGCAACCGAGTGTCCCCAGTTGCGCGGCGCAGGGGCAGGACCCTCGGTCGCGGCAATCCAGGGGGGTCCACCACCTGGTGGTAGCACGGCGATGAATCTGCAGGGGGTCTACCAGCCACAACAGCCTTATGCGGGGTTCCCACCTCAACCGGGTTCCTCCACCACATAGTACTGCGAGATTTGCCGAACGTTGGGGCATCCTCTTCGGATGTGCCCGATACTACAGAAGTACTCCACGATCCCAAACAATGTGTACTGCGAATTTTGTGTTTCTACGACTCACAACACTGAGCAGTGCAGGGCGCTCGACGCACTTGCGGATCGATTGGATCGTCCCTCCTACAGAGTGAACGAGGCCCCAAGGGGAAGAGGCGGGGACATGCGGGGAGGCTGCACAGGCGGACGCGATCCGGTGAAATGTTACAACTGTGACCAGGAGGGTCACGTGGCTCGCAAATGTCCCCTTCCGCGACGACCCTGGTGTTCCCAGTGCCGGGTGAACACCCACGCCACAGAGGACTGTCCGGAGCTCATCAAGAAGTGGGAAGAACAAGCGAGGCAGAGGGGATCGAATCTGATAAATTCAGAGCTGTGAGGGACCGCGACCCCAGACATGTAGAACGTCGCGATCGTGACGGGGGGCGGGAAGAAAACGGGGGAGGACGCCCACGGGAGGGAGCCAGCACGAGTGGTTCAGCCGGCATCCCCGAAGATGTTAATCAGGCCCGAAGCCCAGAAGAAGTACTTCCAGGAGGCAGTTGAGGCGTTCGCCCAGCTGTGGGTCGTGGGAGGTTTGGAGGAGCCCGTGCTGCCAGAATGTGGGGTGCAGAGCGTTACAGGTACTGTGATCGAGGACTGGCTCTAGCTATTCCTCAGGATTTTTGACAATGCTGAGCTGCGACAGCAGCTTAAGCATGCATTGGAAGGAGAATTACAGGGGCGTACAGGAGTTAGGGATCTGGCGAACGCTGGCTCTCAATACTTGCAGCGCGTCAAGCGGAACAAGCAATGAACAGGCAAAGAATTCCGGCTTAACATGCAGGTTGCGAGATTCCAAATCAGCGATACCATGCTGGACTTGGGGTCCGACGTCAACATCCTGCCACGAAAGACGTGGGAGGCCCTTGGAAGGCCACGGCTGGCCTACTCGCTAATCCAGGTCAGGATGGCGAACCAGTACTGCATTCTGCGAATTGGTCGGCTCGAGGGTGTCGAGGTCGACATTGTGGGGGTGAAGACATACACCGATTTTTAGGTTATTGATATCATGGGCGACAAGGATCCTTATCCTGCCTTACTCGGCATCGACTGGGCTTTTGAGAATTACGCCATCATCGAACTTAAAAAGGAGCTGATGATTTTTGAGGATGGGGAGGTGTGGGTCACCCAGCCCCTTGACCCGTATCAGGGCCCGCGATATACGGAAACAGTGGACAATCGGGAGGATGCTCAGATGATGGACCACCTTTATCAGATGACTGCAGGAAAGCGGTACGACTATATTAACCCGACCGCGACTGGCTCTGTCAGTTGGCGGAGTGTGCAGAGCTCGAAACTCAGATCCGAACTCGTGTGGGAAGACTGGCAGCAAGGGGGGTATGAGACCACCACGCGGAGATGTGCTACCATTGCCCAAGTCCGGTGGGTGGGGACTGAGATCCACGGATATCCCACCTTTTCAAACATGCAAGTTGTCAATACTTTTATTACCAAGGTGGAAGACATGGTCCCAGACGAAAGCCGGATGCCACTTTTGGATGTGGCCTTACAATCCACGTCAGCCCGGTGGTGGAAAAATCACCGCGACACTCTGTTGCGATGAGATTGTGTGGTGGATGCCCTGCGGGCACGCTTTAAAGAGGATGACAGACCTCGCAGTATTCTTAAGTATCGCGGAACTTCCGACCCGCGAAACCATTTGCGGGCCTGTGAGGAGTAGTGGCGTAGCACCAAGTACCCTGAGGAGTTGTGGGTCCATAGGTTTATCCACTCCCTGGATACAATCCCCCAGGCCTGGTACATGGAGGAAGAGCGGAAACGAGGAACCCACTCTTGACAGGAAGTCACAGACAAGTTCGTTCGGTGCTTCTTGTTCGAAGGGGAGACGGCGCAGGAGTCTCGGGCCCTACAGGCAATCAAGGAGGTCTTGTTTTTCCGCCATCCCGAGCCCGACGGGGGCCCGGTTGTGTCATGACCTGAGGCCAGGCGCGAGTTGGTTTGCCACCGGATTGACGATGATCTGGATGATGATAGTCTGGAGGACCTCAGGCATCTCTATTTTGACGAAAAGGAAGGCGATCGGAACATCAGTGAAGAGCCGACGACTGAAGGAGTCCATTTACAACCACTAAAGACGAAGAAGCTGAACATTGGAACAGACGAGAAACCCAAGCTGGCAACAGTGGGAGATTACTGGGACGAGGAAACGACAAAAGAAATTTTCAGCCTCCTCCGGGAATACGAAGACTTGTTCCCGTCCTCGGTTGTAGACCTGAAGGGGATCAAGGGGGACCTTGGCAAAATGCGCATCGTGCTGAAACCGGGGGCCAGGCCGGTGAAGCACCGACCCTACCAGTTGAACCCACTTATCAAAGAAAAGGTCAAGATGGAGATCGACAAGATGCTGGCTGTAGGTCTTATCTTTCCAGTAGAAGAAGCAGAGTGGGTGAGTCCCATTTTCATTCAGAACAAGAAGGACAAAGCGGAGATACGTGTCTGCATAGACTACCAGAGTCTGAACAATGCCTGCATCCACGATCCGTTTCCCACTCCTTTCAGCGATGAAGTTCTAGATCATGTTGCGGGAAACGAAGCCTATTCCTTCACTAATGGGTTTTCGGGCTACCATCAGGTGCGCATTGCCGAAGAATACAAAGCAAAGACGACATTCACCACTGAGTGGGGATCATTCGCATACCACGTTATGCCGTTTGGTCTGAAGAACGCACCGGCTGTGTTTTCCCGGATTGTAATTGCTGCTTTCCGGGAGTACATTCACAAGTTCCTAGAGGTCTACATGGACGACTGGACCGTCTACAGCCTGTTGAAGAAACACGCCACCCTTTTACGTATTATGTTTGACCGGTGTCGTCAGCTGCAGATTTCCTTGAACTTGAAGAAATGTATTTTTGCAGTTCCATTCGGCACACTCTTGGGCCACGTGGTGTGCAAGCAGGGGGTCTGCGTCGATCCCGCCAAGGTCACGGTTATAGTTCATATGGAAGCCCCGATACCGTGAAGCAGTTGCGGGCACTGCTCGGGCACACAGGATATTACAGGCGGTTTATCCGCAACTACGCAAATATTACGGCCCCTTTGGAGAAACTGTTGCGGAAGTCAGAAGTATTCCAGTGGACGGAGGAGTGTAGGAAGGCCCTTGACACCTTGAAGGAGAATTTGGCGAGGGCGCCCATACTTGTTCATCTCGACTGGGATAAGCAGTTCCATGTGCATATCGATGCGTCCGGTATTGCACTTGGGGCTGTCTTGGCGCAACCCAGGGAGACGATAGTTGACCACCCCACCCCGTCTACTTCGCCAGCCGCAGTTTATCGAATGCGGAGAAGAATTACACCATGACCGAGCGGGAGGCGTTGGCGATGGTGTACTCCCTCCAGAAGTTCCACCACTATCTTCTGGGCGGCAAATTCAAATTCTTTACGGACCACTCTGCATTGAAGTATTTGGTGAATAAGCCTGTTTTGGAAGGACGGATCTGTCGTTGGCTTCTACTTTTCCAGGAATTCACGTTTGAGGTGATTGTCAAGCCCGGCAGGTTGAATGTCGGTCCCGATCATTTATCCCGGTTGGAGACAGGAGAGAACGAAGGCTCGTTGGACGATCAACTGCCGGATGCCGACCTCTTCCGAGTCGAAGCCGTACCAGATTACTTGGCTGACATTGCCACTTATCTGACCACGGGACAATGCCCTCAGGACTACACCCCGCTCTAGAAACGCCACCTGGTTGTCCGGGCGGCCGACTACCAATTGATCGCGGGGCATCTATACAAACTGGGCCTCAATGAGGTGTTGCGCAGATGCGTCCTGGACCACGAACAGGAAGCGGTAATGTGGGAATGTCATAGCGGTGTTGCGGGAGGGCATGTGGGTGCGAAACCCACCACAAGAAAGGTGCTCCAAGCTGGCCTGTGGTGGCCGACAGTACATGCTGACTGTAAGGCTTACGTGAAGCGCTGCGATGTTTGCCAGCGGACGGGAAGGCCCTCTCACCGGGACGAGCTTCCGCTACACCCAGTGCATGTGTTGTGGCCATTCGAAAAGTGGGCCATCGATTTTGTAGGTCCCATTTCCCCGGTCGCCAGACACTCCAAGGCCCGGTACATCATTACCGCCATGGATTACCTCACCCGGTGGGCTGAGGCGGCGGTGGTACGCGACTGCTCGGCGGAGACAGCTGCCCGGTTCATCTTTGAACACATCATCAGCCGTTTTGGCTGCCCACGAAGCTTAACCAGCGATCAGGGTACGCATTTCATTAACGCCACGGTCAAGTCACTACTGGACACATTTATGATTCAGCATCATAAAAGCAGCCCATACCACCCGCAGGCCAATGGTACTGTGGAAGCATTTAACAAAATTCTTGAAAAAGGCTTGACTAAGATTTCCAATGCTCAGCACGACGATTGGGATGAGCGTCTCCCAGCGGCATTGTGGGCCTACTGGACCACGGTGAAACGCTTGACCAATCATACGCCATTCCAGTTGGTGTATGGCCGGGAAGCTGTGATTCCCGCCGAGTTCACTGTACCCAGTCTTTTAATCGCTACGTCTCTTCAGTTCTCAGAAGAGGAGTCACTTCGGGAACACCTCCAGGAGCTACAGGAGTTGGATGAGGCCCGATTCCTGACGGAATTCCACCAAAAGGTTCAGAAGGCCAGATAGAAAGCGTGGCACGACCGCCACCTCAAGAACAAAGCCTTCCAAGTTGGCGGCAAAGTTCTCTTATATGACAGTCGGTTCCAGAAGTTTCCAGGCAAGCTCCAGATGCACTGGTTGGGACCCTACTTTGTCATCGAGATCCGCGACTCAGGAGCCGTTCGGTTGGCACAGCTAGACGGTACAGTTCTCCCTGGGTGGGTGAATGGTGCACGCCTGAAACCCTACCAGGAGTAGGTACCTTTCACTTCTCATCAATAACTCTCGCACCCGAGAGCACCCGTAGCGTAGCTTATTCGAATAACTCTCCCGCAACTGGGATGAGCGTAGGGAGTCTTTTCTGTTCATACGTAGTCTGTCAATAACCGCTCATTTGCAGGGGCAGCACCGCAACCGACTGTGGTCGGGGCGGCGCCTGTCCAGCATGTCATCCTTGTAGGATCCCTCCACGTGCCACTGTCAGTCCAGGTCATTTCTGTCAGTCCTTTTTGTCAGTCCGTAGGATCGCTCAGATTTGCATCATAAATTACCATAAGTAGGCAATAACCGTACCATAATCATTTTCCATCATCCGCAGTTCCCTCAGCCGTCGCATCTGCCCATTTCCCCATGCCGCCGTCAGCAACTATTAGATTACACACAGGCATGCGATCGATCGCACGATTATCGCAGGCAAGAAGGCCAGCAGGAATTAATTGTCGTTATGGGGTCTCATCAACTCCGCTCGTGCCAGGTGATGACATAACTTGCATGGAGACCAATAGCACGAGAATGTCGGACCAGTTCAATTTAGCAATTGCAGCGACACCAGAGCGGTTGAAGTCTCAAAACGCATCGCACCAAGATAGAAGCTCCAGGAGAAATCTCCAGGTTTACCAGCGTCGTGCCAAAATGCCAAAGGCTCTCTTATCCGTTGCTGAACCAGCGCTGGACAGTCAAATCCACAGGACAGAGTCGCTGGTTGGCAAATACGGCAGTGCAGCGTTGATAGACGCCAACCTGTCCGACCCGGTCGAATTCCCCTCCCTCCATTGGCAGACATATATGGAGCATCACTACACACCAGGCAGTAGCTCAACCAACCGAATGCGACCAGAGTACAGGGGCCTCCAGCAATCATCCCTGATGAATTTAAGAACTCTTCCTGTCTTTGGGACTACTCGACCGGCCCTGCAATGCACCCGGTTCCTCCTCAGCCGAATTTAGAATGGGTCCTTGTGGCTAAACGAGGAGATCCCCATTCACGCTAAAGACATTCATCACTTCACAGGGCTGTCTCAGAATGGCGCAGACGTCTCTGCTGTCGGTCAAACATCTTCCAAGTGCGCACGAAAGTCGGGTGATACAGACCTCTATGCCAAATATGGCACTCGCCAGGGGGGGAAGGGCACCAAAATTGATCTGATTAACAAGTCGGAGATTTGGTTCGCTTGCTATCTCATTGCTAGCAAGACGATGCGGCATTATACCAAAGGAGAGTGCACCTTGGATACCATCTCCATTGCGGAGCACTGTGTCCAAGGCACCAGGCTGAATTGGTGCTCTTTCGTGCTCAAAGAACTGTTCGCGGCATGCGAAGAGAATTATAAGCGCACCACTAGTTTCATCTATGGTTACCTGATTGTAGCTTTTGCGATGTGGAAATGGCACATTCCTCCTGTCCGGCTGCCGGCAGAAACTACCGCAAGCCAGCCCCTCGCGATGAAGTTCACCCCGTGGTAGGTGTCCTCTGACCCTAGCACTAAACAGGTGAATGCGGAAGCGTTTCGGGCTTGGTACGGGCTAATGATAGATGTGGTGGCTAACCAGCAACGGGTGCCCAGGAACCTGTTGGACGACTATAGTGAGCAGGTATGGTTCGGGGTAAGCCATAGGCACACTTACCTCCGCCCCACTTGCGTGTCGAAAGCCACCTTCCACATGGCGCCGCTCAAATTCCAGCTGGCCGATGCTACCTTTCACCGCGAGGTCTCTGCATGGTCGGGGGTCACAAAGCACATCCGCGACGGGATCCCCAGATACAACTTTGAGCGGATGCTGCCGATGCAACGGCCTGCCGAGACAGGCGCGGCAGGGCCCTCACAGGCCGCGGCGGGACCTTCTCAGGATGCAGCCGGGACCTCACAGGAACTCCTCGAATCACTGGTCCCCGTCGTACAACACTTCAATACTCAGGTACGAAGTCTCAACGGGGCGACCCAAGTGATTTCAAGCGGTGACTCGTTGTTTCCTTTATTTTCTGAATTCCAGCTTAGTCGTTCTCTTTCTCTGTCCCATACTGCCCCTCTCACTTCTCCCATCCCTACCAACTTATTCACTTCTACCAGCCCCATCATCACCCCAATGGGCGAAACAGGCTCGGGACCTGATCAATTAGACCCCCCTCCATCCAAGCGGGCCCGCACCACCGTCACTGATCCGGTGGTGGACATTACTGATGACGATCTGCCACCCACTCCACTCACAGGGACATTAATTCCGGAGGAACCCCTTATCGACCCCTCTTAATTCATCAATATTCGCCTCCCCCATACCTCCTCCACACCGTCCACCGCTCCCTCCACCGTCCATCCACCTGCCACTTCATCCATTCCATCAAAATCATCTGCCACTGTATCCGACCCCCTTATCTGGGAACTCTTTGGAGGAGACCACGGGGCTGAATTCACCTCCAGTACTACGGCCGTAGTACCACTAGTCGACCCCGTGGCCACACCCCAAGGTTCTTTCTCTACTATATTTACCCGGCTGGCCAACGTTGGGGCTGACTCGGTCGAGGCTCTGCCTGAGCATGCTGACCCTCCCCCCACAGGCCAGAAAACTCAGCAAGAATGGCCAGATTCCGACATGGGCACCTCAATGCAGCAACAGACACCGGTGTCCCCTCCTGAGAATTCCAACAGATCAGTGGCCAGTGGGCAACCTTTGCAGGAGCGAATGCCGAAGCAGGGCGCTTCCAGCACCGCCAACGTAGAAACATGGCGTACAGCCCAGTTGTACCTATTCATTCAGCGGGCGGCCCTGCAGGCCGAACAGCTTCATGCGGAGCTGCAGCAGCGGTGCGATGAGCAGCACCACCAGATCATAGCGCTTACTGAACAGCGCGACCAGCTGACCAAGGAGAAGACCTACCTGCAGGAGCAGGTCAACATTGCCGCTCAAGCATTCTCAGACCTATGGCCCGCTGTAAGGGCTCACCATGCCCCACTTCCTGACGATATAGCGGAGAGCAATGTGGTCGTCCAGGCTTACCACATTTGGTCTACCTTCACTGGTCTACGCAGGGAGAATCAGGAACTTCAAGCGGCGTTAGCCGCATGGCCCGCACTCCCCGACCCACAGATTGTATATTCTGAACAAGTAGCAGCCAAGCAGACCCAGGCAGCTCATATGCAGGAGACCCTTCACTCCACAGCGCGCGAGGCTTACGACCTCCTGCGAAGTTTGCAGGAGTGTTCACTCGCCCTCATGTTCAAAACGCAGCCCATCTCCGCCCAGCTGCAACAGATTTCCAGGGAAATTTAGGAGACCACAGATCCCGCGCGGTTAGATCAACTATATGCCCAGGCAGACGAGCTTGAGGTTCAAATGCAACAGACCGAGGCCAACTCAGCAACGGCCAAGCAGATAATTCGGGAAATCCATCCGCCCATTCAAGCCAATGCCAAATCAATACAACAGCTAGCTGCAAAGGCCGAGACCTAGCTTACCACGATGTTCGGGGCTGTCCCGACGAATATAGAGGAGGCCGCTGCCACCAGGATCACTGAGGAAGCCGATTCGCTAATGCAGGGATGGCAGCAAGCTATGTCGGACTTCACTGGGCTCAAAGATATAGCACTCCGTAGGGTCCCGGAGTTGGGGCCCTTGTTTGAACAGCCGATTGGAGGAGCACAGCAGGAAAGGGCACGAGACGAAGGCACACAGGCCGAACAGGGTACGGGATCCAACGCGACAATGGAGGTGGAAACTGTCATTTGTGATTGACTCGGGGACGAGTCAAGGAATTGTGGTCGGGGCCTGTTGGGGCCCTTGTTTTTGAAATCTTGGTTAGAACATTTTGAATTTTGACCTTTTGAGTTGCGGCATGAAGACACATGGCAATCGCGACCGCATCGCAACTACCAAGAGTCACAGAGCTATCAAGGTGGCGCGGAAGTATGAGATAGCTGAAGAAAGAACACGCACAAGTACAGATGAAGAAAACAACAACAGAAGACAGAAAGCAGAACACGCAGATAACAGGAGAGAAGCTGGAAGCAGCTGAAGAAAAGACACTGAGGAACTGATAGTCGCGATAGCGGGTGAATAAATAACAGTCACCCGGCTGAAAGATGAGGATGCTGCAGAGGTTGTGAGGCTCGCGACAGGAGAAGAAGCACAGAGCGACTACGGGAAATCATGCATGACACTTCTATGGTTCCTAACCTTCTCTATTCTCCCTTTCTATTCCGTAAGACATCTGTATCAGAGCTGTAAGCTATCGCTGAAAATGATATGTAATCATGTGCTTGGCCAAGAGATTAATATAATGAAAGGTTGTTGTCTCAATAAGGGGTTTACATGCATGTAATGTGTTTATGCTGGTTTAAAATTTTATTTGCTAATGTCTGAATGCTTCTTAAGTGCTCTTGCGTGCATGACTCTGTCTATATAATCGATGCATTGTCCATCATGAGTTGCGACTTTGTTCCTTGCCATTGATCTCATCCCCTTCTGCATGTGGTTGCGGCACGCCTCGGGTGAGACTCACTGCTCTCCGGAGTAGGGTGAAAATGTCGGCATGATCCTAGACTACATCGGACCCCTTTGTTGGCCACAACTCCTGAACCTGGGTCTTGTCTGCGAGACCTGACTCCTCGCCAACAGAAAAACTTCCAGTTCAAACAATATTGTCAAAACTTGACGAGGAAGGAAAAATCATATTGGAACTTGAAGCAGTCACGGAAACAAGAACTTGATGGCTCTAAAAGCGATCAATTTCATAGTATCTCATCAAGTGGAAGAACTTACCCACTGAAGATTCAACAAGGGAGGATGAGAATTTTATACAGAAGCATTCAGAGCTACTCAAGCATTTAGGAAAACACTTTTTTGAAGGGTAGTTGCATGCTAGGTCCCTATATTACTAGTTTAGTCTCTTATTGTTGTTAGTGTAGCCCCCTTATTGTTATTTTTGTACCCCTGTAACCCCCATATTGTTATTATTGTACCCTTACATTATTATTGTTAGGTCGGAAAGGATTATATTGTTACCCCATGGACTCCTATATATATAAAGGAGGTTTTTTCATTTGTATCATCCAAGAATTTTTCATTTATGTAATGTTAATCAGGTTTCGCCCTCGAAGTGGCTTATTTCTAAGGTGTTGATCTCTCTTTTCTTCTATTTTTGGATCTATTTTCATAACACTTTCTTCTCTTAAAATTTAATGAGTCCAATGAAAGGTAAACTTGATAAATTTTCATGTTTAGGGAGTTTGAAAAGAAACAAAAAGGAAACTCCATCATGTCCCTTTTCGTATGTCGTCTCTCAAATTCGAAAAGGTAGAAAGCTATTTTTGAGAGAACCTCTTGACCATGTTTGATAAAGGTATTTTGTTTTCATAAATAGTGAATCTCAACTCGAAAAAGGGGTAAACGTATACTGAGATTACATCAATTCGTTCACTTTAACGAGTTTGAAATCACAAGTACTTGGTAATCTTTTCATTTTTCGAGAGTCAGAAAAGAGATGAAATTGGACTCCAAGGGGGTTCCTTTTTCATAAACATTTAATGAACCCAAAAATAGAGATAAAATTCAACTTTTTTGCATCAGAAACAATCATCAGTAGTGTGAAATTCCTATACTGCACATAAACAACAAGCATCACAAATATCGAGGAAAAATATTAAAATATTGGCGAAATTTTTTCAAAAATCTATAAATAAAACAAAAAACAAAATCATTTTCAACTTTCCATATTTAGAAGAGCATTTTTTCCATTTTCCCTCTCAATTTCAAATCAGCAGTGCGGCCAATCCGAGACACCATTCGTCTCTGCCAGGTAAGAGCTCTAAACCTCCTTTTCATTTTTATTCTATTCATTTAGCATTTATTTTGCAGAATTAGGGAGTTTAGGGAGGATATTTCAAAATTTATAATCGCCTGCGACCAATGTGATTTCTAGCTATAGGGGTTGCGCTAGTCATTCTCAGCCCATTAGGGCAGTGCGCCACTGGAGCTGAATCATTTTGGACAGTAAGGTTGGTCATGGGGAAGATTTTAAATTGAGAAAATATCCCAAATCCACCGTTAACTTCTAAAAATTCTTCCATGAATGCTCCTAATAGGCCATTTTGACATGTTTTGTAGGTTATTTCAGAGAATATTTCGGTCGTATGGAAAGAACGAGGTCATGAGGTGGAAGACCACCAAGCCTTGCAGGACCAATATTGCGTCAATGTTTTGTGCAATTTTGGATTGTTGAAATTGTTTCAAACATCTACCTTGAGAGCTCAACTAGAGCTTCTCCAGTATTTCATTAGTATCTGGGATGTGGGACAACAATTTTTCATCGTTGGGGACCAGGAACTTGAACTAGATTTCATGGACATCTATTTTTTCATCAGATTTTCTAGGTGAGGAGAGAGAATCCAACTCTCTGGGGCTCACCCAGGGGGTGAGAGCACAAGCATGCTCATCCAGAGACACTGTCTTGGGGCATGGAAGATAGAGAGTGGGAAGGTAGACATATCTTCCATCAGATTTCTCCCCCTACACACGATACTGCATTATATCACTAGAGTGGTAGGAGCCCAGGTGTTGCATCAGGCAATGAAATCACAGTTGCAGTATGCAGTGTATTTACTGGCACCAACAATGTTCAATTGGTGAGAGGGTTTACTGGCTAACATGAAGATCCATGTAACCAAGTGCAAGACTAGAAGACTGAAATAGTTTGGGTACGGGTCAATTCTGGTGACCTTCTTTCTGGAGAGAGTACCCCTATTCCAGTATCAGTGGTTGGATATCCATAATCCATCCCCAAGGGATCTGAGGCTGATGCGATGTGCGACGTAATACCGATACAAGGAGGAGGAAAACTGATGCATTTCCCAATAGCCTTCTTCAGTTGGATGTGGTGACAGCTGATTGTAATCGAGGACTGCGCCTATGCCGACATCAACTTCAGAGGAGATCTAGATCTTCCGATCCCGCCAGACATAGAGTGGATCAATGCAGGTAAAAAGTATTTTTTAGACATTTTTTACTTTTTTAATTTTTTTGTTATATGTTTTGACACACAAAATTATGATTTGTTTACAGATATGGATCCACAAAGACCTCCTAGCATGTCCTCGATTGCTTAGTGGGTACCACATCCAACAGAGGATGCTCCTTATGAGGATGGAGCACACACTTTAAGAGCACTGGAGTAGAACCTAGTTGGCCTCACGTGATGCATCCCAGAGTATCCCACATCTACTGAGATCCCATTGTGGTTTCAGAGACACGTTGTCAGATTTCTGGTTGGACTACATCAATTACTCTGGCGAGTAATTTGAGCAGTCACCTGCTACCATGAACACCATGTGGGCGGATAGTAGCCCTGTTTATACATGTATGTAACGATCTAGGCTTGAAGAGCCATTTTGGTAACTGAACATATATATATATATATATATATTGAGCTTTTGGATGTAACACACTTACATACCGATATATATATATATATATGCATGTTTGTATAGCTACTTGTCTATCATGATGATGTCTTGATTTACATAAAATTTCTATCTAATACATGGTTTTCTAATGAATTTTTTAAAGTATTTAAATATCGTGGAATGTGTTGATATGTGATAAAATAAAAATGCCTTTCCAATAATCTAGCGTGTAAATACATACGCAAAATTTGAGGATTGCGCATAGAGTAACACCCATTAAGTTGTAACACAACGAGTTGTGATTCCAACTTAACGACCAAATCTCTTATCCCAAGATCAATGGAATCCGATAATATTTTGATCACCTCACTATACTCGGCAACATTGTTAGTTTTCCGACCCAAACAAATGACATGCAAATTAATCAACTCGCCATCAGGAGTAAAAAGTGCCCACGCTACAGAAGATAGGTTCTGTGTGCTACGACAAGCGCCATCAACAAAACAAATGTAGTGATCTGAAGACATGTGCAAACCAAGTGGAACACAAGGTGAGCATAGGAAACATGTCTGCAAGGCAAACAATCACACCAAAAATCAACTCAAAGCACACTAATGAATAACACACTAATGTACAAAATTATCACACTTAATATTAAGCATAATATTTCTTCAGATGGAGCTCAAGAATGAGCTCAAATGATGGAAACATGTCATGATTAATAGAAATATACCCACAGTTCTACCTTTGATACCGTGCGTAAACATTACCTCAGCCAATTTTGTGAGAATATTCACAGCAGAAATGGTGGCCATGCCCCCTGACCAAGTAAGGGTTATGAATCAAGGAAGTAATTCCCCTAATGGTAAATGACCAAATGGTAAGAATAGGGTCGAAGGGAGTGGGTGGTTCATGCCTTTTGAAGAAAGCAATGTAAATCTTCAGCTCATGGGGAGAACAAGAAACCTGGAAAAAAACATTCTCTACAATCACAGAGATGTCGAACGAAATGATCAGAGTGATATTTCCAATGTTGCCCTCAGACATCGCTTCATGAATCAAACCTAGATTCTAAAGTGGGTTAGTTGGTACCGGAAAAGCATGGGATCCTAGATAGGCAGAGATGTTGCCTGGGATTGGGAGAAATGAGGAACGATGATTTCCATCATCCCATGGATATTCTTCGAGAGACATGATCTCCATGATACTCTCGTCAATGGGGAAAGTCTTATTCAAGGGATCATCATAGTCCCAAGAACCAAACCAGGTGTTGTAACTCCTAGAGACAGCCTAGAGTTGTTATAGACCAGTGCCTACGGGGAGACTGTGCATAAGTGTCTAGGGATAAAACCAAATGAATATTGGTCTAGAATGCAACCTCGGAAGCCATGAGGATATCTTGATACATCTTCTCAGTTGAGCTAAGAGGCATAGCATCATCAAAAGTCTCGATCTAGTTGGGATTGGGAACAATCCATGGATTGTGACCAGACAAAATCATATTGACAAAGGTGACATTCGGAGGCGGAAGTAGAAAAATTCCCATAAGAGACGAGTATTTGAAAAGACCCAGCCCAATGTTCTCATAAGGAGTAGTGGCCTTCCCAACATATAGAATTTTTCCTGCTGAAGAATCAGAGGGGAAGAAATCCAACTGAACCATAGTTACTATCTTCCCTTTAGGGAAATGGAGGAGATGAAAGAGGTTGGAGACCAAACAAACCATAGTGTTTGTCCAACTACGTCCAAGAAGGATATTGTAGTTCAAGTTGGCATCTACCACTTCAACTTCCATGTTCACCGTTTTCCCCTCCAACAGTATGGGAGATGCCTTGATAACATCGTATGACCGAGAACCTCGACCATCGAAAACTTCTAAGGTATTTGGGGACTGACTCAATGAGGGAGATTCGATGGCTTTCAAGCATGTGATGGACATGATGCAGGTCTAAGTGCCTTCGTCAACAATAGTCAAATGAATATTATTTTCCATAATGGTAACTTGAATAAGAAAATCTACCTCAAATGGGAGGTGAGGAACAAAATTCTTGAGATCGAAAATAATCAAATTGGAATCTAGAGGATCAATTCCTCCAATGGCAGTGAGTAATGCCTTCTGTTGTGACGAGCACGACTGAAGGACCTCCAAAGTTGACATCGCCAAAGGCACCTAAGCCAGATCTTCTACAATATTGTAGTTCTTTGCTACTCTCGCATTCATATTGTAAGATGATTTCCGAAGAATACCCTTTCGTGGTGGTCGAATGATGGAATCAGTACTCGTTCTCTCAATCTGGAGAGGACTAGGGGTTGGAGGTGTGGAAGAGAAAGAGTGATCTGAGACTTCCGGTTCCACGGGAGCCTTGGATGGATTGGGATAATATTTCATTCTCATGGTGATGGCAATGAATTGTGTTCCAGCCATGAACACCTGAGAGCTATGAGATTATTAAGCTTGGTGTACCATTTGCAACTTCTGGGAAGGAAACGGTTCTTTCAAAACTACCGAAGTCCCGGGTGCACCCTTCAGAAGACGTGCGACTTTGGCACACCGAGTAAAATCCTTGGTGTAATGATCATCATCACATATTATACAAGGATATTCGGGCTTACGTTATGAAGAATCACCACCAGAAGACTTCTTTGAATCCTATTTAGGGTTCTCAAATTTCGACTTGTCTTTACCCTTTTTCTTACCCTTTGAGGATTTGTCTGCTCTGGTAGACTGGACAACATTTACCTCTAATATTTTACTAGGATTCTTATGATTCTGAGAAGGAGAGGGCATATCAGAATCAATGGTTTTGGACTTCGAAGAAGCCTTATGTGCACTACTATCAGTATGAGCCATTGTCCCAATAACACCATCCACCGAAGGCATAATAGGATACTGAGATGATGAAGGATTAGTTGAAGGGTGTGGCACATCAGGTAACAACTCATTTAGAGTCCCAGATTGGAAATAAACCAATTCAAGGTATTGATCTCTAGCAATGAACTCCTCTTTAGTGACACACCCTCCCTTTGCAAGATATTTTGCAATTTTGGTAACGAATAATTTTGTGAACCATTCGATCAACAGCTGATCCAGGATCTCAAATTTGATAAGGCGATGATGATGCTTCCATTCATGTATGTGATTTGAGATATTTGTAGAAGTCGACTATTTCAACGAAGTGAGCAAATGGGTGTTTTTTTCATACCGGATAGGCAGCTGGAAATGAGTGTGTGTTACCGCAATTTGTCAACATCTACAATCCCCATCCGCACATTAGAGGGCTCATTCAAACACAATGGTGGAAACAAGACTTGAAAATACTTTCATTGCATCCTTCTGAAGATGAGCTTTCATTTCCCTGAAGACATCTCCCTGCAAAAAACCCTAAAAATAGCTCTTTTTCCATTGGCGCGGTTCCATAGTTCAGCCCTCGCGCCAAGGGGGAAAATCCTCCAAAGAGGGCGCGCCAATTGGCGCTCTGTCATAGAGCCGCACCCGCGCCAACCATATTAAGAGATGTTTTTTAAAAATAAAAGGCGGAAGTTTCGTCCTAACAAATCCCTGGGCTGATATCTATCTTGAGTTGGGAGGTTTGGCTACGGATTTCCATAGAGAGGAAGTGGTTTGCCACCTCTCATGGAAGCTTCCTTGATGATAGGGCCAATCCCATAATTATAGGGATCCCAACTTCCCTTCCTCCTTCTATAAAAGCTTGCCCATTTCCATTGCAAGCTAGTTCCAGAATCTCCAAGTTCCCAAGAGCTTTCATATCCTTATGCTGCAAGAGCCTTCTTGATTCCCTTAAGGCCAAATCCAAGCAAGGAGACTATTTCCAAGTATCCGGAGAGAGAGGCTTGTCCCATCCTTGACAGGCTTTATCGAGACATGTTGTGCTGACGACCCGCTAAAGGAGAGTGTTGCGTCGAAGCTATGGTTGTATTCTTCTTTTGACTCTTTAATGATAAGCGACTATCGGTTATGGTTCCACTCTTGTTATTGATCATGTTCATGAGTTATGTCCTCTTCGACTGACATATAGTTGTATATATTGGATTTTATGCTTGCGTTTGTGTTGTTTCTTGCATGTGCAGGTGTCCGATCACGGAGATCGTGAGGATTGTGATCTGCCAGGGCAAAGGAACGGGAGCACCACCTCTTCTACAAACGACGGCGTTGGATTCCAGGTAAGCCTTCCTCGCAAGTCGGTTTATTTACGATTAGGAACCTGCACTGTAGCGTGTTTGATTGTTGCTAGACCCGATCTGGGCTAGTAGGGATCGCCTCTGTCCGCAGAGGGGATTTACCTTCTCAACAATTTGGCGACTCCGCTGGGGACTCAGCTTGTTGTTTGATTTGTAAGCAATAGACGGAGCCTCAAGTACAGCCAGATAGCCTTCGAAACGCTTTTGCTCTGCATTAGCAGAGTAGATCAACGCTGCTTCAGTCAATCTCCGGTTTAGTTTATGGACTGAACAACTTGGAGTATTGTCTTCTCTTTCCGGTCAATTTCTTGGCCTTGCTTGCTTGGTCAGCTCTCTGGGCTGGTTCTTTCTGTGAATTTGGGTCTTTGATAGCTTGAACATCACTGGTCTGATCTTAGATTGCTTATTTTTTATTTTGGCATAGCAAACTTGACTAGCGCGCTTTTTAGCATGACAGTCGCGCCAATTGGCGCCAGTTGTAAATTTATTACCCGCGCCAATCTTGATATGGCGCTAGTTTAAGCCTGACAGTCGCGCCAGTGCTGGGGACTGCTGGGGTTTGCTCTGTTTTGAGCTTTCTAAGCTTGATCTGTGTGTTTAGCTTTGCCTCGCTTTGAGCCTAGATTACATGGTTCATTTGAGTCTTGGAGATTCTGCTGGAAGTGGTGAGTCTGGTCTTGGTTGGGAGAAATTCTTTGTTTTTTCATTTTTAGGCATTGGCGCTTGTTGTCAGTTAGCAACCCGCGCCAATTGGCCATTGGCGCTAGTTGTCAATGTACAAGTCGCGCCAGTTGGCGCTAGTTGTTAATGTACAAGTCGAGCCAATTTCAGGGTGTGTGAAAATTGAGATTTTTTCCCTAAATCCTTCACCAGTGTGTCTTTCCCTTCCGTTCTTTTCACTATATGAGCATAGATTACATTTCTCATTGTTTGAAATGTCTTCTTTCCATGATTGTTTGATGTAAAAGGGAATGAATGCCTTGTTTTGATCTCTTGCTTTGGAAGTCCTCTTTGTGTTTGACCTCATATGTCTTGTCGCCTTTTGAAAGATTTCGTGACAAAGTGTTTGAAACAACGATTGCATTCTTAATGTTTGTTTACATCTCTTTTGCATTCATCCTTCATTAAGGAGATTTGCGTTCTTTTAGTTTTCGTCTCATAGTTTGCTTTTCATTTAAATGCATTAGATCACATTGCATCGAAAAGTATTTTTGAGATTTATCATTGGACTTAGATCACATTGTTTAGTGATTGAAAACTAAAAATCGCTTTGAGTGCATTCTCTTTTGTTAAAAGCATGCATTAAGTAGATTCTCATTTCATCGAAAAATGCATTGAGTGCATTCTTATTATTTGAAAAGAAAAAGGAAATTGTGCATAGATTACAATTGCATAGTTTTCAGAAAAAGAATTTTGCATAGATTACATTGCATAATTCGCTTCGTTGAATGTTTTAGAATAATTTTGGATAGTGAAAGTCATCTAGTTTGGAAAATTTTCATTTTCAGTTTTGTTGTTTGTTGCATCATTGTTTGAAGCTCTTCCCTTAACTAGATAGCATTCATCGAATTGAAAAGTTTTCTTTTCTCATGTAGCTGCATACAGGAGATTGTCATATGACATACGGTAGGGCCTTGAAACTGAAACATAATTGAAGATCAACCATAAAATTTACTCAATTTACCTAAGGAAGCATTGAAACATTAACGAAACATTTAGAGGTCTAGGTTAGAGACGTGTTCCGGCGTCGTTAAACCTAGTAGCTGTCGTTCGCCTCTTGGCTTTAGACAACACTAGTACGGACTTGTGCTCCCCGTACTGTCGCGTATATAAAGGGAGACCCCACTAGGTTGCTATCCTTTATCCGTAGGGAGCTGAGTCTGCCGCCTTATACCCGTGATACACCAGACACAACATTTGGGGAGATTGCCTGCACGTACGGAAATTCCTTGGTTGATTTCTCTTTCATTTTGAAACCAAGGTGTATATTGCAGTTCACGGTTATTTGGTACACCCTTTGCCTAGTATTCCTGAGTAGTCATTTTGATCCTATCTGACTCCCTAAATTTGAAAGGATCACCAAGCGCTTGTCCTTTCACGCTTGTTTCCAATCTGAAAGTGATAGAGTCACCTTTTGCCAGTTTCTCGACTCTTAAAAGATGAAACGGTAGAGTTTTGTTTCAATGTTTTAAAAATTAACTGCCCACGAAATATTCCTAGTTAAAGTTAGTTTCCTTAGGGTGTTGTTCTGAAGATTGTTTCTAATGGAAACTTTTCCGGAGTTCACCAACCAAGGAATCCCCTCCGATGGGAATCCTGGTCATTTTCCTCCTTTTGGGAATGTTGGTGCTCCTTATATGGCAACGTTGTCCCTTCCTGGGTTAACTGTTGGGTTGCCTATTTGGTTGTTTTCAACCTCTGTGGTCCCGAATGTCTCGGCTACTGTTCAATCAGTTCCTCCGCCTGAACAACATCATGTTGATTCCAAGGTGGACCTCTCCCCTTCTTCGCCTGTTTCTGCGTCCTCCTCTTCTACTTCGCCTAGTGAAAGTCTGGATTCGAGTAACCAGGTGGCTAAGAAGAAGAAGAAGAAGACAAAGAAGAAGAAGTCCGATAAAGGAGAGGCTAACTCTGCGGCTATTGCGCCTAAGAAGTCTCCTCTTGATAAACCTTCCAACCCTCCATGGAAAGTCAAGTTCCCTTGCATGTTGTGCACGGGAGACCATCTTCTTCGAGATTGCCCTGGCATTCCCAAGGTACTTGAAGTATGGTCCAACGGTCGTCCACCGTTGCCTTTGGCTTTCAGGAGTCAGGTTGGGGGCACGTCTTCGGCTGGTGCTGGTAAGGCTCCTAAGAAGGAGGGTAAGCTCACCAATCCCTGTAAGTTGTGTGAAGGGAACCATGCCATTCACCTTTGTCCTTATATGGATGAAGCCAAGTGAGTTTTGGACAACTCGGTTGTTTCTACGCCATGCCTTCTGGCTGGTTACAAATAACTTTCTTTGAGTCCTCCACCAAAATTTCGATCCTACAATCGGTCATGTCATCCTCTGCTGATCCCACTCTGTAAATTCAACTGTGAATCCATCCCGATCAACCTTTGGTCGGGGATCGCCAGAGCCGTCCCGTCTACGGTGCACCGTGCCCTTTCAGAGAGGAATCCCATCCTTTCATGTTCTCATTGGGTTTCTTTAGATTCTTCTCACCCGAGAGATTCTCCCTTGCCTCTATATCTCAGTCGCTTCCTTCGCCTCCCGTGATGGAGGTCCCAGAGGATACTCCTCCCACCTTCGAGATGGAGGTCATGGAGGAGGCTCCTTCTTCTTCCGTAACACCAGGGGAATACCATCTCGATTCAATGGTAACCCCTCCAAGTAGTTTAGTCACTTCCTTTGATTGGAATCGATTTGCAGGATTTCACCTTCCGTCTTATGTGCCTTTTGAGATCACAGTACAGGCTTTTGGTCTAGTTGTACCCAGCACCATTATAGACGAAGGCGCGTCTGTTAGTGTTCTATCCTCAACTACTTGGCAAGCTTTTTGCTCGCCGCCGCTTGCGCTTCTTACGCAGAATTTGTTGACATTTAACAGAAGAACTAGTCAACCGTTAGGGATCCTTCCAAGGTTACCTGTTACTTTGGGAGGTAAAACTGTCCATATGGACGTGATGGTTGTTCCAGGCCCCTTGGATTTCAATCTGCTCTTGGGGCGCGATTACACCTATGCCATGGGAGCTCTTGTCTCCTCCCTTTTTCGTGTGGTCTGTTTTCCACATGAAGGACGAATTGTGACCATTGATCAACTTTCATTCTTTGGTCCTGATGTGGCAGCTGGCCCACTATCATCCCTTCCTGGTTTTTATCCACCCGTTGTATCTGCCCCACCGTAGGTCAACTATGTGGCTACCTACCCCGTGCCTGTGCTTAGTGATGATGCTGTCATGCATCAGGTGCTGGGGGCATTGGGTCCTAACTTCCACGATGTTTTCCTTCCACTGTGAGGAATCCCTTGGAAGCTCGACTTCATTCATTATGATGAGGTTACCTGAGCACAGCTCATTTTCTTGTGTCAAGATCCTTAAAAAATGAAAAGCCGGGTCGGAGCACAGTCATTCTCTGTGTCACAAGCTCCCCAAAAAATGAAATGTTTGGCCCATAGTAGTTCCTCATGTGTCAAGCTCCTTAAAAAATGAAACAAGGTTGTCGAAGCAGAGTTCCTTGTCTTGTGCCAAGCTCCTTAAACCATGAAACAAGGTGTCCTGAGGATAGTTCTTTTAATGTGTCAACCTCGTTAAAATAATGAAACACTTTCCTGTTCAATTCGAGTCTTTGATAAGTTCTCGTAAAATCCCAGTCGAGTCTCTCTCTTGGTCTCGTAATTTGAACCTTCACTCCATCTGCCTTTCATATGGATTGAAGCTTGGGGGGCATGTACCTCGAATTGAGTCACCATGCTGGGGGCATGCTTATTTTTTCAAGCATAGTTTGTTTCCGTTTCAAGCTTGTGTAAAAATGAAATCGGTTTCAAGCATAGTTTATCTTTGTTTCAAGCTTGTGTAAAAATGAAACCAACTTCAAGCAGAGTTTCTTGATTTCAAGCTTGTGTAAAAATGAAACCTTTCCCATTTTACCTCTTGTGATTGCCATTTTATCATCCTGTTTTGCCAGATGAGCCTTGGTTTTTTCACTCCATCGTCACTATCTGCTTGGCCGATCATATGCCTTCACTTGGTTGTTTTACCTGTTCCTGAGGAACCGCTGCGATGAGTGGTCTTGTTAGCCAGCCTCTTAACCTTTACTTGTTCTGAGCAGTTCCACCATTACCGGAACCAGTTGCTACCCTTTATACCACTCGTTCCTCCAGGAGGAGTCATCTTTCAGCTCTTTTCTGACTCTCTAAACATGAAAAGATTGCCGAGTCCCTTGTCGTTTCGATCTCGTTAAAATGGACACGAATCGACATCTACCCAGTATACGTTTACCCCTTTTTCGGGCTGGGATGGATTGATTATGAAAAAGGAATACCCTAGCCTATCGCGACTAGGAGGTTTTCTCGGATATTGTTTTCTACCTTTTCGGATCTGAGGAACTATTTATGAAAAGGGACCTGTGGAGTTTACTTTTCTGCTGTCTTTTCAAACTCTCTAAATATGAAAAGACGCCGAGTTCTTCCTTTGTCAGACTCGTTAAACCCTGATGACATCGGATTCAGTCGAAATGACGTTATTCGAGTCACTCCTTCCTAGGGCTCGTTAAATGTACTAGGATGGATTCGTCCGAAGGACGAATTTATATGACAAGCATATGGTATCCTCTTCAAGATTGTGTAAAAATAAAGAGGTACTCACCGAAATGGTGGGGAAAATGGAACCAGCATCATTGTCGTGTCGACAGTATATCGCTCTTGAACATGGCACTTGTTTGCATTCGTGTCGGGTTGGGGACATCTCATCTCATTTTTCACTTGCCTTCGTGGGTTTGGGTAATCCCTTTTGACCTCTCATCTGCTCTTTGCCTCGTCACTATGACCTCTGATCTTTTGATGTCAAATACTGCCAAATCCACTATCGTGCCGTCAATATGTTCAAGAGAAGTTGACCTCTGCAAAGTATCAACCTTCCTCTGATTCTCATATGATCCCGATTCACAAAAACATCATGTTCCTTTGTCTCGTGTCGATGATGTGGGAAACATTATGGCCCACCTTCGATCAAGGTCACTTCCTGTCGACTTCAGCTCATTATCCAGGAAGCTGATCTAGAGACTCCCTTCTGGTGCCTTGAGCCCAAAGACATGCCTCAACAAGGTGTTCTTCGCTTTCACGTGAGGTTTTCATCATCGCCTCCGATCGAGTGATAAATACTGTTCAATGCCGCTCATCCATTCACAATGCCGTAGATTGTACCTGAGGCACTTTGAGTGGCCATTGTCATTAGTGTACAGTGCCTCGCTCATAACGCCTTTCATCATTATTGGTAATCGTATCGATGTTCTCACCTGTTCGACTTCAGCTCACATATTTGCATGCTTGAACTTGTACTATGTTCAGGTTGAGATGGAGCGCAAGACCCTAGATTCTGCCTGTTATAATCCAGGCTGCGATTTTGTGGATTATTATGATTAGTTACATGACTCACTGATTGGATGGTTGCGACCATACTTGAGTCTATTTATCGATCCTCACTGGATGGCTGCGTCCATGCCTTGGCTCTGGGTTATTTAGATACTGCTATGGATGGTTAAACAACACACGCCTGAATATATCATGTATCCGAGACATCAATATATTTTATCTGTGTTTTCCGATGAAAGAGTTACCAAGATGTTCCCTAAAGCATTTCACCCCTCTCTCTCTCGCCTCATGGTTTAGGGGGCATCTGTTACACAAAAATTTGTCACCGTCCCTGCCATTCCCCATCCCGCACATTGGAGGGCTCATTCCGTGACCTGTGAGCAGAGACAAGACTTGAAAATACTTTCATTGCATCCCTCTGAAGATGAGCTTTCATTGCCCTGAAGACATCTCCCTGCCAAAAACCCTAAAAATAGCTCTTTTTCCATTGGCGCGGTTCCACAGTTCAGCCCTCGCGCCAAGGGGGCAAATCCTCCAAAGAGGGCGCGCCAATTGGCGCTCTGTCATAGAGCCGCACCCGCGCCAACCATATTAAGAGGTGTTTTTTAAAAATAAAAGGCGGAAGTTTCGTCCTAAAAAATTCCTGGACTGATATCTATCTTGAGTTGGGAGGTTTGGCTACGGATTTCCATAGAGAGGAAGTGGTTTGCCACCTCTCATGGAAGCTTCCTTGATGATAGAGCCAATCCCATAATTATAGGGATCCCAACTCCCCTTCCTCCATCTATAAAAGCTTGCTCATCTCCTTTGCAAGCTAGTTCCCAAGAGCTTTCACATCCTTATGCTGCAAGAGCCTTCTTGATTCCCTTAAGGCCAAATCCAAGCAAGGAGACTATTGCCAAGTATCCGAAGAGAGAGGCTTGTCCCATCCTTGACAGGCTTTATCGAGACATGTTGTGCTGACGACCCGCTAAAGGAGAGTGCTGCGTCGAAGCTATGGTTGTATTCTTCTTTTGACTCTTTAATGATAAGCGACTATCGGTTATGGTTCCGCTCTTGTTCTTGATCATGTTCATGAGTTATATCCTCTTCGACTGATATATAGTTGTATGCACTAGATTTTATGCTTACGTTTGTGTTGTTTCTTGCATGTGCAGGTGTCTGATCACGGAGATCGTGAGGATTGTGATTTGCCAGGGCAAAATAACAGGAGCACCACCTCTTCTACAAATGACAGCGTTGGATTCCAGGTAAGCCTTCATCGCAAGTCGGTTTATTTGCAATTAGGAACTTGCACTGTAGCGTGTTTGATTTTTGCTAGACCCGATCTGGGCTAGTAGGGATCGCCTCTGTCCGCAGAGGGGATTTACCTCTCAATGTTGTGAAAGGCCATGACCAAGGAATTGAAATCGAAGAAAATTCCTCAAGGGAGGACAACGTACCATTTGGCTGCAACACCAATCAAAGTGCGTTGGAAAATACAAAGACGAATAGAATTGTCAACCCAAGTATTAGAGGAACACCACAAATGGTATGTCATAACATGGGTTTGAGGGTCTTCCCTAGATTTACCTTCTAACTTCGGCAATCTCCTAGAATCTTAGTTGGAATCGGCGACCAATGCAGCTGATGCTAGATGGGGTCATTTGTGAGCTTTGAAAAATCCAACAATTCCAACATAGCCAAGAACAGTAAAGGAGGATGGTGAGGTGAGAAAGGTCAGGGGTTCCAACTTGATTAATAAGGATTTTGGCCCCAATACGACAGATTATGACCCTGATATGCATATTGCCCCCATGGATGGTAAGGACCTTGATGCATGTATTACTGATAGGGACCTTGATGGGGTTGTTGATATTTCCCCTGTGAGTACTGAGTAATCTGAAATGGGTGGCTAACTTGTTATGATATGTAAGCACCTCCCACCCAGTTAAAAAAATTAAGATCTTGCTTATACTTGATAATGTGGAATTGAATACTCGAAACAGGTGTATGTGTTGTTAACTATTTTACGTCTTTATGTATGAGGAATTAAACATTTGCTTTGGTTGATAATAAGCATGTATAGCAAGCATAAATTACAGCAAATAATCATCAACACATAACAACAAATTTAATAAAGTAGTTCACCAGAATGTCGTGGTCTACGTCTCCTTGAGCCTTTATCAATTGACTTGGCTCTTTGGGATTATGATGGAAAATTTATTTTACAAGTTTCTACTTAACTCCAATGGTTATTTGATCTATACAAATGGGTTTATAATATCGTCATACCCCTGGAATGGCTGCTAACTCTGTGGAAATGGACCTAGGCTCCCTTTGACTTGACCTCCTCTGTTGGTTCCCTTAAACTTCCCTGAGCTTCTCTATGGCACTAACTCCCTTAGAAGTCCTTTTATATCCTTGGAAAATTTTCTACTATCTCCATCACATATCAGTCATCCAAAATAGACTTTTCATTTGCTCCAAATGAACTCTGGCTCCCCAATCTAGGCCTCCAACCCCTCATGGCCCTGGGCTACCTGAAACTTCCCTGTGGCTTCTTCGGCTCTAGAAGTCTCCAAATGGCTCTTAAAATCTATCCAATGGATTCATAATATCCAAAATAGTAAGAATAGACTATTCACTTGCTAAAAAAGGCCTCTAGCTTCTCTGGTTATGCCCCCAACACCTGGTGGCATCCTGTGGCTCTCGGCTCACTAAAAACTTCCCTGAAGCATCTCGGCCTTCAAAAGTCTCCAAAAGCTTCTTCAAATCCTTCCATTGGATTTATAAGGCTCAATATATTCAAAATGTAATATGTTTTTGCTGAGAATTCCCTCTTCCTACCTTGGCTAGGCCTCATTCTCCTACTAGCACCTAGTGGCCGTGGTGGCCCTTGGAACTTCTTTGAAGAAAAATCATGCTTGGAAGTCCTCTTCTGGCTCTGTAAACCTCACTGTTACACCATTTTTTATTATATGGACCAAATTACACCATGTAAGACCAATTTTACCCTAAGTAAACCACATTTATTAAGTTGTTTATGGTCTAAACAGGAAACCCCATGAAGAAATGTTGAATAAATCAACATTTGTTTGATTTTCCTCAAGGAATAATTAGTTAAAAAATGGTTTAATTAATATTCCTGGTCATATTTAACCCAAAACAAGAAAATCAATTAAATAAATCATTATTTATCTTATTATTTTCTAGGAATAATTATTTAAACATTATTTAAATAATATTCCTTTTTAAATTTGACTAAATCATTTATAAATAATTGAATAAATCATTATTTATTTGATTATAACTCAACCACATCCTTAAAATAATAAATAAATCATTTATTTATTTATTTATTATTTACAAATAAAGGGATTTGACCAAAGTCAAATTCCTTTTCCCTCCAACAAATATAATAAAATATTCCATAAAAGTTGGACCTAGATTTGGTTAATAATATTTTAATCATGTACCAATATCTAGACTAACTCAATATTTTTTTATAAATACAAGGGTTTTTCCATTCACTCACTACCTTTTGTTGCCTAAAGATCACTCTGGAACTATAATTTTGGTCTGACTTGGATCCACCATCATTATCATATTTTGCTACCATTTTTCTTATGAGCTCACTTTGAGTTCCATTTTTGTTTGGGTTTTCTACACCATCAAGAGAGAGAGACTTTAGATCTGAAGTGTTGAGGACTTACAAGAACCCATCCCATTGAGGGGGACTGGTAACATATTTCTATGTTCCCTTCCCATGTGTCAAAAAATACAAAAATTCTTTAAAACATTCTTGTCTTTTTTATTGGATGCATGGAGAAACCCTTGCTTTTATTTACTGCTTAATGTCTTTTTCTACATAGATCTATATTTTGCAACATTTATCTTGGTCAACTAATTACAGATCTAAAGAAATCGGCATCCATCTTTGTTGTTAGGGCTGTTTGTTATGCACGTCTAAAGTGAGCCTTTTTCGTACGCTTGTGATTAAAATTCATACTAACACTCACCAATGGCTCCATAATGTCTGAAACATCCAAAAATGACTATTGGTTTCCTGAGTAAGGCCTCTAGCTTCCCTGGCTAGGCCTCATTCTGCTACTGGCTCCTGGTGGCCCTTGGAACTTCTCTGAAGAAAAATCACGCTCAGAAGTTCTCTAATGGCTTTTCAACCCTCACCAATTAGCTCCAGAACACTCCAATTAGCTAAGAATGACTCTCTGTTCACTCATAATGGTAAAAAAATGTGTCTCCTACTCATTTTCCCAGTAACACCTAGAAAAGCTCCACTAATTGTGAAGGACTCCAGTTAACTAGAGTCAAAATAGCACTTCTGCCACTTTAGGTGCACTTTTTCAAAACCTCCGTCAGTATAACCATTACATTAAATGTATATGGTCTGTGGTTAGGGTGGCCACATGCCAACCCCAAACCACGACTTCCACAACTGCAACCATTCGGCAGAACTCCGCATGTAACCATGGTGGAGTGGTGGGAAACTCCAGTTAAGTGCCTTGGGTTCCATCTTGACCGCGTGAAGAGTGTTAATACACCGTTTCAATGTGACAAAACGATAAACGATGGCGGTATTGCGGTTAGGGGTTAGCTGACCGCTGTGTTTAGTTAACATTTATGCCATGTGAACACCACTTATGGGAAAACTAGCAGGTTGGGACCGCCTGCAATCCCAACCCCCAAACTATATTGTAACCAGTAATAAAACAAACCCGCAAATGTTATAAATTAAGAAACATGGTAGCATGGATGGTAGAGCCTGTACATGCCTAGCGGGAGGTCGCGGGGTCGACTCCTGCAGACCCACACAAATTTTAACACACAGTTCAAGGGCCACATGGCAGCCTCAGGGCTGACCACATGGCACCTTTTCATTGGCCCTTCAAAACCCTGCAATGAATCAGACTTCGACACTTGTCCTCCAACAACTGGCCTAAAAGGAATATTACAGGGAATATTCTAGGAATATTCCAAGAATATTCCAGAAATATTCTCTGGAATATTCTTTTTGCTAACTGTACCTTTGCCCAGTCAACCCTGGTCAAATGTCAAAATTTGCAGTTTACTGAAATTTTCAAAACGCAATAACTTCTTCATATGGTGTTGGTTTTTCGAACCATTAGCAGCCCAGAATCAGGAAGAAGAACTCTATTTGGTCACTCAGTTTCGTCACACTTTCAAACACTTTGAAATTTGAGCTATCACTTAGGTCCTGATCCAAATCTAATCACTCCTCCCCATTGGGAATCTTTTGGACCCCAAAATACTTGAATAATTGTTCAGTATATGAGAGTACAGCTCCCTCACCTTTTCAACCTCCATACACTTTTCCTTGCTTGGCTTAGTGCCTTTGAGCCCCAACTCAAAGGTAGTCAACACTTCCCCTCTTGATACTCTTGTCCTCCTATCAAGAATTTTGTCTTCCTTGTGCTCATCCAGAAATTTATAGTGATAAATCTTCAATAGAAGGTAGTTGAACATCATTTCCTTGATCATCAATCAAATATGGCTCATAAAAATGTAAGTTTTCAACATAAAAAAATAAATGTATTTGCATATGTACAAAGGAATGTATAACTTACTAATTCAAGAAGTCAAAGCACTTCTTACCAATCCACTTCCATGGCGATTTTTCCTGCTGAAAATCTTCTTCTTGTGAAAAATATGATCTCACATCGATGATGGAATATTTGGTTCCAATTTTTCTTGTCTTTTTATCCTCTTCATTCAAATTCTGGGGATAATTGGTTTGATGCAGTGTCCAACATTGGGCAATAATATTTCTCTTCTTCTTGCAATGTGTGCAATTATTTTGCATATTTTGTTCAAGTCGCCTTCCATTCGACTATTTCTTGTATGCCTTCATTCTATTCCAGCATCTTGAAACTTCATGGTTACACAAACCACAATAGGAACAACAACTCTTTCTTCCATTCATGCATGCATATTTGTCATGCTTAAAATATTCATAATCAACTTGACTATGGGAAGAATTATATCCTGAATGTTTCTTTGCATGTCCATATTTTTTACCTTCTTGAGGAGATGAACTTGAAGAGGTTCCAGCTTTATTTTGAAGACTAACATCAGTGTTCATGTCATGATAGCTGTCAGAACTCTCTTGCTCACCATAAGATGCATGTCTACACACATCTTGCTGCAACATAGGCTTCAAACAATGGCATTCATCTTTCATACAAACTTGACATGTCTGTGGGTTTGAACCTGTAACAAAATTTCTTCATTGAATTGTCTCAAGTGCCTTCATGGCTTTAGATTTTTTTCCATAAGATTGAACATAGCCTAAACCAAACTTCTTAGGCCTTTCCTCAACCATAATAGGCTCAATCATGCCTTTTGCATGTTTTCCTAGACCCTTGCCTTCATAGCCCATTTTTAACATCAATTTTGACCCTATACCTCTAGTGTGTTTTTCAAATAAACCTACACATCTATCTGAAGAGGAAATTGAAGACAAATTTGAGTGATTTACCTCTGCTTCAAGCATGTGTTTGGTTAAGGTCTCTTGGGCATGATGGAGTTGGATATCCATCTCATGCATTCTTTGAAGAAGTCGTTCTTTCTCTTGCTTCATAGAAACCAATTTCTCATGAAGTCTAGTTCTTTCCCTTCCATCGTCATACAGACTTTGCACCATATCCTTTAGGATGTAGAAGTCCTGCTTCATCTCTTCATCAAAGTCTTGTAAAGGAGGATGATTTTGAAACCTCACTTGAAGAAGTTGTCATAATTATGTAAATGAATTAAATAACTTCAACAAAAATTTACAAAGCTTCAAAAAAAATTGACAAAGCTTCTTAACAATATGGCTATATATTCAAGCTCTTTTCTGCAGCTTGTATCTCTCCTTCAAGCAGCCTTTTTTTTGCAAGCAATCCCTCTTGTGCTTCAAGGGTTTCCTTGAGGTCCTTTGGATAAGGAGAATTCTTTTAGCCTTCTTATTTCTTGTTCTCTTCTGGAATTAGCTATCAATAGCTCCCCTTCACCTCTAGCAAACTCAAACTTGTAAGCATCAGTAAATTTGCAAACAGTTAAATTCTTTGCACTGTTAAAAACCTTTCAATTCAAACAAACAAGCAAGCAACCTTGTGCTCTGTAAAGTAAGAAACCTAGTGCTCTGTCAAGAAAAAACCTATTTCTTTGATACCACCTTATCTGAAATGGGTGGCTGACTTGTTATGCTATGCAAGCACTTCCCACTTAGTTAAACAAATTAAGATCTTGCTTATACTTGATAGTGCAGAATTGAATACTTGAAATAGGTGTATGTGTTTTTAAATGTTTTAATTATTTATGTATGAGGAATTAAAAAAAAAAAAATTGGTTAATAATAAGCATGTACAAAAATCATAAATTGTAGCAAATAATCATCAACACATAACAACAAGTTAAATAAAGGAGTTCACCCGAATGTCGTGGGCTACGTCTCCTTGAGCCTTTGTTAATTGGCTTGGCTCTTTGGGATTATGATGGAAATTTTATCTTACAATTTTCTAATTAACTCCAATGGTTATTTGAACTGTACCAATGGGTTTATAATACCATCATACCCTTGGAATGGTTGCTAACTCTCTATAAATGGACCTAGGCTCCCCTTGACTTGACCTCTTCTGTCGGTTTCCTTAAGCTTCCATGAGATTCTCAGTGGAAATAACTCCCTTAGAACTCCTTTTATTTCCATGAAACCTTTTCTACTGTCTCCAGAACATATCATTCATCAAAAATAGATTGTTCATTTTCTCCAAATGAGCTCTAGCTCCCCAATCTAGGCCTCCAACCCCTCGTGGCCCTTTGTTGCCCGAAACTTCCCTATGGCTTCTTCAGCTCTAGAAGTCTCCAAATGACTCTTAAAATACATCCAATGGATTCATCATGTCCAAAATAGTCATAATATAATATTCACTTGATGAAAAAGGCCTTTGGCTGCTCTAGTTATGCCCCCAACACCTGGTGGCACCCTGTCGCTCTTGGCTCACTGAAAACTTCCCTGAAGCATCTCATCCTTCAGAAGTCTCTAGGAGCTTCTAAAAATCCTTCCATTGGATTCATAAGGTTCAATTTATTCATAATATACTATTTTTTTGCTGAGAATTCCCTCTGGCTTCCCTGGCTAGGTCTCATTCTCCTGCTGGCCCCTGCTGGCCTTGGTGGCCTTTGGAACTTCTCTGAAGAAAAATCATGCTCAAAAGTTCTCTGATGGCTTTGAAAACCTCACCAATGGCTCCATAATTTCTTAAACATCCAAAAATGACTATTTTTTTCCTGATTAAGGCCTGTGGCTGCCCTGGCTAGGCCTCATTCTACTGTTGGCTCTTAATGGCCCTGGTGGCCCTTGGAACTTCTTTGAAGCAAAATCATGCTTAGAAATTTTCTGATGGCTCTAAAACCCCCACCAATGGCTCCATAGCACTCCAATTAGCTAATAATGACTCTTTTTTCACTCAGAATGGTCGAAAAATGAGTCTCCTACTCATTTTCCTAGTAACACCTAGAAAAGCTCCATTGAATTAACTGGAGTCAAAATAGCACTTCCGCCACTTTAGGCACGTTTTTTCAAAACCGCCACTGGGATATTCGTTACATTAAATTTTTATGGTTGGCGGTTGGGGTGGCAATATGCCAACCCCAAACCACGGCTTCCACAACCACAACCGTTCAGCGGAACTCCAAATGTAACCGTGGTGGAGTGGTGGGAAACTCCTGTTAAGTGCCTCGGGTTCCCTCTTGACCACGTGGAGAGTGTTAATACACCGTTGCAATGTGACAACATGATAAATGCTTGCGGTATTTCGGTTGGGGGGTTATATGACCGCGGTGTTTGGTTAACGTTTATGCCATGTGAACACCGTTTATGGGACCGCTGGCGGGTTAGGATCATCTGCGGTCCCAACCCCCAAACTATATTGTAACCAAAAATAAAACAAACCAGAAAATTTTATATGTTAAGAAACAAGGTAGTGCGGATGGTAGATCCTGTACAAACCCGGCTAGAAGTCGCAGGGTCGACTCCTGTAGACCCACAAAAATTTTAACATGTAGTTCAAGGGTCACATGGCCATCTCAGGGATGGCCACATGGCACCTTTTCATTGGCCCTTCAAAATCCTGCAACAAATCAGACTTTGACACTTGTCCTCCAACAACTGGCTCAAAAGGAATATTTCGAGGAATATTCTATAAATATTCCTTGGAATATTCTTTTTGCTAATTATATCTTTTCCCAGTCAACCCTGGTCAAATGTCAAAATTTTTAGTTTACTGGACTTTTCAAAATGTGATAAATTCTTCATACGGTGTCAGTTTTTGAACCGTTCACGGCGCCAGAATCAGGAAGACGAGATCTATCCGGTTGCTCAAGTTTGGCACACTTTCAAACACTTTGAAATTTGAGCTATCACTTAGGTCTTGATCCAAATCTGATCACTGAGGCTGTGGACCTTGATGGACATAGGATCTAGGATAAGTTCCCTATTGAACATAAGGTCCAGTTTGTGTCCCATGCTGAAATTAGTGTCCAGCTTGTGGTCCCTACTGAACATGAGGTCCAACCTATGGTCCCTGTTGAACATGAAGTCTAGCCTGCAGTCCTTGCTAAACATAGGGTCCAACTTGAGGTCTTGGCTGATCCTGCTGGTACTAATGAATTTGTTGATATGAAGCACCAAGTTGAGGCCAAGTCTGGGGTTGTTGGTACTGACCTTGAGGAAATTTCTAGTACTAAGTACTATATTGATGAGGGAAAAGACTAGTTTGACCCAAAATGAGATTCAGACCAGCTTGAGTGTAAGAACCAAACTAAGGATTGGTCACAATAGAACTAACCGAAGGCTAGGGTTGTTGGACGTACTATTGGTGTTGCACATTCGGTCTTCGAACATAAGGAATGTTAGGTTGTTGAACATACAAATATACTGGGTTCGGCTGCAGAAAAAAATGTGGAACCTGGGAATATTGAACATGAGGTCGACTTGTCATGGGAGTAGATCCAAAAATTGACTGCCCCCCACCCAAAAGGGGAGGCACATAGAGAGGGTTAGACTACCCCCTAAACACATACAAAACCATGGATTTCCCACTCAATGGTGGGACTGTAGTAATCGTAGATGGGAAAAAGGGGACAAAGGATCCAAACAACATGGTCATTTGACCAATGGTGACCATCGGTTGAGAAAAATGTTGAGACAGCATGGCCATGCTTGAAACAAATGGGCCAGAAGACGGAGGAATACCCGTTGAACAAACGGGATTCGGAAATAAGGGTGTACCACCGGAAGCTCCATAAATGATGTTTCCCAAAGAGGTATAATCGTGCGAGAGCATGGACGCAACATAAATAGCAGGAATTTCGGTTCCACTACCTAAATCATGAGGTGTGGACCTAAAAAATTCTCCCTTGGAGGGGAAAAACAACGAAGAGGCTTCTGGGATATATGAGCCAAAAGTTTCCTAAAGAGTTCTTTGAGGAGCACTGACAAATGGAACGTCATCAGCATTTGATGCCATTTGTCTAGAAATAACCAACGAACAGTAAATTGAGATTCTACTGGAGAAGTTCAAAAAGGGATTCTGGTTGATCGAAAGCGTTGTAAGGTTGTTTGGGAAATACTACAATCGGATCAAAGATCGGATTCATAGGAAAGACCAAGAACTATGCAGCTTATTCAGGAGTTTCCATCTCAGATTCCTCTGATGTGGTCCAAGGAGAATCGTGAGGAGGTGCTTGGGATGATATGGGTTGAATACTGATGACAATTCTAAGCTCTTCACCTTGTGCTTCGAGGGGTCCAACCGAAAAATGAGGAACCTCTGGAGGAGGTTTTTGAGATCCATTAGAGGAGGGAGTGGTAAAATTCGATGATTCATCCACGATGACCTTTGAGAAGAAGATCAAAAAGGAAAGAGGTGAACAAAATCACAACTTACCAAGAAAAAAAAGCTAGAGAATTGCAGGAGTGAGATGTTTTCATGGGAAGTTACTTTTAGAATTAACAAAAAGAAATAAATAAAAAGGGATGTGTTAGGCATAAATTTTTACCAAGTATCCGTGAACTTCAATAAACACCTTGGTGATAAAATGAAAGAGAAATGACCAAGGACTTAACATACGGCAGTTAGTATTCCCGCATGTTGTGTTCGATATATCACGTCTACAAGGTGGCCGACTCAGTTACCTATGGCAGGCTTGTAACCTAGTGGTTTCTCCCAAAATATACATGATGGTATGTGGGAGTCCAATCCGTAGTAGTGTTGTCTAATGCATAACCATTAGATGAGAGCGTCCCAAATATACTTATCATACATCAATATACTTCCATACGTGTGATGGGATATCACCCCCGGGTTGTAATGCAGACTGTTAGCAATAGCTCCTACGCTTAACGATGCTGGAACACGTCTCTAGCCTAGACCACTAAATATTCTCATTAATTCCAATGCTCCTTAAGGTAAATTGGGTTCATTTAAAGTTTATCTTAGTTAAAGTTTCAGTTTCAAGGCTCAAAACGAATGTTGCCTGAATCCTTATGATGCAGAATAAATGCAACAAATAAGCTTTCAATTTCGATGAATTCTAAACTACTTAGGGAAGAAAGACAAAGAAGAATAAACTCAATGTAGCAATGAAAATTCCCCCAATCTAGTTCAAAGTTACGAAAATGCAATTCTTTTCAAATTGAATTCACTTTCCCAACAAATGAAAATTATTGAAAATGAAAATTCCTTTCCTTTCACTAAGATGCATGAAATATTTTTTATTTTTTTCACTTTAAAATGAAAGAAAAACAAATGAACGAAGGAAGAAATAAAAAATCTCTTTACTTTTCTTTCAATCGAACCAAAAAAAAATTGTTTTAAAGACTGCACAAATGAAATGTTTTTCACTTTTCTTAAAACAACAAAGATAATCTAAATTAAAAACAAAAAATAAAATCACTTCCAATTTCTTTTAAATTTAGACAAAACACACTCTTCTAGACTTGTGTGTCAAACAAACCATAATCTCGTGCTTGACACTGAACCGAAGGGAAATTGTTATAAATGTAGAGATGACCAAAGCATACACCAACTCTCTTTGAAAGAAGACAAGAAAAATGAAACCAAGAGGGTTCGAAATGGAGAAAAGTTCCAAAACTTACAACAACTCAAAGAGACGAAACAAACTTTCTCAAAGGAGATAAGTAAGTCAAACACATAGCAAGGAGATCATTGAGATCTCACAAACTCCTTCAAGGGCCAGGATAAACTAGATAATCAGGAAGGAAACTCAAATTTTCCCAAGGCTGAGATCAGTGTTTCTATGATGAGTAGAATGGTGCTGAAAGGCAAATCAGCATGGTTTTACTATATAGAACAACACTGCCAGCGCTACTGTGAGGATAGAAAAGGCGTTGGTGGATAAAAACAAGGAAAAAACAAAAAGAGTCTAAAAAACACACCAGACCTGACACAATGAAGTGACAAACAACCTTTACACAAGCTGACAGAGACCTAAGAAGATTTAAACTTCATAAATTGGAGAAACTGATCCAAGATCAGTTTGGGGAAGGAGGACTTAAAAGGCTAAAGCTCCCTAGTGGAGTCACCAGTTCTGTTGTCAATATAAATCCCCTCTATGAATAGAGGTGATCTCTCTAGCCCTATAGTGGGTCTAGCAACATGAGATTCTTTCTAACATAATATTTCTTAACTAATGCTTACAACGCAAAGAGGAAAGAGATATAAATACCTTTTTCCAATCGCTATCCTTGGATCCGTTGATGGTGACCTCGATCCAAGATCCTTGTAGGCTTGTTTCCTACTACTGATGGGGCGTGAATATTTGTGGATTATCGGGAGACAACAAAAAACATGATACAATATATAATAAATGTAAACACTAGCTATCTAGCAGATCAAGGAGTACTGGAATATTTGCATAATCATGTAGAAAAATATAGAAAGAAAACATCATATGTTATTATTGATAAATTACAAAAGGAGAGATTACAACCATGCCTTGATGTTGGAAGCTTCCTTAGGTGAAAATTTGAGTCCTTCACCCAGCTCAAAATAATTCCTTCTCCCGTGCACTTAGGCTTAATCACAGTGCAAGAATGCGAAGGGATGAGAGTTCAGACGAGTTTGACAATGATCAACCAATGTCTAAATTTGGGGGAATGAGGGATGTGAATTTATAGCAAGGAGAAGGAGGTTGGGAGCCCATGAAAGGAGGAGGAAATCCCACTTTCTATGAGATTATCCCCCATGGATGAGATCAAAGCTCCAAAATGAGAGAGCTCAACCTTTTCATCTATGTTCAACAACCAACTCGTCGCCCTTGAGCTTCTAGAGGTCGAAGCTTCTCCTCCATTTGAGGAAGCACTGCCAGAAAGGGATCAACGCAGTTTTCTAAGAAATTAGGGTGCTGACAGCACTGGGCCAGAACTTGGATAAGGACATCAGTGTGACATCAGCGTGGGCATGGCACCAGAAAGGGCGTTAACCCAGGAAACTAGGAATTTGACTAAGTTTGGATCTTCAAGGGGATATGTTATCATATTTCTTGATGATTGAAACATTGCATAGGATTCGTCACGGGGAATTTCAAGATCAGGGACAGGAAAATGAGCATCATTAGGGGAATTTTGAGATCTAAAATGGGCCTCCTAAGGAAACAATAAAATAATAGCTAAACCAATAAAATAATATTAATGAATTTTCATTTTACCTTTTGCAACACAATCCATGTAACCATGGTTAAATTCAATTAAAATGTGTACCAAAATAAAATTAATAAAAAAATTCTATTTATGTGACTATAAATAAGAATGAGTTTTTCAAGAAAATGTCATTATCATTTAACAACTAATGCATTTGTCCTTTATACTAAATAACTTAAAATAAATTATAAATATAGATTCTTAATTGTAAAATATACTATTAATTAAAATTTATATTATTTAAATTATATAATAACATGTAATTAATATACTATATAAAAATAAAATAAATTAAAATAATAATGTAATATATTAGTTTATGTATTTTTTTATATTACATATTGAATTGATAAGATTATGTAAGGATATGCATTGTTTCTTTCAAAAAATATGAAAATGATAATAATAATAATTTATTCAAAAAGTGTGAAATGACATTTATTATTAGTAATTTACTTTGACTTTAAAAGTACTTAGAGCCCTACCATGGTTAACCATGAGATTTTATCCACCATTGAGAATGTAACAAGTAAGTACCTTTAACTCAAGAAATGTCACCTCAACCATTAGGGATGATGTCATCCCCTAAAATGTGATTGGTTCTCATAAATTGAATTTTGATTGTACATTTTCCTTAGGAGGCCCATTTTAGACCTCAAAATTCCCCTAATGGGTGACAAATTACTATGTAACGATGACATGTTTTTTGTCTTCTCTACTGCACCATCATTGGGAAGATCATTAGCTTGGCAACATGTAAAAAATATTAACACGTACATTAAACATAGGTCATAGAGGTATAAGTAATGTGATGCATATTTGTTCTGGAGCAAGGCTGCTTAGGCGCGGGATCAGAAGTGAGAAGCGAGAGTAAAAGTGGGAAGTGTGAGTGGAAGAGAGAGCAAAGAGTGAATTTTTCAATAGCTCCCAGGTTGGGAGCGATTTTGGGAGTGAATTTTATATAATATATATTTTTATATTTTTAAATGCATATATGTCAAAAATTCCTTGTAGATGATGATGAATTTGTAATATAAAATATAAAATCAAGGAATAAACCATATAAAATCATTCATCTAGTAGTTATAATCTTCATCAGCCACTGGTCGACAAATTGCAAGCTCTCATTTATATAGCATGTAAGGGTGCACATAACCAAAATAACATCGAGTGCAATCCATCTCTTAACCAAAAATACATCAAAAAATAGGCTCTAGATTACCTCTAGCATCCAAAAAAATCATGCTACAACAAATCCCTACATATCATTAAAATCATTGCCTATCTTAGGATCTTTTTCATTAATATCACCCTCTTAGCATTAACATAAGATAGAAGAAATATAACATGTCAAGTCAATATTTTGTAGGAGTGGCAGGTACATTTTGAGTAGGGCCATGATAGAGGAGTTTGAAAACCAATATCACTAATATCAAAGTACATAGAGGGCATGGTTCTCTTGATTAAGTATGAGTTCCATACCTCAGTACATGACAAAATCCAATGGAAACATTATAATCCCCCCAATCCTTAAATCCTGAAAAACTAATAAGTCTGTTGTATTTTAAGTGAGATCTAAAATTCTACATTCTCCATATGAAATCTAATGAGGTTGTAACCACTCTCAAACTCCTTAGTCATTTCATGGTAATGTTAAAAAATTAAGTAAAAGGATGAAAATGAAAGATAAAGGAGAATGCCACTTTTACTTTAAGAATTTAAGATTACCATGAATTTCATGTCAATACAAGGGCCATAGGTTTGAATATTAGGCTACTATGGACCTAATATTACCATAGTTTTTTCTTTCTCCCTCCCACTCTCGATACTCCCACAATACTCTTGAACCTCTATTTCTCCATATCACTTGTGCTTTTGCTCCACGTGCAAAATTTATTGTATAAACAAAACCTTATAATACACATAATGTTATACAACATACAAAAACCCTTTACCCCCCATATTATACGCTCAATATATTATTTCATTTTTTCCTCATTTTTTATGCTTGAATATGAATGCACGTGATATGGTATTTCTTTGTTACTGAAGCCCCTATGAATTGGTTCTAATGAGTTGCATGTTGGAAACATTTTTGGATTTGACATGGATTACCAATGTGCTTTGATTTGTCCTGACGATTACATGTTGGAAAATTTTTTGGCTTGGACACGGATTATTGATATTCTTTGATTGAATATAACAAGTTTCACATTTTCAAAAAATTTGGCTTTGATGTGGATTGTTTCTTGATTCGTAAAATATCATGGATATTCCACTGGATGGTTTGTCAGAAAAAATCTAATGAAATTATTTTTAAAATATGAAATTCTACACTATTACAGTTTTAATTAGATTTATGGATCTATATATATACAATTAATAGTGCATGTATGTGAATTAAAATTAAGTAGAAATTTGAGAACAAAAAAATAAAAATCTCACACACACATTTGACATAAGATATGCTCTGGGAAACCCTTTCGAGAGAAACCCAACTGAAAGGTGAGGTTGATCCACTCTCTTTCTCTAAATGGAAAATATGGTTATGAGGTAAAATAAGTATGGCATGTGACCCATGGGATATTACACTACACACATCCTCTCTATGTGTTATACCTCCTATCCCTCTCAACTATGGAACAAATGCACTCGAAAGAATGGAATATTTTTTTCCTCCTAGTAGCCTAGTTATAACACAACCCTATAACCTACTAGTGGTTATGTTTGACTAAATCAACTCTTAACCAAAGCTAGAATATAGACTCTTCTAGAGTCTTATACATCATAATCATGTGGCTAGCCCATTTTCCATGAACAATGGGGTCTGACGTGGCATCCTGTTGAATTATGGTGGTGAAAACATGAAGGTAAACTTCTGAGTGGAATGAACTTCACATGCAGACTCTGGTTGAAGTGGTTCTTGCACTGTTCGAAAGGTATTTATGTGTAGAATAGCTTGAAATGATTCCATAGTAGAGCAGGAAATTTTTACCCCAAAAAACATTGTTTGATGTCTCAAACGCTCCCAAAATGTTTCAAACCATGTTTTTCCAAACTGGGTCTCAACGATAAAAAAAGTCCTGTGAATTAATTCCTCCAATTTTTCCACTATGAAAGAAAAGATGAATGAAAAAAAATATAATTATCTGATCCATATCACACCTCCCCATTTTTGGATGCTTTTGGTCCCCAAAATATTCTAATGAATGAGGTGAGGGAATTTTTCCTCCACCTTCTCTCCAGTGTACTATTTAGATTTTCCTATACTTTTTCCTTTCAACCCAATCTTCCATAGGTAATTCTACCCTTGTGTTGTATTTTTTTTACCTCTTCTGCAAAATAGTAGCTTCTGTAAATTCTACCTAAGCATCTAGTGCTAAATCCTCCACTAAAGGTAGGACTTGCTCCTCTTCCTTATCTAGCATGTAAGGCTCATAGAGTTTCAAATTCTCTCAACTGAGTTAGTGCACATATATGGTGGTAAATTGATTTTATAGGAATTATCACCCACCTTTTCCAGAGTCTCAAAGGGACCATACCTCAGAGCCTTGATTTTCTTATCAGGCCCTTGTAGCCTCTCCTTATTCAATCTTCACCATACTCTATCGCCCACCTTGAACGATTTATAAGTTCTATTTTGATCATTCCCAACATCATATTTCTCCTATGACTTTTGGTGTGTCTCTTGTACCTATAGATGGATTTCTTGATCTTTTCACAAAATTTTCAGCGCTTAAAGTGTCTCCTATAAGATCTTCCCTCACTCCTCCTTGGTGCCCATATGCAATGTCCAAATGTGAAGGAAATAAATATCCAAAACATGTTTCAAATGGGGACTTTCTTGTAGAACTATAGACTAGTCTATTGTAATAATGTTGTATATATAATGTGCTTTCATCTCAGGTCTTCAGATGCTTCTAGTTTTATGCCCACAAAAGTTGCACCAAATTCATGTTGACTACTTTTGTTTTCCCATTTGTTTGTGGATGGAATGTTGTAGATATCTTCAAATTTATTCCCATATTCTCCCACAATGTATTCTAGAATGCACTAAGAAATCTTGTATCCCTATCTAAAATGATGCTCCTTGGTATCCCAAAGTATGCCCAAACTTGTACAAAGAACAAGTTCATTATTTCTTTCTCACTGATGGTATTTTTACGGGGAATGAAAACACACATCTTGTTAAACTTTTCAAATACCACGAATAGGTATCCATTTCCCTTCACATTTGTTCGTTAAACCTCCCACAAAGTCCATATAAATTCTTGCTGGAAATATTGGCAATGATGGCAAAGGAGAACAAAGGAGCAGCACCTGAACTATCATTAAGGCAAAGGAACAGAGAAGCAGTAACAATAAGGTAAAGAAGTAGATCAGGCAATAATGCAGTAAGAAAACATAAAAGAGAGGCAGAAGAGCAGCAGAGAGGCAGATGAGCAGCATTAGACCATAAGCAAAGGCACCAAAGGAGAAAAGGCAACAAAAAGGCAAAGGCAGCAAAAAGGAAAAGGTAGCAAAGGCAGCTAAGAAGCAATGGAAACAAAGGAAGTCAAGGCAGAAAAGAAGAAAAGGCAGCAAAACAAAAAAGGCAGAATCATGAACGTACTAGACAGAGTCGTGAACGTGCAGCAAGCGTGATAAAATCCCAAGTCAGAGTGAATAACAAATAGAATAACAAGCTCGGGAGAGATCAACACTTTTAAAAAAAAGGACAAAGAGAACTACTTCAACACACAGCAGAAGGCAATCGGATTTGCAAGACACAATGACGACCATAGATCTTACACAATCCTCTATTTGATTGAATATCGTATTAATCACATAGCAGAAAGAAATAGAATTTGCAAGCAACAACGAGGACCGTAGATCTTGCATAGATCAACGGTGGAAGATCATATCACAACCGTGAAGACATCGCATATCATAGGATATAGTGATTATGGTTAAGACTTCGCAAATTAAGTTATTTAACTTGCGATGTGAAGTGGATCGAAAAGGAGACAAGCATGGACCGTCAGATCCAACGAAGATCGACGGCAGACGACGAATCACGATTTCACACATCACAAATGTTAGCGGATAGCGTTAAGACTTCACATGGTATGTTAATTTGTTTGTGATGTGGTAAGCTTAGAAAGTTGCGATGCAGTGAAAGGGAGGAGCCACGTGTCAGCACTATTCATTAGCGCACATCGCAGATTTTATGTTTTAAGGTTCGCACAGTAAGTTATGTTAGATGCGATGTGATGCAATTGCATATTGCACAAGATAGGAGATACGTTTTTTGCTAAACATTAAAAGTTGTGGGCAAGCGAAGTGCAATGTTTTGTGATTGGTCAAGTATTGTGGGACTCAAAAACCCTGTTCCACATATAGGTAATGGATGTTTTTTATGTGTGTTCTATTATAAAGTATGCATTGTTTGATTGCTAAACGTATGTATGTTAATAAAACTCGAAAATTGTAATTCACTGTGTTAAAATGGAGTTTGTGTGGTCCATAACCCATAGGTCACAATATTGTTTAAAATCGCAATTTCATGCTGCATCTAGTGGGTAATTGTGGGGTTAATTCAGCTAACCCTGCATATTTTGATATTTGCGGCCTTATGGAGATTCGGGTGAGTAACCCGAAATAGATAAAAAGGAGCAAAGAAGAGCATAGAAAGCTCCAGGTAAGATATTCAATAGGCATAGGCGGTGTAAAACATAAAGTCATGGGTCAAGTCGGGCTAAGAAAGTAATGTTGCAGCACAGTTGGAAATATAACTGCATAAACATAAAATACAAAGGGACGGCAAGAAGAAGAGGAAAAACACACAACAAATCTAAGAATTTGAAAGGGCTGAGTCAAATATTTAATTGTAATTGTAAATGTATTAATTATTTTATATTTTTTGTGATGCAAAGGCAAGTCTCCAAAGCAAAATAAAACTCCAATTTAACACTGAAATGAGTGTATATATTGTTGTAACATCCTGAATATGCTGAGTGAGGAAATGAGTGGGTGGAAGGCAAGATTCATGCATGTTCACTTCATATTCCCATATAGAATGCAAACAGCCATGAAGCGATCTATATAAATTATGTTATTGTAATATAAAAAAAGAGGTTAGAGAGTGGAAGAATGAGAGAGAGCAGATAGAGATGTTTTGCAGATCCAGAGCTGATATGAAGCAGATTTGGAGGCCAGAAGGGCAGCATTGAAGAAGGAAAAAAATAGAGTTGATATCCAGGTAAATCAGCATATGATTTTATTGCAGGGTGAGGGAGTTGGTGCTTCCATATCAAGTTGTAGTTGGTTGAGGTAGGAGCCTCCTGTGGGTTGTAGCTTGCAGAAAATATATGGGAGTCAGAGCTTCTTTGCAAGTTGTAGCTTGCAGAATTTGGGGCAGTAGCCTCTTGTAGGTTGGAGCCTACATAAAATCAATTGTGAGAGGAAGTTGGATATCGCCTTTGCATCAAAAAAATAATAAGATGTGGTTTTCTCCCTTTATGGGTTTCCACTTATATTTGTTGTCTATGTGCATGATGATTAAGTGTTGATGTGATGTTTTAATATGTTTAATTATTTTTTATCCACACATTCTGTTTGTTGATCCATTATGTATTAAGTTGCTTATGAAATGAAGGTGTAAATGAGTTGAATGAAAAGTTTTAAATTTCTATGAATGTATTAAAATAATTCATCCCCCCTCTCATTTTAAGTAAGGGTTCATCAATTGGTATCAGAGCCAGTTCCTTCTATATCAGTTCAACAACTTGAAGGAGATCCTAGGTCCCCAAAATGGCTAGCCTAGACGGATGCTCAACAAATAAAGCCCCATTGTTTATTGGCACAAACTATGATTTCTGAAAAATAAGAATGAGGACATACTTAATGTCTCTAGGAATAGAAGTTTGGGTTGTTGTGGAAGAAAGATATGCTCCAAAGGATACCAACACAGAGAAAGAAGCTAAACAAAATTTCATAGCTAATGCAAAATCCATGAATGCACTCTTGAGCGGTCTGTGTGAGTCATAATTTATCAAAGTAATGCATAATGAGATTGCCAAAGATATATGGGATACATTAGAAAATATCCATGAGGGAGATAAAAAGGTGAATATGGAAAAACTGCAAGCCTATAGAGCTCAATTTGAAAATGTAAAAATGAATGAAGATGAAGATGTATCCATTTTCTTCTTAAAGGTTGTGGAAGTTGTGAATAACATGAAAGCTTTAGGAGAAACCATTAAGGAATGTGTAATTGTACAAAATATATTGAGATCTTTACCATCGAGGTTTAACCCTAAGGTTTCTGCCATAGAAGAAACAACAAACTGGGAAACATTGACCATGAACCCATTGCTTAGAAACTTGATGGCTTATGAGATGAGACTTCCAAAGGGGAAGTCAAATGTGAGGGAGGCAGCCTTTAAGGTAGATGAGTGCAGAGAAGAGAAGGAATGTACATGCTCCTACTCTAATGAAGAAGAGGCAAAAAATTTCAGAAGATTGGAGAAAGGCACAGGTAAGCATAAAGGTAAACTTCCATTTAATTTCTTTAACTATGGAAGAGTGGGGCGCCATGCATCTAAATGTCCTCGTAAGAAAATAGAGAATCGGTCAAGCGGGAAAGAGAAAACCAATTTCAGCAATAGGCCGAAAGGGAACAGATTTAATAGAAGAACATTCTATGCCCAGCAAGACAAAAGTGCATCTGAGAGCTCAGATGAATCCCCCGATGAAGAAGGAACATCAAAATTTATTTTGATGGCCAAGGAAGAGCTTGAGGACGATCTCCAGGAATTTGAAGAAGAATGTGTGGTAGATCTTGAGGGGGAGCTAATTAGTGCCCTGGAGGAAATAGAAAGACTTAAACTTAAGAGTAAGAAACAGAAAGATATTCTTCTGAAATATGCAAAGACAAAACCAGATTCAAAAGATCTTATTAAATTGAAGATTGAACTAGAATAATCAAGGAAAATAGAGGATATTCTGAGAAGAGAAATAAAGGAGAAAAATCAGGAGCGAGAAAAACTAGAAGAAGGAGTGGTAAGCCTGAGGAAGGAATTAGAAACGTCCCAAATTGAATTAACTATGAAAATTTCTCAAATGAAAAGCTCTGGACATTTGGAAAAAATTCTAAGTGCTCAAAGACCTCCTCATATAAAGGTCTAGATAGGCTACGAAGGAGAAACTAGCAAATACAAGGTAGAAGATAACAAGAATATCATTTTTGTAAAATTTTTAAAGGATAATGAAGCAGAAAAAAGGGAATCCACGGAATTAGAAACCAGCAAGGCCATGTTATATAATGAAACAAATAGAAACAAGCATCAACCTCAAGTGACAAAGAAATAAATGAAGAAACAATCAACTGCAAAAGACTCATACGCTCCTAAGGATGAATTGAACAAATTCAGAAGATGTCAAAGGAGGTTCCTTCCCCCTATTAGAGGCATCACTTGCTTTGCCTTCCATAAACCTGGACATATTGCGGCATACTATAAGACAAAGAAAATCCATTCCAACGAGCAAAAGATGCAACAAATGAAAATACTACCTCCAATAACTCTCTCTGCCAGAGACAGATACTACTTCCATGGGTATTGTTTTTGTTGTAAAGGGTTCAGTCATAAATCCATGGAGTACAGAGCGTATATACAAAGACCAGAGTATGGAAACTCAATCGGAATTAAGAACAATGATGGATTCACTCATGTACAAAATCTATTCAGAAATGCAATCAAATGTTTTAGCTACCATAAAAATGGGCACAATTCTAACGAATTTCCTCTCAAAGACTGTGATCCATCTCCTCAGAAAGGTTATAGAGAAAACAATTGCATGCAATGGAAAAGGAAACTAAATAAATGTGATCTGGTTCTAATTGCTCAAGATCAGAACAATCAATGGTATGTGGACAGTGGGTGCTCAAAACATATGACTGTAGGTCGAAGCAAGTTTGTAACTTTTGATGAAAAGAAATCTGGGAATGTAACATTCGGTAATGATAAAGTAAGGAAAATCAAGGGAAAAGGCACAGTCAACCTTAATAATGGAAGAGGAGAGGCTCAGGCTGTACTGTTTGTAGACGATCTAAAAGCCAATCTGATAAGTGTTAGTCAAATGTGTGATAAAGGCTTTGAGGTCCTTTTCAGAGCCCAAGATTGTGAAGTAAGGTAAATCACCATAGGAAAGACTTTGGTCAAAGGTGTTCGAATAGAGAGTAATTTTTATATATTAGAAGAAAAGAATGAAGCATGCCACATTAGCAAACTTGACGAATCTTGGATATGGCATAGAAGGTTGGGAAATCTAAATTTTGACCACATCATCAAACTGAGAAAAAATGAAGTTGTCAGATATTTTCCTACAATAAAGAAGCCACCAAATACCATATGTAACTCCTGCCAACTGGGAAAACAAACTCGCACAACTTTCAAAGCTAAAGACCAACCATCTACAAGTAAGCCTCTTCAACTTGTACACATGGACCTGTGCAGACCTTCAAGAAAAAATGTACCAGGTGGAGAATCGTATTTCATGTTGATAATCAATGATTTTTCCATATTAACATGGGTGGAATTTCTCAGACATAAATCCGAAGCGTTTTAGAAATTTAAGATATTCAAGGCACTGGCAGAAAATCAAATTGGATGTAAACTAAAATGCATCAGATCAGACAGAGAAGGTGAATTCACAGACGATGATTTTGTAGACCTGTGCAATGAATGTGGGATAAAGCAACAGTTTATAGTTGCAGCTACACCTCAACAAAATGTAGTAGCAGAGAGACAAAATAGGTCAGTACAACAAATTGCCAGAGCAATGATGCAAGAAAGAAACATTCCCCAAACCTACTAGGCAGAAGCAGTACACAGAGTTGTTCATATTCTCAACAAAGCTCATCTCACACCAAATTGTGACAAGACTCCATATGAATTATGGCATGGGAAACCGGCATCAATCAAGCACTTTAGATTCTTTGGCAGCAAGTGTTTCATAAAGAATAATGATGAAAAATTGGGGAAGTATGATGCAAGAGCTAATGAAGGAATATTTTTTGGATATGCATTCAAGAGTAAGGGATGTAGGTGCTACAATAAAATACTGCATAAAATTTTGGAAAGCAATAATGTGAGATTTGACGAAGATCTACTAGACAGAACCGGAAGCACAAACTTTGCCAATCCTCCAGATGATCATGAAGATGAGAATCAAGAAAATGAAGAACAGAGTAAGACAACAGAAGATATAGAAATAAACTCAAAAGGAACCTCGAGACACACTAAGAAGAACCATCCTGAAGATCAAATCACTGGAGACAAGAGTGCAGGAGTCCAACTAGAAGACAGCAAGTTGAACAGACCGAGAAAGTGTACCTATCCATGTTGTCACAGATAGAACCGAAGAATTTCGATGAAGCCAACAAAGAAAAAAATTGGGTAAATGCTATGAATGAATAATTAGACCAAATTGAGAAGAACAAGATCTGGGAGTTAATGCCAAGACCTGTTGGGAAAAATTTCATTGGCACAAAGTGGATATTCAAGAATAAGATGAATGAACAAAGTCGAGTAATCAGAAATAAAGCCAGACTTGTATGCAAGGGAAACTCTAAAATCGAAGGACTTGACTATGATGAAACTTTTTCCCCTGTAGCAAGAATGGAAGAAATTAGAATGTTTTTGGCTTTTGCATGCCATCATGATTTCAAGGTATATCAAATGGATGTGAAGCCATCCTTCTTGAATGGAGATCTAGAGGAACAATTCTACATGGAACAACCTAAAGGATTTTCCTTAGCAGATAAACACAACTATGTGTACAGATTAAAGAAAGCCCTATATGGTATCAAACAAGCACCATGTGAATGGTATTCTAGGCTGGACAAGTACTTTCAAAAACAAGTTTCCAAGAAGGGAGGAGTAGAAAGAAATTTGTATATAAAGGCTGATGAAAATGAACTCTTAATTGTAGTAGTATATGTAGATGACATCATGTTTGTTAGCAACAAGGATGAGTTAGTAAAAGGATTTGCAGAAGAGATGAAGTCAGAATTTGAGATGTCTATGATTGGATAGCTTACCTTCTATTTAGGACTTCAAATTCTACAGAAGAACAAAGGAATATTCATTTCACATGAAAAATACTGAAGAGACATGTTAAAAAGATTCCAAATGGAAGGCTGCAAACCTGTGTCAACTCCCATGATCACTGGATGCAAGTTATGTGCTGATGATGGATCCGTAGATGTAGATCAAATACTTTATAGATCTATGATAGGAAGTCTACTATACCTAACTACCTCTATATCAGACATTATGTTGGCATTAGGACTTGTGGAAAGATATCAAGTAGCACCAAAACAAAATCACTTGCTAGAAATCAAGAGGGTATTTAGATACCTGCAAAGAACTGCACATTATTTCCTATGGTATCCAAAAGGCAAAGACTTCACATTTCCAGCATATACCGACGCAGATTGGGCTAGCTGTGTGGATGACAAGAAAAGAACAAGTGGAGGTGAATTTATTTGGGAGAAAGTTTGGTGGCATGGTTAAGCAAGAAGCAAAAATTTGTCTCTCTATCTAAAACAGAAGCGGAATACATAGCAACAGTAGTTGTTGGACACAAGTAATTTGGATGAAAAAAACTCTCTAAGACATGAAGGTAAGAAACATTGAACCTATCTCTATCAAACGTGACAATACAAGTGCAATAAGTATATCAAAAAATCCAGTACTTCATTCAAAAACCAAGCACATCCCAATAAAGTATCACTTCCTTAGAGAATAAGTAGCAGAGAAAATAGTAAATATGGAGTATGTACCAAAAAAGGAAAAAATAGAAGACATATTCAAAAAACCTCTTTCTAGAGAACCATTCGAATATATAAGAGACAAAATAGGGGTAGTGTTTGCAAATGATACTCTCTGATAATACACCAGTAAAGGCTGCAATATACAGAACATAAACAGTGCAGTAGACAAGTGATAGTCAATATCAAACAATAAAGCATCATTCCATGGGGAGAGAAGCCCATAAAGGTTGTCACAGAAGAGCTAGAGCTATGAAGCTGGTAAAGATCTATAAAGTATGGCATGGTATAGGTCCTCAAGATCGGAGTATTATGACAGAAGTACATCAAAATTCTAGCACATATCACCTCTATCAAGCAGTAAGGGATGTAAGTACAGAAAATTCTATGGTGACATGCCCTCCATTCATGCAATATCAATCATTTTCAAAGCATTCTCCCAACAACTATTATACACTATCTTGGAGCAGTAAAATATAAAGTCAGAAGAAGAAGGCCTATACATAACTCAGAGAGAAGTAATGAAAGGATAGAAACTACATTCGAAAATGTGCAACCCTTTTCCATTGATGTCAAATGGGGAGGAAAGGCAAGCAGAAGAAGAAAGGCTCTGCTGAAAAGCAAGTAGAGGAAGAAAGAAACCTCTCAGAATGAAAGGGGGAGGAAGTCTTGGAGGAAGTATTGGAGAGTTGGAGGAAGTGTTGCCATCAATGCCAAAGGAGGAGATTGTTGGAAATATTTTCATTGATGGCAAAGGAGCACAAATAAACAGCACCTGAACTATCATTAAGGCAAAGGAGTAGAGAAGTAGCAACAATAAGGCAAAGAAGCAGATCAGGAAATAATGCAATAAGAAAACATAAAAGAGAGGCAAAAGAGTAGCATTAGACCATCAACAAAGGCACCAAAGGAGCAAAGGCAACAAAAAGGAAAAGGAAGCAAAAAGGCAAAGGCAAAAAAGGCAGCTAAGAAGCAAAGGCAGCAAAGGAAGTTAAGGTAGAAAAGGAGCAAAGGTAGAAAAATAGCAAAGGAAGAATCATGAATGTGTTGGGCAGAGTCGTGAACATGTAGCAAGTGTGATAATCCCAAGTCGGAGTGATTAACAAATAGAAGAACAAGCTCAAGAGAGATCAGCGCTTTAAAAAAAGAAGGAAAAAGCGAACTACTTCAGCACACAGCAGAAGGAAATCGGATTTGCAAGACACGGCGAGGACCATAGATCTTACACAATCCTCTATTTGAATGAATATTGTAGTAATCACATAGCAGAAAGAAATCGTATTTGCAAGCAGCAACGAGGATCGTAGATCTTGCACAGATCAATGGTGGAAGATCATATCACAACCGTGAAGACATCTCATATCGTAGGGTATATTGATTATAGTTAAGACTTCACAAGTTAAGTTATTTAACTTGCGACACAAAGTGGATCGACAAGGAGACAAGCGTGGACCGTCAGATCCAACGAAGATCAACGGTGGACGACGAATCACGAGTTTGCACATTGCAAATGTTAGCGGATAGCGCTAAGGCTTCGCAAGGTATGTTAATTTGTTTGCAATGTAGTAAGGTTAGAAAGTTGTGAGGCGGTGAAAGGGAGGAGCCACATGTCGGCACTGCGCATTAGCGCACATCGCAAATTTTATGTTTTAAGGTTCGCATGGTAAGTTATGTTGGATGCAATGCGATACGATCGCACATCGCACAATATAGGAGATATGTTTATTGCTAAATGTTAAAAGTTGCGGGAAAGAGAAGTGCAATGTATTGTGATTGGTCAAGTATTGTGGGACCCGAAAACCCCTGTTTCGTGTATATGTAAGGGATTTATTTTATGTGCATTATATCATAAAGTATGTGTTGTTTGATTGCTAAATGTATGTATGTTAATAAGATTTGAAAATTGTAATCCACTGCATTAAAAGGGAGTTTATGTGGGCCATAACCCATAGGTCACAGTATTGTTTAAAGTCATATTTTCGTGCTGCATATAGTGGGTAATTATGGGGTTAATACGACTAACCCTGCATATTTTGATATTTTCACCCTTATGGAGACTCGGGTAAGTAACCCGACATAGAGCAAAGGAGCATAGAACATTGCAGGCAAGATATGTAATAGGCATAGGCGGTGTAAAAGATAAAGGCATGGGTTAATTCAGGCTAAGACAGTAATGTTGTAACACAGTTGGAAATGAACTGCATAAACATAAAAGACAAAGGGGCAGTAAGTAGAAGAGGACAAACACACAACAAATTTAAGAAGATGAAAGGGCTAAGTGAAATAATTAATTGTAATTGTAAATGTATTAATTATTTTATAGTGTTTGTGATGCAAAGGAAAGTCTCAAAGGAAAAGAAAAAATCCAATTTAATACTGAAATGAGTGTATATATTGTTGTAACATCCTCAATATGCTGAGTGAGGAAATGAGTGGGTGGAAGGCAAGATTCATGCCTATTCACTTCATATTCCCATATAGAATGAAAACAGCCATGAAGTGATCTTTATAAAATGATGTTATTGTAATATGAAAAAAGAGGTTAGAGAGTGGAAGAATGAGAGAGAGTGGATAGAGATGTTGTGTAGATCCAAAGCTGATATGAAGCAGATTTGAACGATGGATGAGCAGCATTGAAGAAGGAGAAAAACAAAGGTCATATCCAGGTAAATCAGCATATGATTTTATTGTAGGGTGAGGGAGTTGGTGCTTCCATATCAAATTGTAGCTTGATCGATGTCCAATTGTAGCTGGTTGAGGTAGGAGCCTCCTGTGGGTTGTATCCTACAAAAAGTAGATGGGAGTTGGAACTTCCTTGAAAGTTGTAGCTTGAAGAATTTGGGGTAGTAGCTTCCTGTACGTTGGAGCTTACAGAAAATCAGTTGTGAGAGGGAGTTGGAGCTTTCCTTTGCATCACAACAATAATAAGATGTGGTTTTCTCTCTTTATGGTTTTCCACTTATATCTGTTGTCTATGTTCTTGATGATTCAGTGTTGATGTGATGTTTTAGTATGTTTAATTACCTGTTGTTCGCACATTATGTTTTTTTATCCATTATGTATTAAGTTGCTTATGAAATGAAGGTTTAAATGAGTTGAATGAAAATTTTTAAATTTTCATGAATGTGTTAAACTGATTCACCCCTCGTCTCAGTTTAACTAAAGGTTCATCAATTCTTTCTCAAGGAAGTGTGGATACAAGTAAGGGATGATATAGACCATGTTTCTTGTTGGTATGCATGTTGGTACAACAAAACATGCATCCTCTTATGAACCTATCTACGTGCTCTTGCATCTTGTTCCAATACACATACTTCTGCAAGTTCACCACGGTATTCCCTACACCAAAATGCCCTACAACCTTGGAGGTGTGAGCCTCTCTAATTACTCGCAATCACTCACCTTTATGAACACATAGCTTATCCAACTTGTAGAGTAACATGTCCTAGAGATGGTATTAAATGGTGTTTTCACCATCATGCACATGACTCAAAATCTACAACTGCTAAAACACCTCTTTGAAGTCCTCATCCTCTAAATATGCCTCTCTATATGCATCATGGGTGAATGGCTCCATGTGAATATGAGTCCCAAAAGTTATGATCTTTGGTTTGGGTTGCCTTGAAAGCACATCAAGTAAATTGTTTGTGTTGTCTTTCTTGTACTTGGTCCCAAAATGAAATTGTTGTAGAAACCCCATCCACTTGTAATGCATGGTCTATTGTAGCTTTCTCTAGGCCTTCAAGTACTGTAGTGGTTGGTGATCTGTGTGGATCACTATCTCCTTTCCCATCATATATTACTTCCACTTATTCATAGCTTTCACTAGGGCATCGAGATCCTTGTCATAGGTAGGGTATTTAAGAACTTCCGCATGAAATACTTCAGAATGGTAGCATACAAGCCTTCCTCCCAGCATCAAGACCAACCCCATAGCATACCCAATCACATCTATCTCCATTCAAAGGGTCATTGAAATTTTGGTAATGCTATAATTTGTGCTTGACTAATATTCTTATTTAACTCCTCAAAAGCCCTTTATTGACCATTTCCCCACTAGAAGATATTGCCGCTTGTTATTAGGTATGGAGTGGTGTTTCTATCACTAAAAATGAGGGTATGAACTTCCTCAAGTATTATTTTTCCCCAATGAAACTCCTGACCTCAAAAACATTAGTAGGAACTAGCCATTCCATGATGGCCTCCATATTGGTAGGATATATCTTCAACTCTCCTCCACTTATCACATACCACAAATACACCAAATAATGTTGTGCAAACTCACACTTCTTGATATTTTCTAGTAGTTGGTGCTTATTTAATGTATCCAACACCTGTGTCAAATGTGATATGTGCTCTTCCCAAGTAGCACTATATACTAGTATATCATCCAAATATACAATAACAAATGAATCTATAAAAGGGTGTAGTACATAATTTATCAATCTCATAAATGTAGCCAGTGCATTACATAGTCCAAATGGCATGAATAACCATTCATACAAACCGTGCCTGGTTTTGAAGGCGGTCTATTAGGTATCCTTTTATTTAATGCAGACCTGGTGATATATGGACTTTAAGTCCAGCTTGTTGAAGTATTTTTCTTACTGCGGCTAATCTAACAGGTCATCTATCCTAGGTAGAGGGTACCTTTTCTTGAGCGTGATTTTGTTCAATTCATTGTAATATATACACATCTACTAAACCCCATCTTTATTTGGAACAATGATGATGGGTGACCCACATAATGATGTACTCAGTCGAATGACACCTTGTTCTAGCAGTTGTTGCAACTATTTATTCACCTCACTTCTATTAAATATTTCCTATATATCCCAATATTTTGTAATTGGGAGTCTGGAAATAGCTAGATATCGTGCTCCACTTCCCTCTTAGGTGGTAACCCTTTAGGATCTCGAAACACATCATTGTATGTCTATAATAACTATTCCAATTTCTATTATTATTTCTTAGTACACGCCTCTAGGGATGCGTTTCTTCATACCAACTCTTCTACAGATTGATTTTCTCTTAAAAACAAAAAAACATACTTCTTCCTGGAACTGATCAATTTCGTGGCTTGGTTGGAAACTCATTGGCACTTACCAATGAAATTTTCAACTTGCCTTTGTGTGAATTGATTATGAACAATTTTCCATCCTTGATGAGCCGAGACCAGTTATCTCTCCACATGAATATTGCATCTCACATGTACATGTAGGGACTCCCAAACACAACTCCACATACATCAAAGGGAACCATATCTAGTTCTACCTCATCAATAAAATCAACATTGATGGCAATTCTAATTTTACAGTGTTTTGTTGCCTTCAACTTTGCATCCTTATTTACCCATCCGAGTGGATATGGGTTTTGGATGATCACGAACTTCCAACCCCAACTTCTTGACCATATCTGTTGCAGTGATATAAACCGACGATCCTGAGTTAAAAATATCATCGATCTTTGTCTTCTTGACCTGTATCTTTATATGGAAGAGTTTGGTCATTTCTTTCTCCTCTTGTTGTTGAAGGTTACTCAAATTCACCTTTTTATACACTGACGTACAAAAAATATTTGCAGATACATTTGAGTTTCTTTCAACTTGGTTGCTCGAATCAATGGCCATGATATTCTTATTATTATTATATTTCTTTTTGTCCTTCAAGTTTATCTCTACATGCAACTTCCAACACTTCTCCTATGTATGGTTGTCAAAATTGCAGTGGTTGTTGGGATATTTAAACTAATGTGTTGTGCTTGTTGTCTTTTTATATTTTCCCCCTTTTTCTTCTTCCTCCCCTCCTTATAAGCTTCTTCTTGCTCCTTTTTATTCGATCCACTTGATTGTGCTCCATTCATGCATATGTTCTCTAGGTATTGTGCTTGTACGCAAGCCTCATCCACTGATTTAGGTTTGAATAGCATCACTTTCTCACGCATATCGCGGTGTATACCCCCCAAATACTTGAGGAGTACATATGGGTTTTTTGGGGAGATACCCAACATTATGGCCATCTTTGTGAACTTTGTGGTGTACTCCTACATGCTTTTCCCTAGATTTTTCTTGAGGTTGTACCACCAGATCCACTAGTCCTCTATGTACCCAATAGGGTAAAAATGTGACTTAATGAGGGTTTTGAAGTCCTCCCACTTAGTAACTGGAGGCTCTCCCTCCAACTTCAGGGTCTCCACGATCTAAATGGGAATATTAGTGTTTGATGTGCTAAGATCCAATTCAAAATTTAAAGAAAGTGTTTGAGGATTAAGAGGTTAATTGGAAGCTTAACATGAGTTTTTATGTGTTTTTATGTGAATTTCATGACAAAATTAACATAAAAAAAAACACTAAACATCAACATCAAACAGACATGAAAATCACCATAAATAGTAACACAATAGCACGTGATGAAGGATTTCAGCCTGCCTGGGCTATGTCTCCTTGGTCCAACTTCCAATGGCTTTGCCCTCTTCTATTATGCTAAAAAGTGTGTTTACATATGTTTAGAATGCTCAGACGGCCATGAAACATGCTCCATCAGCTCTAGAATGCCCAAAACTGCCTTTCTAGCCTCTTTTTGCATCAAATTTGGCCAAAAAATCATCAAGTTATCACTTCCCCTAGTTGCTCCACTATTCGTTCCACATTTTCCCCAAAATCTGGCACCAAACCCACAATTTTTCCCCAAAAAGCATTATCGAAGCGCCAATTCCGCCAAAAACAGGGCAAAATTGTCGAGGCATTAATTTTCCCTCTAATGCCTAAAAACCATATTTAAAACCATATGCGATATGATTAAATGAAAATTTTTTATATAAAGCACCACTGATTAGGGCTAACCGACGAACTTAACATCTGACGTGGGCACATGTGGCAGTCTTTGATGGTGGTTAGGGTTGGTGGTTCCAGCTCCCGGCGGTTTGGATAATCGCGGTCTTCCACATTCCTGATCACATACGCCATTGCCACCGGTGATGTTAGTTGTTACAGTTATGGGAGGGGCACGGGTTTAGCCTCCCTCCCATGGTCCCCGCCCCCGGCGTGGTGACCAGGGTTGGGCTAGACCTCAACCCCCTCCCTCTAATGCACCAACAACATTAACATATAATCAAACTCAAACCATAGATTGCTAAGACTCATGCATAGTGGTGCGACGGTATGCCTTGGTGCTTGGTGCTCACAGGTTCGATACCCACTGTTGCTGCTTGGACCTGACCCAATAATTTGGTTGCTCTTGGGCTGCCACATGGTTGCCTCTGGTTGGGCCATGTGGCAGCCTGTGGTTGGCCACCAAATCCACCAATGAAAATTGAACATTTCAAACCAATCACAAAGTGTTTCTTGGCATGAGCTCATTCGACCATGAAAACCATTGACCAGTCAAACTTGTACATTCACCTTGCCACGTAGGCATGCCCATTCAGTTGTACGATTTTATGACTGGGTTGTCATGTATTTTTTTTTTTACATTTACTTATTTGACAAAGTGGATAAAACACATTTTTGGTAGCATACAGTGTCAATTTTCCACAAAATAAGTTGTTATGGATTTAGAATGACGATATCTACGCGGTCATTTGGGTTCCACACCATTCCGACAACTTTCATTTTTTAGTATAATTTTGAGCAACTGATCGCCCCACCCCACTTGAAGCTTTTGGACCCCAAAATATATTTAATTATTGAACATGTGGATGAGGGTACAACCCCCTCACCCTTCCAGTCTCAATCCACTAGAATTTTCCTGAATTCATCAATTTTAGCTTTTTATAAAAACTGATCTTTTTCCTTGATTCTTGAGACACTTTCTTGCTGTTGTAGATACCATCTTGCCCCAATTTCCCATAATGTGCAGAACAACAAAATTTTCTTGAATAAAAAACTTGTTCCCGCCTCATTCATTGATAAAAGGAAACTTGAATAACTTGAAAACTTTCTCACCTCGAACACTGTCGACATGGCGATTTTTAGCTTGTCTTGCCTTGTACTTGCGTCGACTTTTGACAAAGTGTTTTCGCCATTTCCATGTACCATTTTGAAACCCAAAATAAGTAATTATGGAACCTATTCCTTATTTTTCATCTTGATTTGGCGCTTATTCTTTTTTTTTGCACCATTCAGCATTAGTATCTTATTCCCATCATTGTTCAGCAATGATGTGGACTGTTGCAAATATTTCACATCTTGTTTACATATTTTCAAAGGCATCATGTTAGAGCCCTAAAACATCTTATTAAAAACATTAGAAAATTCAATGAAATTATCTTTTTCATTTGATGCATCTTCTTAAAAGGTCTCATTCAAAACATCACTATGCTTAAATAGCAACAAAGCCAAATTTTGACTTGCATTCAATATTCTCTTCATTTCTCCTACATGTATAAGAAACAAACTCATCTTCTTCTTCTTTTCTCTAACTATGTACACAATTCCATTCTTGAACAAGTGGTACTTTTTCTCATGGTGATGAAATACGACCCTCCTATCATAAGATAAGGACTTCCCAAAATAATACTTGAAATATCAGGCAGAACTACATCAAGTTAAACTTCTTCAAGAAAGTTTAAATTGATTGCAAACCTTAGGATGCACTTCCTTGTTACCTGAAAATTTTCATTATGGCATATCCAACCTAAAGGATAAGGTCTTGTATGGGAAACAGTTTCTATATTTAACCTCTTAACTAAGTCTTTAGAAATCAAACTGGCTTGAGAAACACTATCAAATAGTGTGTCTATTTTGGTATGCCTTGAAACAAATCGAATATAAAAGAGTTCAATTCTTGTATCATCATCTTGAGTCACATCAGAAAAAATTGAAGAAGTAGTGCTTGATATGCTCTTACCTTTCAAACCCATTGTTGTAATATTGGTTTCATCTCTTGAATCTGAACCTAAGTCATGTTCAATTATTGTAGTTGGTCTCTCCTTCTCTTTGGTTTTAATTTTATTCGGCTCTAGATGGAGTTGCCAACAATGGTCTTCATCATGGCCATTTTTCAAACAATGTTTACATGTGAGTTTCTCTTTCTCTATTTTAATAGAACCAAATATCTTTCCTTTTCCATTAAACTTACCCTTTCCTTTTCCTTCATACTCAAGGAAACTATCACTTTACTCATATGTACTATGTTTCCCTCTTGCTTCTAGATGTGTGGCTTGAACACAAACCTCATATAAGTTTGTGGGATTGAACATGAGAATAGTATGTCTAAGATAGTTGTGCAAACCCCCAATATACTTTAATGAAGTGTCTTGAGAAGACAAATTGACACCCAAAACTAGTGCTCTTCTCCTAAACTATTGTGTATAATTTTTAACACTTTGTCCCTTTAGTTGTCGAAAATTCTGGCAGTCCATTATGGCTTTATGTATATATGCTAGAGGGTAAAATTTCCTTCTAATTGCAGAAATGAAATCAAACCAAGATATTGAAATCTTACCATGGTTTTTCATCTCTTCTTGTGTCTTGGCTTCCCACCATACTAGTGCTACACCCTCCAATATCAAGGAAGCTAGTTGAATATTTGTGTCATCATACTGAAGGTTTTGAATCCTATAGTAGACCTCCAACTGACGAACCTGGTTTTCAATATTATATGCATTCACATCACCATTATACATATGCATTTCAAACTTAATATCAAGTTTTAACAAGGGGTGTTTACCAATTCCTTTTGAGGTAGTTTGATGATTGTGAGTAAGGGTTGTAGTAGTGGAAGAGGATGAAGATGAAGGTGAATATGGTGGTGAGGATGATGGTGGAGTAGATGGTGGGTTATCACCATTTCCAGTACCTCCTCCTCCTAGAGAATCCTCTCCTCTTGGAGGCCTGGAGATTTCACCCTAGAACCTTGTGTTCCTCTCTTCATAGAGGACCTTCACTGTCTCTGTCATGTCAAAGAAAGTCTTCCTAAAAGCCTTCTCATCCTTTGTCTTGTTATAATTTCCTCCTTATTGAGACATTCTTACTGAAGCTTATACTAAAATTGGAGGTGAATCTTATGGTGGAGACTGTTGAAACTGTGACCTCCTTATCCTTGCTCTAGCTAGACAGCTTGCACCCACAAGCTTTCCTTCTCCTCTATTGAGCTTCAACCTTGTAATCATGTAAACACTTACAAAAAAATTAAATCCTCTTTTCACAAGTAAACCTAGTGCTCTGATACCAACTTGAGCTGAATGGGAATATTATTTTTTGTTGTGCTAAGATCCAATTAAAAATTTAAAGAAAGTTCTTGAGGATTAAGAGGTTAATTACAATTTTAACATGAGTTTTTATGTGAATATCATGAGAAAAATAACATAAACAAAACACTAAACACCAACATATAACAGACATGAACATCACCATAAACAATAACACAACAACACATGATGAAGGATTTCACCCTACCTAGGCTACGTCTCCTTGGTCCAGCTTCCAAGGGCTTGGCCCTCTTCTATTATATGCAAAAGTGTGATTACATATCTTTACAATGCTCAAACAGTTATGAAACTTGTTCCATCAGCTCCATAATGCCAAAAAATTCTTGTCTAGCCTCTTTCTACATCATTTTTTTCCAAAAACTCAAGTTATCACTTCCCCTAGTTTCTCCACTATTCCCTCCACATTTTCCCCAAAATATGGCATCGAACCCACAATTTCACCCCAAAAAGCGCTATCGAAGCGCCAATTCTGCCAAAAACAGGGTGAAATTGTCAGGTTATTAATTTTCCCTCTAACGCCTAAAAATTGGATTTAAAACCGTATGCAATATGGTTAAATACAATTTTTTTTTATAAAAAAGCATCAGTGGTTAGGGATAACCGCCAAACATAACATCCGATGTGGGCAGATGTGGCAGTCTTCATTGGTGGTTAGGGTTGGTAGTCTTTGTTGGTGGTTAGGGTTGGCGGTTCCAGCTCCGGGTGGTTTGGATAACCACGGTCGTCCGCATTCCTGGTCACATATGAAATTTTTTCCAATGACATTAGTTGTTACGGTTATGGGGGGGCATGGGGCTAGCCTCCCGCCCATGGTCCCCACCCTTGGTATGGTGACCAGGGTTGGGGTTAGACCTTGTCCCCCTCCCCCCAATGCACCAACAACATTAACATATAATCAAACTCAAACCATAGATTGTTAAGACTCATGTGTAGTGGTGCACGATATGCCTTGGTGCTTGGTTCTCGGTGGTCGCATATTCGACCCCAACTGCTACTACTCAGACCTAAACCAATATTTTGGTGGCCCTCAAGCTACCACATGGAGGCTCCTGGCTGGGACACGTGGCAGCCTGTGGTTGGCCACCAAATCCACCAATGAAAACTCGAAATTTAAAACCAATCACAAAGTGCCACTTGGCACGAGCTCATTCGACCATGAATACCATTGACCAATCAAACATGCACAGTCACCCTGCCATGTAGGGATACCCAGTCAGCTATACAGATTGCTAATTGGGTTGTCCTGCATTTTTTTTAAATTTACTTATTTGACAAAGTGGACAGAACGTGTTTTTGGGAGCATACAGTGTCGGTTTTTTGTGAAACGAGTTGCGTTGAATTCAGAATGACGAGATCTACGTAGTCATTTAGGTTCCACACCATTCCAAAAAATTTCATTTTTGAGCTTAATTTTGAGCACCTTATCACTCCATATGTCTCTCTCAATAAGTCAGGGCATGATCCTCTAATTTCATATGCGCAAATGAGATCTTTTATTCTTCCTCAATTTGATGGATGGATAAATACACTTTCAATTTCTACAACCATTGATTTGGATTTAGAGCATCAATCCCATTGTGGTACAACTTGATATCAAACTTTTCTTCCATTTTAAATATGTTTTTTCATTGATTCACGACACTCAAACTTCTTTCTTCAGTTAATTATTCGTTTCATCCTCATCTCTTTATCCCCCTTTTGATTTGTTCTCTACATTTGAACCCCTATCTTCTCTAAATATCCCAAGCTTATTGTTCAAGGCCACCATGAGGATATTTACATTACGAATTATATTTGTGACTTGTTGTTCCAGCTGGAAAAACCTCCCCTTTGAAGGTTCATGAGAGTTATTCACAGATTCATCGGCATGATTAGGGTTTTTCGACTTTTTGCCCAACCAATCTAGATCCCCTAAAAATATCCATAAAATACCCAAAGAAACCTACTCTGATACCACTATGATATGTAAACTTCTGTGGATATTCCACGGGATAGTTCATTACAATAGATCTAATGAAACTATATTTAAAATTTGAAATTCTAAACTATTACAATTTTTATTAGATTTATGGATATATATATTTATTGTTAATAGTGCATGCATGGGAATTAAATTATGCAAATAAAGAATGAAAAAACAAAAGTCTCATGCACACATTTGACACATTATATCCTCTGGGAAACCTTTTCGAGAGAAAAACCTAGCTAGAAGTTAAGGTCGATCCGCACTCCTTCTCTGAATGAAAAATATGGTTGTCAGTACAAATAATTATGGTTTATGGCCCATGGATTGCTATAGTGCACAAATCCTCTCTGTGTGTTATACCTTCTATCCCTCTCGGCTGTTTTTTCTTATTTATGGAACAAATGTACTTGAAAGAATGGAATCCCTTTTCCTCCGAGTGGCCTGGTTATAACACAACATGATAGACTACTAGTGGTCAAGTTTGACTACCTCATCTCTTAACCAGAGTTACAATATATACTCTTCTATAGTCTTCTACATGATAATCACGTGGATAGCCCCTTTTCCATGAATAATGGGGCTTGACGTGGCATCTTCTCAAATTATAGTGGTGAAAATAGGAAGATCAACTTCTAAGTGTCATAAATTTTGCATATGGACTCTTATTGATGTGATTCTTATGTTTTTGGAAAGGTATATGTGTGTAGAATAGCATGAAAATGTTTTGCACTAAAGAGGAAAGGTTTTACCTACAAAAATGGCATTTGATGCCTCAAAATTCTCCTAGAAGGTTTCACCTCCTAGGGTTAGGCTTTTGGATGTTTAGGGTTTTCCATTGTTTCTAAATAATAAATAGGCCTTCGAGCCTCATTGTAACACAGTTCAGAGGCCTGTAGCCACCACATCTCTTCTTATAGATAATCTACCAACGCCCTAGCTAGTTTATTTCCATTCTGTCGTAAGCATATTTTAGTTATGTGATATTAATGAAATGAAGTCGTATTTCTATTGCATCTCTGTGTTTATGTTTGTTTCTATATTTTATCATGTTCCTTCATAAGTCTGGATCAAGTTCAAAGGTCACACATTCTTGAGGTTGGTGCTTCAATAAGGTTTTATTCTATTGAAAGTGGTTGCTTGCACTTTTTGAGGTTGGTGCCTCAATTAGGTTGTAGCTTATTGCAATTAGTTTCTTTCACATCTTGGGGATGGGTTCCTCTAGCAAGTTAGAGCCTAAAAATCTATGTAATGAATTGAATGAGAAGAATACAAATATTTGTAATTCCCAACCCCCCCCCCCCCCCACATAAGGGTTTCCATGTAAAACCTTGTGTCCTCTTATCTTGATGTGATGATGGCTTCTTGATGCATTGTTTCATTTATTGTTATACTGCAAATTGTTATAATACAATGTTATAAGTTTTTTATTAATGAAAAGGTTTAAAACAATAAATTTTCCATCACACTAATTCACCCCCCCCCTCTCAATGTGATATTTGGTTTAACATTTCTAACCATGGTATTGACCCATTGCTTCAACAGTTGACTAGATCACCTTGCTCTTAGTAATTCCTTAATTCCATTAATCCTCATTCATGGATTTTTCAACTGCAACAACAATTTGGAATGGAACTAACCTTTCTAGCTCCCTTTAGTCCAACTAATTATACCATTATCATTTTAATATTTCACATGTGTCCTTGCTCGTGATCATGGGTTGTGAACATTACCCAAACACCCTGGACATCAATAAATTACACTTTGGTACTAATGAGTCAATGGACCAAGGGCTCTCAGGGTTTGACTTAATGCTCCCCATGATCACACGTTATAGCCAACAACTTTAACACGTCGTGGATCAGCAAATCAATTCTCCTTGATTTCCAAACACAATATCCCAGGTACCGAGACTAAATTCGCAAGATTGAAGCTCTTAGGTTTTATTCCTTTACCTCCACATGACTTGGTGCCACAACTATTGGCTATTCCTTTATCAAACATTAGTAGTTTGTGTTTAATCCTCGCTTACCACATGATGATATGTTGATGAACCAATATCTTGAGACGAGGGATCTTATTGCATATCCAAATCCATTCTCAAAACCTTAATGGTTGGAATCATGAATTTTCTAGACAAGCCTAGTAGACAAACTACACTTGATGAAAACCTTCCTTCTTGATCGTGAATAACGGAAATATTTCCTATTACTTTGGGACTTCACCCCTCGAGTCAAAATTCTGATAGTTTTTTTAACTCTATGGTGTTTTAATGACCTGCAAGTCAATATGGGACCCACTTGGTCTAGCCTCTTGTTGAATCGGTCAAATCGATCCAACGTAATTTCCATTTCAATTCTATGGTGTTTTGATGAATTGTGGCTAGATATGGGACCCACAATTATTGTGGATGTTTTTGTCACGTTATTTCCCTCTATCAGCAGAAAAAATACCAAAATTATTTAAAATGTAAAAACTTTGAAAAACATGGTTTCATCTTGGAAATATGTGCCATAGAACCATGTCTTATATTTTACATATGGAATCAACCCTTTCCTTTGAACTTCACTCTCTAACTGCCCCAAGACTCCAACTTTGTCAAGACACCAAAGTATTTGACACATAAATACCTTACCAAGCAAGGTCTTGGCACAAATATAGAGTTATTTAAGTACTCTACATCATGCCACCATTGGACAATCACTAAGAACCACATGTAATTTCACCACATGTCTTTCCATGTCACCTTCAATGTGTCACTTACCAAATGTTCACTTAGCATGTCGAAAATTCAAAATCAGTGTACCACATGTCTCCACCTCATGTGTCAAAGTTAGTTGTCCTGGCACCTTGCACTCCACATCATCACTTCCACCTAGCCTGTTTTGGCCCCACCTTGTGTGGGGAAATGGAACATACCCTTACCTTTACTTAGGATTTTCCTCCACATAAGCTTTACCTCCATAAGTTATTCCTCTGAACAATCTTTACCTCTACACAACACTAAATTCCACATGAACCTTTTCTCTATACATTTTTCATTACATAGTCACAATTTCACACATATATCTCCACATCATATCAGGATATTAGATATCAAGAGTTTCAATGAGTCTTGTAGTTTTAACATTAATATACTTAAATTCCTTGATGAAGCTAATATACTATGCAACGATAGGCTTTTAGTCCTTTGGAGCTAACATGTTGGCTCTCTGTTACCAGGAGTGATGATTGGGGGCTATCCTTATTGGCATTATTGGCCTTCTACCACTTGATTTTCTCGCTTGGTCCTTTTCCTACTCTTGTTCTTGATTCGTCCCCTCTTGACCTTGACATCAATGACACTGCAATTGAGATAGACGACAATACATACACTCTGCAAACAAAATATTCGCTTCTCATGGATAAAAATATTTTCTCATAACCATGGTGTTCTACATATGGGACATAATGGATATATTTCATAGTTAAATTCATCAATTATTTATAGTTAGGAACATACATATTACTTTTATATAGAGGTAATCCATCTTTCTATAGTTTGTACTCGTTAAATTTTTGCAGTACTTCCTCTTGATGCATATTTTCTTTCACCTATAGGTAATTTTTATCTATAACAACAGCCGCTACAAATTTTATTTTTGAAGTATCCACACTAATGGTTGTAGTGGGTATAATGTGTACCCTTTTGTTGAGTGCATCTACAACATTTTTCTCCTTTCATTTTTGTGTTTGATATTTAAATCATATTCACTCCAATATTCTAACCATCTTGTTTGTCTAACATTTAAATGTAGTTTTTAAAATAAGTATTCCAAACCATTATGGCTAATTTTCAGCTCAAATTTCCTTCCCACTAAATAATGCCTCCACATTTTGAATGCATGTACTATGCCAACAAGATCCAAATCATATGTGGCATAATTAATCTCATGCTCTTTCAACATCCTTGACTCAAATTTGATAAGATGTCCATTATGTGTAGGTACACCACCAATTGATTCTGTTATCATCAATAACAATAGGTTGGTCATAGAGGTCAGTTTGAGTTAGGTCCAGTAGGTTGTTCAAACAAATTCATGAAAATATTAAAATTTCATGATTATCTTATAGTTTTAAAGGGTTAAAGGTGTTTATATGTTGCGTAATTGGGGTCTTGTCACAAGCCAAATTCAAAAAATCACATACATCGGCTCAAATAATTTGTTTTTGACATGTGTCACCTTTTACCTTAATCTACAACGATTACTGTGCAAATTTGGTGATTTTCTCTACGAACCCACCTGACCAGTCCGTAGTGAATCTGCCAAATTTATAACAGAATTCGCTATGAACTCTGGTATTTCTACAACACTTCATAGATTGATGAGTTGTCACCTTATGAGAGGGTAGAGGTCAAGTTTCCACCACATGCTTACCTATTTTAAATCATAATTAAAGGTGTGTCACACATGGTTATCATCACCACCTCATCATTTTGTTTTACCTCCACTCTTTCTTTTTTCTCAATTTAAACCTTATGAATTTAAGCCTAAACACTCACCTTTGTCATCCATGTAAGCTAATTATGCCACCAATTCCCTATTGTGTCTCTAATCTAGTTGTTTTCAAGGGTGATTGATAAATTCTATCCACAAAATAGCTTATTGTCAAGGTGTTATCTTATGCAGGTGTCAATTGTGAAAGCAAACAATGTTGTTTTGGAAGAGATTTCCACGCATAATAAGACCAAAAAAGGAGGCTCAATGGTCAGGTATGAAATTATGGACCTTAAATTGGTCATGGAAGATCCCAATTTTGTAGAAGCCTTCACCAAAGCTGGTTGCATGATATTTTGTCAGAAGTTTCATGGGTATCATGCCCAAGTTTCAAAGATTTTGCTGTGAATTTTGTGGGTAATGCTTCAAAGGTGGGAATATTGAATTTTACACTCCCCTGAAGCCATTTCTCAAGCAACAAATATTCCTAAATCAGGGGAAGAATGGTTAAAGGCCACTAAGTTTAAGTTGTAGAGATGTGATGAGTTCTTGAAGCAAAAACACATAGGGCTAGAAATGACATCTGGTATACCAAGGAGTTGTCTAAAGGAGAACTATTCGAAGCTTTTACTAGTAATTTAGAAGTATTTTACATGTGAGGGAAGGTTCCACATGATATATCAGTACCATTTCAGAATTCTACTTCATTTTATAGGTAAACATCTCTTGGACCTCCCATTCTTCCTTTTCAAAAGCCTAGGTAAAATGTCAGATAAAGTCCAAGAAAAACCTCAAGGATGTTTTTCATCATGGATTGATTAAGTTACTGGTTTTAGAGAAATTTAAAATATTGAAGAGAGATTGGGCTACATTTTTATTTTTGTGTGGTTATGATGTGGATGTGATTACTCCTAAGTCCAAAACAAATACTCCCAAAAAGGATAAAAGTCTTATAGTTTAAATTGAAGTTGGACTTCAAAATACATGCAGCCTGCAGAAGAGCTTGTGGAGATGGAGGTTGAACATTTGGAGGAAACAACAGTGGCACCTCAACAACCATCCACCAACAACAAGAAAAATTCTAACAAAAGGGCTTCAAGGAGGATTACTAGGAGCCTGACAAAAGGAAAGGGCGAGCTTGAAGATATTTTTCAAGTTATAGACATAAAAGAAATCAATGTACTCAATCCAGTGGAAATAAAAGGAACAAAGATGAAGAAAAATGGCATAACTGCAAAAAGGCTAGATTTCTCCACTGAATATTTTGGTTATGTTTTTAATCCTAGAAAGCCTTTTACTAGGTCACAGTTGTCTAAAGGGGACATCCTAAAAGAGAAACTTAAAGAAGCAAGAAATGAACTCATAGAGACCAGGTTGGAGTTTTTAAGCAAGAAAGGAAGGAGTTGGTAGATTTTAAGAAGGAGGTCAGTAAAAAAATTAACTTTTATGATGAAGTGGCTAAGAGATCCAAGAAAATTCTAAAATTAACTTTACCTCTGCATAAGATGATGACGAATACCATCAGAAGGAATAGATGGTTGTAGGTAGAGAGAAGAAGGCTTCTAATTCGGGTGAAAGAAATGGAACTTCAAATGGGATTAGTACAAACATAATTTAAAAAGAAAGGTCCGAAAATGATGTTAATAGATGATCCTACTGAAGGTGAAGCTACTACTTCTTGAGGAGGGTAAGGTATATTTTCAATCATTTCTTCCTTTTTACGAGCATTTCACACAGGTTTGGTCAATTTTTGGGAGGTGAAAAGCAAAATTTTCAAAATCTATAGCTATCAGGCAAGTTCATAGCGTACTCAAGGCTTAAAGCCGCAATTTCACTACGAAATCGCTGAAGATGATGTTTTTCTATAAAATTCAAAGTTTGTCGCTACGAACTTGCCTAGAATCCTCTATTTTTGCAGCGAAAAGAAATTCCTAAGATTTTCAAGCATTTATTGAAGTTTTGAAGCACAACAAACATATGGATTAGTCAAAGAGTATCTGTGAAGATTTTGATGGGAAAAATAGTCAGCAAACAAGTGATTAGGCTGCCAGCTTATCAACCCTAGACGTTGTTGAGAAAAATACTGAGAGGGGGGGTGAATCAGTATTTAGGGCTTACTCAATAATATTTTTACTTTTTCTTACTTCAAAACCCATACGCTACTTTCCTGAAGCCAAATTGCATATACATGCGGATATCCTTAATAAAATATGCGTATGTCCAGAGATCTTATTATGCAGATAATTCTTCACTTATATCATTCCATCATTCATTCATTATATGTTCAGTTAACAGTAAGCAGTGCAGTAATAACAGAATAAACCATCACACATAAGCATCACACATGAACACCAGGATTTTAGGTGGAAACCCAAGTCGGGAGAAAACCACCGCTGTCGTTGTCTTAGCCTTCAATATTTTATTATAAAGAAAACATCTTACAACTATGTACTAGCACAGACTCATACCAGTACGCAGGCACCCACCTGCTCTTGTTTACCAGCCTCTCCTGGAAGGGAGCTACAACCCCCTGACTGAAGGCTACAACCCTCAGCACCACCATGGACCATGTTTCATCAATTTTCATACTGGATCAATAGCAGCATAATCAATATTCGAACAACCCAGATCATCATAGTAGTAAGAAAGGAGAACAGATCAGACACTCCTTTCCGCGCTTTTTCTTCACTGAACCTGCGTATACATCTGCGTATACTTCAGCAACTATTTCAAGACAAACTTCTCATTTTATTCATGCTTTTGCTGAATCCAAACCGCGTATATATCTTCAAACATTGTAGGGCAACGCAATTCTTCAGAACAGATATATATCTCAGATTTTACCCTTCACTTCAAATACATATTTGCCTCATCTCATTCCACAAACAGATCTAGAAAATACGAATACATTTCAGATCTAGAGATCCCTCTTCATCATTTTCTTCATGGGTGCATTATTAATTCAGATCAATCATTTAACTGTTACCCATTCCATACGGATATACTTCAGAGTGAAGTATTCATTAAAACCCTAGACACTTGCCACCTTTGCACGATGTTTTTCTTCTCCTTATATAGATTTTGCCTTTTTTCAATACCAAGAGTCAAAACCACGAACCGTTAATGGTATTCCTGGACGGGGTCACAATAGATAATCCAACATATTAAAAATAGAGCCAATTTAAATTGAAAACCCCAACCTTCGTTCTTCCATGCATGAATCGTCCCAAAGGTAGTATTTTATCTCCGCCAAATAATATTATATCAATTCGGGGGCTTCCTTCATACTTCATAATAAAATGTTCGAATTTTATAACTATAACTCCTCTGACTATTTTAAAACTTTACACTGCCCCCGTAACATTAAATTTAATCAAATTCAATGAACTTTTTAACCCGAACTTGAATTCTCAACCAAACTGGATTTCAATCTTTGACCTTGGGCCCACATCGCAGTCGGAAGATCAGCGGTGTCAAACAAAAAATTGCGATTGCGATTGAACAACCGGATGCGATGACCATATAAAACATGGCTCATAGAACAGTCGGGTTCGAACTTTGAACAAATTCAATCGGGGCACACAATAGAAAATTTTTGATTGCGATCAGGACACGGATGCGATTTGCACATATTAACTCCATTGCATAACGCCATCGGGTCCGCCAATTTCAAAGTGCAATCGGGCCCAACACTTAAGAGCTTCCGATTGTGATTGAGAACCCAGATGCGATTGAACTATGAACTGTGGCATATAATCAGATCGGGTCCAGCCTTTGATCGGAGCATATTTCAAAAAGGCCTCCGATCAAACCTTGTGATTTGAACTTTGCGATTTCCATTAAAACATCGCCACGTGGTCAAGTGGACCCACGGGCCTCGGCTATTGGTGGGGGCGATTTATAATATAACATTGTATTGTGTACAACCGTTCCACTGTGGAACACTGCCACATCCACAAGACATTTGGTTTATGATTCATATATATTGCGATTTGCGATTGCGATTGGAGCGCATCGCATCGCAGAACTCCATATCAACAAGACACTGCTTCACCAAAATAACTTACGATTCTGATTTAGAGCTTAAGTGGTGGGGACCACTTGTCCCGCCAAAACAGAAATAAAAGACTTCCGCCTGTTTAATTCAATTTTCATTCATTTTGGTTGTTGAGGGCTTAAACGCCCGAAATAATTGTCTCGAAAACTTTGTTCCTCCGTAAATTAAATCTACGGGAATATCTTCGTTCCATTGTTAAAACGGCTCTGCCCATCACCATAATCAACTCTCCTCTGCAAATTGCAGTTGCGGCCCATGATAATTAATTCACCCTTAAATTTCTCTCATCCTTCTTGAATGCGAGCTGTTGTTCACCAAAACTGTGCTGCGCCTTTTTACTCTTTTCTCCCATTCTGTCTCTGCTCCTTCTGATCTTCCTCTGTTAACCTTTGCCAACAATCTCCTCCTTAAACAACACACTGCACCATTGTGGATTTACTTCATTAATAAGTAGGATTTTATCAAGCACAACTTCATCAAATAGATTGCCATCAACTTTATCAAGTAGGTTTCCATTTTCATCAAGTAGGTTGCCATCTTCATCAAGTAGGTTGCCATCAAGGACAACACATTGCATCATATTGCCAACAATCTCCCCCTTTGGACTTGATGGCAACCATGATGGTGTTTGATCACCACAACAAATAGATACATCAAATACCATGATACTCTCCCCCTATTCAAACACCATGATAATCTCCCCCTTTGACATCAAGGGCAAAGGGCGGATCAAAACCAAAACAAGGTTTTTCTTCACATGTAGAAAGAAGAGCTCTTGTAGATCTGAGGTGTACTGAAGGTACCATGCTTCCCCTGAGTTCATGCTGAATTTTCAAGCATATTCTTCAATGAAGTACATGACTCTATGACCTTTCCTATCACCAAGGACTTATACTTACATCAAGGATCCAACCAAGTGGATTTACATATATGACTCAACTACCCAACCAAGTGGGTTTACAAATTTTAACAAGCTCTTACAAGACTGAATATAACAATTTACATCATAGGTCTCATCATGACCCTTTTCATCAAAATACAGAAATGACTTATACAATCAAGATCAAAGAATCTCAAGCATGAGATCAGGCCACAGCAAATAATTAGAATGCCAAGAATGCATCCTTTCCTTATGACCAAAGCTCCCCCTTAGCTTGTGCATCCTGAACACTTTCAACAGCAAATAGTTAAGGCATCTTCATCCAATATCAGAGAATGAAACAGAAATATGAGAGTTGAAACATCACCAGAGATACCAAACAGCACTGCAGCTGTGTTTTTAGATGTCATCCAATAATTGTAGCATAAGCACATAAGTAACCAAGCCTTCCAACTAATGTTTAACCCTTCAGACTTTATAAACTATCCAACGCTTTTAAACAAATTGACCTTTGATCCGGGGGTCCATAAATATAATCAAGTCTGCTTTCCAGATCGACGGTATATATCGCTTTTAGCCATATTTAATTTAAACCATCTTGGTTGAGCCCGCAAACATTAAATTGAAAAGGACTAATTAAAATAATTCGAACTGGGCCCACATATATGATCAGTGACCCAATCACATTTCCGCTCGTACCTTGGTTAATCTTCGCGCCTTTTCATTATCGTCTGTGCCTCTTCATCAAGAGATCTTCGTCCGATGGTTTCTTTTTAGATCGACGACGCAAAATTAGTTTCGATGGCCGTCCTGGGTTGATTGTTAACTTGCGAAGGACTATCGTTATCGTGCACTTGGCGGTTTTGCAGGGACGCGTGTCAAAACCTCTATGGATTCGCTGCCAATCCACGAAATACCACGTATCAACAAAAGGTGGTGTGAAGAAACCCACGGTTTCGCTCCAACCCACCGTCACTGTTCCTCTTGGTCACGGTTCCGTTCTCCATTCCAGGTTCCGTTTGCGTGTATATATGTGAATTCTGCCCTTTATATGTAATTAACCAACTGCTCCATATCTAAAGCAAAACTTTGATTTAAGTATTCTTTCTCCGGTTATATATATATATATATATAATGTGTCCTGTATATATAGAGCGCGTCCAAGGCTCACTGTACCGTCAACCCGATATCGTATACAACAGCACGAATCTATCCATTCTTACCACTGCATCTTTAGACCTTCCATACTCCCAGTCACCGAGGTTCATATCATATATTCAACGACTATATATATAACTCCATTTTCGATCATATTAACATTGGTTCTTCGAACAACTTACAGAACCGGAGCATCATTAATCCCATCCATTATGCAGATTCACTTTTCTGAACCGTGACTGAAGTATATACAGTAGTTAACACAGGGACAAAGTGCATAAATGTAGAGTCAAACATTCTCGCGCATGCACAGGGACAGAGTATCACCAGAACTCAATCATACACAGGATTTCTAACCTCTTTGTCCCTATTTCTTTGACAGACACTGCAGCTTTGTAGCTCAAACTGTAGATGCATTCTTTCTGTTGCATCTGTTGTTTGTTTTTCTTCCTTTGAAGCAAAAATACCTCAAGAGAGAGGTCATATTTTAGAACCATCATAATGCCAACAATGCATTGCTCCCAGCAAGGCTAATTCTCCCCATGAACTTATGCCACCTGTACCTGTCTTCTTTACATCAGATGCACTGTTAGAAATAAACACAACTCAAATTATCAAACCTATCATGGGAATCATCATACATTGCTCCCCCTGTGATGATACATTCCTGATTCCTATAGTGTATCTCACATCACTCCTGCAGTCATTATGATAAGTAAAATTTTTAGAAATAGATGACTGCAGTAGGGTCAATATTCCCTATGTTTCTGACTGATCCTCCTTCTTTTTCCAAATTTTCTTGAACTTTCTAATTGTGTGCTGGAAGTAGTCCAATTTCTCATATCTGTTCATCCTGCATTCCTTTTCCACATCTCCATACTTGTTACAAGCATAGCATC
>CM076569.1:943990440-944162989 GCA_034641835.2 Pinus albicaulis
ATCATCAACTATGCCAGCACATTCCCAAAATCCAAGGAGCCGACCCTTAATGTTAGTTTGGTTGTTATATGGTTTGGTTATGGACAATACCACCTCACTCAAAGTGGTTATGTTAGATAATTTCATCATGAATACATTATGTAAAGGTTGTTAGTGTATTAAATAGAGTTTGAATCCTAATAGGTTTTGGACTCCTAGAAACAAAAATATCACTAGATTCCATCATTGTAATATGTTTCGTGTTTAGATAAGGTGTCTTTGAGAGTATTCGAAGGTTTAGTGAGCTGGAAGAACTCATGTAAAGATATATAGTTCTATAAATAGGCAACTAGAAGGTTGAGAGAGGGTTGATTTATGTCATGAAAAAAGTTACTTTTGTAATATTTTATAATCAGTAATAGACAGTTACAGAAAATTTTCTCTCGGACCTGAGATTCATCATGTGTTTCTCTTATATATCCATTTGATGTTTATGCAGTTGGCTTTATGTGTAATCACTTGGAATTCAAGTTTAATCATGCCCCAATTTCTTATATGCATATGATTCACTGTTTAAGTTGTGTTTTGATGAGAATACACACATGCCTCAGCTTCCATGTTAGATGTTTTTCATGTAATTGGGTTCCCTTTGACTCCATGCCCAATGGTAGATATTAATTCACATCCTTCACCTGCATAAAAAACATTCAAAACACATTCAAGATTTAACCATCTTCGTTTCCAAACATTGTCTATTGAATATCATCATGCACTACCTTGAGAGAGCCCTCTCAGGTTGGAAAGGCTAAGTTCCAGCTAAAATTGGTTTGAAATAGTTACCCTAAGTTGATTGTTGAAGCATCCCATCAACCTTAATTTAGTGATAACATTTTGGTGCGTCTGCTAGGAGACCGAAGATATGTTTTCCTGAAATTTTGTGCTCAAAAAGAAATACTGAACTGTTGAAGGTTGCAGGAGCACAAAATAATTCGAGGTTGCATTCTACCTTGGAAAATCCATTCTTAAAGAATTCAGAAATTCATAGCTTCATGGTGACTCCACTGCTTGAATATTAGTAGCTTGATGAAGTTCCAAGATGAGCTCTACTACAAGAAAGAATGCCAGGTATACCCCTATGAGTTTGTCTCACATCCCTGTTTTTCCAAATCCTATGCCAAGAGTTAATTAGTTTACTTATCTTCCTATATTTAAAGATGAAAAGAAAGATAATGTTTCTCTTCACCTGGTTAGATTCCATATCTATGTACATAAGTTTCAAGTTGAGTTTCCTGAGGATTGTCTCATGAAAATGTTTATGGCCACCCTAGAGGATGAAGTTAGAACATGGTATGAAGGGTTGCAACCGGGAAGCTTATTCTCTCTAAGATATTTCCATAGGAATTTCTTAGAACATTATGAAAAAACTCATTCTTCTTTATCACTATTACGAGACTGCTGTGATTTTTGTGAGGTTTTAATTCCATATCTTAAAATTCTTGGTGATCATGGAGATTGCATGGATGAGGATATGTTAGAGGCACTTTATGATTTCTCTTCTCATGTTAATTTTCATGATAATCAAGAAGGTTTCCAACAAACAGATTTGTCTTATTTGCTTGAAGATGAAATGGATCAACACTTTGATAGCCAAGTTATATCCTATGAAATTTGTGAAAATTTGCAGCAACTTTCCCAATCTTTAGGTGATAAAGAGGAACATAAAGATGTTCAGTTACAAGGCTCTTCACTTTGTTCATTTTCTAAGCCTTTGAATTTTGAGCAACATGAAAATGGGCAGGAGCAAGGAGAAGCTTATGTGAAACATGTTTCTTTCTATCATCAGGAGGAGGCTAATTCCTTGACTTTGCTTAAAGGTTGTCTTGAGGAAGCACTAATGGAGAATAATCAACAAGTTTTTTATCTACAAGTTGTTATCCCAAAATGTCCTGCTACATATTTAAATGATCAAAAATTGTTGTTTTTTCATGATGATATACATGAAGTTCTAATTGTAATGCATGAAAATTCATTTCTAAACATCCATGTAGCACATGATACGGTTCGTCCCATTGAATATTTTCATGAACAGTTGGAGCCTTGTCTCAAGAATGATGTTGAAAATAAAGACATAAAACAGAGACAACCTATAGTTATGAATGAAAATTAACTTTTGGATCATCAAGGCAGGATAATTTTCAGTGTTTTCAAGGATCCTATTGATGATTTTTTGATTTCATCAAAAGAGGAAATTTTTCATGATTATCAATATCCTTTGGTAAGCCTATTGCAGTCGTCAATGAAGGTGGAGTTTCTTTCATTTATAAGTTCAGGTTATGGATTCAAATTTTATTCTGAGTTTCTAAAATATGGTCCACTGAAGAATCATCAAGAAGCCCAGGTGTTGGATCAGCTCTTTAACTGGTTACACTAGAGGTTTCATATTCCTTGAATTGAATATTTGGTCTTCAGTTGTTAGAGTAGGATTTGTATGTACATAAATAATATTGCTGGGAAAGCATCTCTTTCAACATTTATTTTGAATATTTTAGTTTCAAGTTATGGTTTGTACAAGTGTTTTTGCTTCAAGAGAATATCAAGGATTGAATACAGGCTGAAGACTATCATAAGTGGTTGGGAACTGCACAATGAATAAGGCACTGGAGTTGTTGGTTCTTTGATGCACCTCAGGGATGCATCATCCCCAGTGGAGCCATTATTATCATCAATAACAATAGGTTGGTCATAGAGGTAAGTTTGAGTTAGGTCAAGTAGGTTGATCAAATAAATTCATGAAAATCTTAAAATTTCATGATTATCTTATAGTTTTAAAGGGTCCAAGGTGTTTAGATGTTGTGTAAATACAATCTTTTCATAAGCCAAATTAAAAAAATCACATACATCAACTCAAATAATTAATTTTCGACATGTGTCACCTTTTACCTGAATCTGTAGCGATTACTGTGCAAATCTAGTGATTTCCGCTACGGACTCACCTGACCAGTCCATAGCGAATCTGCCAAATTTATAACAGAATTCACTACGAACTCCGGTATTTCTGCAATGGTTCAAATATTGATGAGTTCTCACCTTATGAGAGGGTGTAGGTCAAGTTTCCACCACACTCTTACTTGTTTTAAGTCATAATTAAATGTGTGTCACACATGGTTATCATCACCACCTCCTCATTTCGTTTTACCTCCACTTTTTCTTTTTATCAATTAAAACCTTATGAATTCGAGCCTAAACACTCACATTTTCTATCCTTGTAACCTGATTTTTCCGTCAATTCCCTATTTTGTCACCGATCTAGTTGTTGCCAAGGGTGATTGCTAAATTTTGTCCACGAAACAACTCATTTTCAAGGTGTTATCTTCTGCAAGTGTCAATTATGAAAGGAAGCAACGTTGTTTTGGAAGAGATGGCCATGCATAAGAAGACCAAAAAAGGAATTTCAGTGGTTAGGTATGAACCTATGGACCTAAAATTGGTCATGGAAGATCCCAGTTTTGTAGAGGCCTTCACCAAAACTGGTTGCATGAGATTTTGTCAGAAGTTACAAAGGTATCATGCCCAAGTTTCCAAATATTTTGTTGTGAATTTTGTGGGTAATGCTTCAAAGGTGGGCATATTTAATTTTACAGTCTCCCCTAAAATCATTTCTCAGGAAACAGAGATTCCTAGATCAGGGGAATAATGGTTCAAGGCCACTAAGTTTAAGTTGCAGAATTGTGATGAGTTATTGAAGCAAGAACACATAGGGTTGGACATGACATCTGGTATACCTAGGAGTTGTCTAAAGGAGAACTATTCAAAGATTTTTCTGGTAATTCAAAAGTATTTTTACATGTGAGGGATGATTCCACATGATATATCAGTACCATTTCAGACTTCTACTTCATTTGATAAGTAAACAACTCTTGGACCTCCCATTCTTCCTTTTCAAAAGTCTAGGTAAAATTTCAGATAAAGTCCAAGAAAAAACTAAAGGTAGTGAGACATATGTTTTTCATCATGGATTGATTAAGTTACTGGTTTTCGAGGAATTGCAAATATTGAATAGAGATTGGGCTACATTTTTATTTCTGTGTGGTTATGATGTGGATGTGATTACTCCTAGAAGGCTCCCAAGTCCAAAACAAATACTCCCAAAGAGGATAAAGGTCCTATAGTTGAAATTTAAGCTCAACTTCAAAAATACATGCAGCCTACAGAAGAGCCTATGGAGATGGAGGTTGAGCATTTGGAGGAAGTAGCAATGGCACCTCAACCACTATCCACTAGCAACAAGAAAAGTTCTGACACAAGGACCTCAAGGAGAATTACTTGGAGCCAGATAGAAAGAAATGGAAATATTGAAGATATTTTGCAAGCTATAGACATAGAAGAAACCCCTGTAGTCAAACCAGTGGAAATAAAAGGAACAAAGATGAAGAAAAATGGCCTACTGCAAAAAAATACTGGATTTCTCCACTAAATATTTTGGTTATGCTTTTAAGCCTAGAAATCCTTTTACTAGGTCACAGTTGTCTAAAGGGGGCATCGTGAAAGAGAAACTTAAAGAAGCAAGAAATGAACTCATAGAGACGAAGTTGGAGTTAGAATATTTTAAGAAAGAAAGGAAGTAGTTGGCATATTTTAAGAAGGAGGTCAGAAAAAAATTAACTTTTATGATGAAGTGGCTGAGAGATCCAAGAAAATGCTAAAAAGAACTTTACATTTGCATAAGATGATGAAGAATACCATGAGAATGAATAGATGGTTACAGGCAAAGAGGAGAAGGCTTCTAAGTCAAGTGAAAGAAATGGAAATTTAGATGGGAATGGTAAAAACATAATTAAAAAATAAAGGTCTAAAAATGATATTAGTAGATAAGCCTACAGAAGGTGAAAATACTACTTCTTGAGGAGGGTAAGATATCTTTTCAATCAGTTTTTCCTTGTTACGAACATTTCACATAGTTTTGGTCAAGTTTTGGGAGGTGAAAAGAAAAATTTTCAAAATTTTTAGCTATCAGGCAAGTTCGTAGCGTATTCCAGGCTTAATGCCGACATTTCGGTACGAACTAGCTGAAGATGAATTTATGTTATAAAATTCAAATTTTGCCTCAAAAAGAGTAGGTAAAGGAATATATTTATGTCTTTTATCTTATTGGACATCTTCAAATCAGCAAACAAGTCAATCAGATTGCAGAAAAGGTCAAAACAAGACTGCTACGAACTTCTCGCTATGAACTTGCCTATAATCATTTTTTTCAGTGAAAATAAGTTCCTAGGTTTTCCAAGAATTTATTGAAGTTTTGAAGCACATCAAACATCTGGAGTAGTCAAAGAGTATCAATGAATATTTTGATGGGAAAAATACTCAGCAAAAAGGGTGATTAGGCTTCCAGCTCATCAACCCTGGAAACATCATCAACTATTCCAACACATTTCCAAAATCCAAGGAGCAGACCCTTAATGTTAGTTTGGTTGATATATGGTTTGGTTATGGATAGTGCCACCTCACTCAAAGTAGTTATGTTCGATAATGTCATCATGAATACATAATGTAAAATTTTTTAGTGTAATAAATATATTTTGAGTCCTAATAGGTTTTGGACTCTTAGAAACAAAAATATCACTAGATTCCCTCCTTGTAATATGTTTCTTGTTTAGATAAGGTTTCTTTGAGAGTATTCAAAGGTCTAGCCAGCTAGCAGACCTCATATAAAGATATCTAGTTCTATAAATAGGCAGATATAAGGTTGAGAAAGGGTTGATTGATGTCATGAAAAAAGATACTTTTGTAATATTTTACAGTTAGTAATAGACAGTTGCAGAAAAGTTTCTCTCAGACCCGAGATTCATCATGTTTTCTCATATGTGTTTATATTATCTATCCATTTGATTTTTATGCAGTTGGCTTTATGTGTAATCACTTGGAATTCATATTTAATCATGCTCCAATTTCCTGTATGCATGTGGTTTACTGTTTAAGTTGTGTTTTGAATCTTGATGAGAATACACACATGCCCCATCTTCCATGTTAGATGTTTTTCATGTAATTGAGTCCCCTCTGACTCCATGCCCAATGGTAGCTATTAATTCACATCCTTCTCTTGCATAAAAAAACGTTCAAAACACATTCAAGAGTTAACCATCTTTGTTTCCAAACATTGTCTATTGAATATCATCATACATTACCTTGAGAGAGCCCTCTCAGGTTGGAAAGGCTAAGTTCCAACTAAAAGTGGTTTGAAATAGTTACTATAAGTTGACTTTTGAAGCAGCCCATCAGTGTCAATTTAGTGATAACAACTTCTTTAAATGCATTTGAACAAACCATAAAATATTTAGTTGGATCTACAATCTTTAATATTGGTGCACTTGTAAGAAAATCCTTCATTAGTTGAAAACTCTCTTCACAATAAGATTTCCATATAAGATTTAGTTCCCTTATTTTGTAAAGAAGTGATATGATGAAAAATATTTGAAAATCATATTATAAATCTCCTATAGTATCTAGATAATACCATAAAATATCTGACTTTTGAAACATTCTTTGGTGTCATCCATCCCTTAATGGCTTCAATCTCCTTTGATCCATTACCATGCCTTTCTTTTGAATGGTCTGCCTTAAATAGTGGATTTTATCTTGGTAAAAAGAACACTTGATTAGATTGGAATATATTTGATGCTCCCTTAAAACTTGTAGTACCAATGTAAAATGATGTTCATGCTCCCCCTTTGACTTGAAATAAGTTAGCATGTCATCCAAAAATACAATAGCAAATTTTTCAAAATAATTTCTGAATATATCATTCATTAAGCACATAAAGACATCCATTGTATTTGTTAGTACAAAAGGCACCACTACAAACTCATAATTCCCATACCTTGTTCTAAAAGTTTCCTTACTTATGTCTTCTCCCTTGATCCTCACGTACTGAGCTTATAGTCTTGTTTATATCTTACAAAATATATTTTCTCCTCTTAGATAATCAAACGGGCCACTAATTCTTGGTAGAGGGTTTTTTTTATTCACATCATCCTTGTTCATATATCTAAATCAATATATAACATTAATGTTCCATCATTCTTCTTCTAAAAAAGGACAGATCCTCCCTGAGGTGAAACAATTGGGAATATATATTTTTTCTTTAAGAATTCCTCCAACCACATGCATAATTTATTTAATTTTAGGGTACTCATCCTATAAGGGTTCTTTGACATTGACATACTTCTTAGTGACAAACCTTGTGTTTCTCCAAATACATCCTCAAACTCTTTCAACACTAGAAAATCTTCAATATTTGACACTTTGATATTATCTAGTTCTTCTACATGAGTTGCATATAATTGAAATTCCTTCCTAAAACATCGCTTGGACTGTAGGGATGAAATATATTTTATGGAAATGGGTCTTGGAATTCCTTACACAATGTTTGGCTTATGTTCCTCATCAGGCCATGTAAATTTATTATTATGATAATCTAGGACATCATGATGTTTTTCCAACCACTGAATTCTAATTAGGAAATCATAAGATCCCAATGGTATGATATTAAATTCTACAAATGTATAGGACAAATCCTAATGATTTCATTGATATTTCTCTTGGTTCCAATGGCTAGTCAAGCCAACCATGATCTTTCAAGCTTTCTTTTCACAAAATGAAATATATCCACTATTTTAGGATAAATGTAATTATGACTTTCTTATGAATAATAAAATAGCTACAAGTTGATTTATAATCTCATCTACCACTTCAATCATATAGGGTTGATGGTTGGCTTGTCCATCCTCTAGGGCTACATAGATTCTTGGAATATTTCTTTCCATGTCTTCCAGGATGTAGCCTTTTATAAGTAATGCAGGGTCCTCATTTAATCATATCTATGAGGTAAATCCCTATACAAACGATGCCTTTTACATTTTCATAATTTTAGTGGTGGTCTTCCCCTTTTCCTCATTGGGTCTTCCATTTTGATTTCATCTTAAGTACGTTGATTTTTCCAATATCTTTCAAGATTATTTCTCTTAAAAGGTTGTTTAAAACTCTTCTTTCTCTTATATGAATTTTCCTCCTTATTATCCCCCAGATTATGATAAGTCTCCTTTATTTTGTTCTACATGTATAGGTAGTTGGATTTTTTAATGGTTTCATATGAAGTCCTAGCCTCGTTGAATTGAATCTTATATATATAAAATATGGTAGTCCACTTAAGAACCTCAGAATTTTCACTTTCCCCTCCTCGATGAAGCCCATATAACTCAACAACTCCAAAATCTTTCTTTCATTTTTCTCTATGGTCATTCTTCCCAAATTCAGTTTGAAGAGTTGTTGCATATTCTTGTCAAAGTAGTGCTATTAAAGATATCTCCATTGAAAATTTTTCTTGAACCTATTCTAAAAAATCAATTTATCATAGATGTGTTTGGCTTGCTTCAATTGGCCCCACCACATAGAATTCTTTCCTTGAAAATGATATATGGATTCTTTGGCTTACAAGTTAGATAAGTAGCTATGCAATTGATGATACTTTCATATTCCAAGTAACCAAGATTCAACATCATGTGTCGTACTAATTTCTCCAATATAGAAAGGTTCCTTAATCTTCCTAAGCACATCTTTGATGGGAGACACTTATAGGCTACTCTTGGAATCATCAAATGCATATAACCACCTGGAAGAATGAAATGGGTGACTAATGATGTATCTATGCTCTGCTAGCACTTCTTGAGTGTCGAGATTCTATAATAATTCCTCTTAAATCAGATCTACCTTCTTCCTCATGTCTTGAGCTTGGTCCACTTCTTATTTTTCTTTGCAACTAATTTAAGCTCAACAATACCCGTGTTTATGTGATTATGTTCCTCCTTTGGCCTGATTATCCTTTCATTGTCATCATTTAAGATTTATGCTTCTTCTCTCAAACCCCTTATAGTCTCTACTAATTCAAATACCAAATTTCTCTGCAAAAATGTGCATACAATTACATTATATTTGACAAAAACAAACAAAAATATAAATTTTGGAAATGATATTCATGTGTTTTCTACTCTTTAAAGGCATTAGTATCTTTCTTTTGATTTTCTATTTATTTGGTAATTTCTTCTATCCAATAAAAAATTGTAGTTTTACCATTGGATTATACTCTTCATTGTATTTCCATTGGCTAATCATATGCCTCATTTGGAGTTTTGAGCTAAAAGTTATGGTTGTTTGAAGTTTTGTCCATTTTTTTCTCAATTGCTACAAGCATTTGTTTTGCTAGTTCTTTGAATATTTGAATCCAAATTTTCAAGTATAACTCCATGAGTGGATTCCGATTCAAGATATTGACTTATCCCATACTCTAATATGCATTATAAGCTAGGAGTTATGCCTCTTGTAATGAATTGGTACTTTATTTCTCCTCCAACTTTTTCTAAGTGTAACTTTTTCATACTAACTGTTATTTGCACTTGCAGTATCTCATTCATTTATGTTGTAGAGACTATGTTCACCATTAGTGACATAGTTCTCATTTGGTTTCATCATCTCAAAACATTATTTAGAGCTTCAAAAATGCTCTTTAAGTTTATGACCAGAAAAACCATGAGAAAATTCGTACAATTTCATATTATAATTTTGATGTGTCTTGAATTTGGACATGGCATTTATGTCCAAGTAGTAACCTAAGATCATGCCATCTCACCTCCTCTACCATCACACGCATTGTGCCACTAATTGGTCCTCCTCATTTGTTCGTTTTCATCCACCTTTTTTCTTTTATTTCCCTTTTCTTTCTCGTCTTCCCTTGTTTACCTTTTTATTTATCATTCCATCACCCCACTTAGGACTTGTTAGTCTACCTAGACCTATTGGACTCACCGCCACATGCTAGTTATACATTTTTCACAGGGATGGGTAGATCTTTTCCCCCTTACCTCTCCATTCTCCTGGTGCAAGCAAGTTATACCCCTAATGATCCAAAAGTGATGATTAACGTTGTTAGTTCTATGATCCACATTACTTCATAGTATTTTGAAATGCTTAGTTACTAATTTTCTCAACCACCCAATACAGTGGTTTTTCCTTATACCACTTTCCGCCACATGGAAAGCACCAAAAGGATGTAGCAAGTTTTTAGAAAAGTTGTAAAATCACTTAATAAAATTTAAAATACTACTTGGGTATTACTGCAATCCGTTGAAATGACGTGGCTCCCACGTCACCTACAAACCTTACCACAACACATAATAGACCTCTCCCTTGAGCTTGCCACTATGACATGCCCACATCACAACCACAACACTAATGACATCATTGTATAGAAAAATTCCCAAATTTTCCAATTTTTCAAAACTTCATAAAATCCATTGTTTTTAAGAAACTATTATTCCAACAACTGAGGCACCCTGCTTGTCCTCTGCACTGTAATTCAACATGTTCTTTAGTCCATACAACTCGAGCATTGCAACCAGGGTTGCGATCATACTAATCTATGACCTACCCCCATGCATGGGTACCCTCAAAAATTTGTTTCTTGTTGAAATTTGAAGTTCTGATACCAATATTTAAAATAGGAAAATAAAGAAACTATGTATGCTACCAATAAACTCATGTAAATTCCATTAAACATGAATAAATATGTAGTGAAAATTGCTTAGGAACATACACAACATAAAAAGATAAAAAATTATCTCAAATAAATACAACATAAATATAATTTCATAGGAACATAGAAAGCACTTATCTTTTAATAAACAATTCACTAACTAAATGAAAATGTCGAGTGTTCCACCCAACCATAGGATATATTGCACATTCACTCTCTACATCAAGTCAACCCTGAGTTGAAGTTACAATACCACAAGGATGGGTGCTTGGACCAACTCTATCACTCACAGACAGTCAATTATCAAGATTTATTTGTTCACACATTATACGCAACAATCACAATTGCCAAAGATACTCAACCATTCCCAAGGCAATTTCAAATTCTAGTGCTCTTTCCCCTTCAGCCTGCACAATCAAACAAAATGAATCCCTTTCTCTGCAATTTACAGTCCCTCAACCTATTTAATTTCTGTTTGAGGCTTTAGTGTTGTTGATTAGGATATCTCAATGCTAGAAGCCCTACACTCTCAACCCAAAAACAAGTTCACTGGCAATGCCAATTCAATTAAGTAATTAGACATTTCTCAATTAAAACATAACAAATATCCACCTATAACCATAACAATGACTCTTTTTTATAACACTGTTCTTCTCACTAAAAAAATAACATCAGAATAAAAGTAAAGCATTAATGAAATGCCCCCAAACAACCAAAAAGTATGATTAAATATACATGCTCACAATTCTCCAAATTCACATACTCACCATTCCTAGCTAAATCAAATAAGAGTAAATAAAAATACAATAAAAATGTAAATCATTTCTAACTATTTTATTTTAGTAGCATCGTAACCCTTAACTCTTTATGCTTATCTATCTATAATCAATAATAAGGACTCTGAAAATTCCAAGTTTTGAATCCAAAACTAATGATTCAATTGTTAATATTCGAAACCAGTATAATTTTTTTATTCTTTTACTGTTATGACCTACAACAATGGGTCTTTGATTGCCCGATGATACTTGGCCTTAATTCACGGACGGATGACGAATGATGAGCACAAGCATTATAATGGTGCAAATCCCATGTCCCGTGAGCATGGACTTATTACATTGGAGTATTGAACGGAAGAGGAACCGATCCGTGGGAGAAGACATTGTCCCTTCGCATCTTCCAACGATGTTTGACTTTATTGCCTCGGGCATTAAATGGCATTCCACGATGGAGTGGTTTTTTTTTTTTTTTAAATGTAACACTCTAGAATGGCATTCCCTAACGACAGATTTGGTTAGGGCTTTAACTATAGTTACCAAATTTATGGAAATGATTTAAATATTTTCAATCTCTAAAATACTTTCTAATATACTTTAATAAAAAATTATTTATATGTTTCAAAATTTATTAAATTTAGAAACATATAAATAATTTTTTATCAGTTAAATTTTTTTTTATTAAATTTAGTTTTTTTTTATTCAACTACACTATTCCTATAAACTCATGATTTTAAGGCAGGCTATCAAGAGAATTTAATCGACTTCTCATCAAGAGAATTTAATGGGCTTCTCGGGGCTTTAACCATAGTTATCAAATATATAAAATTTATGGAAATGATTTAAAAATTTTCAATTTTTAAAATACTTTCTAATATACTTCTAAAAAAAAATATTTATATGTTTCAAAATTTATTAAATTTAGATTATTTTTTTATTCAACTAAGTTAACTAAGTCATTTATTTATGACTATTTCTATGAGAGGTAGTTGTAATTGACTAATTTCTTATGATTTTTGAATAATCTACTTAGCACTCATTGCATTCCATGAGAGGTACTAGTAACTAGTGTGAGCAGGAAGTAGTAACTGACTAATAGTTCATGATTTTTTAATACTCCACATAGCACTCATTGCATTGGGTGATGTTCACAAGGTTGAAGAAGTGAGATTGAAACTAGTGAAATGAATCACATTGTCTAAACCATCACTTCTGGGGTTTGCACCTGGTAACCACGACTTCTCGGGAGTTCACCCATTCGAGAAAGCCTTTGGCTCAAGGGCGCTTCACTGTGGAGTTTTCCCCACAATCAAGTCCACTTAGCTTGCTACCCCATTTGCAAAACCTTAGCAAGTATTGTGCCTCATGAACCATTCAAGTAGAGCTCCCTTTACTCTTTGTCTTTAAGTATGAGGGGTGCACTATATTAGATATTGGGATTCAACTGCGTTAAGTAAGTCATTGGTTAAGTAAGTCATTCATCTATGACCATTTCCATGAAAGGTAGTCGTAGCTGACTAATTTCTCATGATTTTTGAATAGTCCACTATGAAGAAGTGGAATTCAAACTAGTAAAATGAATCACATAGCTTCAATCATTTGAGAACAACTTCTTAGAAGATCACCCATCCCAAAACTTAAATAAGAATACTTTTGATTTGACTTAACCTGCTTACTCATGCCTGCTCCCTTAGTTGCAATCCATTAATAAAGAACAAACAAGGTTTTGATCTCCCCATCGTACTGCTTGATGTCTCTAACCTATATCATCTCTATATGGTCAAATGGATCTCTATATGGTAACACTGATAACTTTTTAATGAAGCCAAATCTAACAAATTAAGGAATATTTCAATTTGGAATTTTTTTACGGATTCTCGTAGCTATGGCTTCAATTACCCATCCAATTTTGATAGCTATGGCTTCAACCAATTAAGTAATCCATCAAAAAGATAATAGAGTTTCTTCTTACCTTTAAGTATGACCAAATGTATGGCGGTAAAATATATAGACTTTTTAGTAACAATAGGGCTAAATCGAACAAACTGCCAAATATTAGGTTTTATTTTTTAACCAATTGTAATAGAACTAAGATACCCATCAAAAAGATAATAGAGTTTCTTCCTACCTTTGATTATGACCAAATGTATGGCGTGCGACCTGCCTTGAGATTCTTTGTTTGAGAATGCATGGCAGCGCATTGTTAAACCTAGCACGTCAACCAGACCGATGCATGTTCCATGTAGAATGTTCACGTTATTTCCATAGGTTTTGTGTGTCTGAACAAATGCGAGAGATCTCCGGCAATATAAAATTTCGTTCCTAGGGTTTCAGTCAGAGCCTTGAGGTTGTAGAAATGTTGAGCAGTGATAACCGAAGGATTCCGATAACTTTAGCTTCCTGGAATATTGGTTGTAATTTTGTGAGAAAGCCCATAGGCCATAGAGGTCTGTCACCTTGATATTATGTTGATTTCAGATTCAATCATCCAATAGGCATCGACCAACATAGGCACCCTACAATCATGAAGCAAGAATTTGTTCATGCTGATTGGTATACAGAATCTGTAATTGAAACAAAAATAAATTTAAGCATCTAACAAAAGTAAAACTTTGCTTTGTATTTATTGGATATACAAAAAGATAAATTGAAGCATCTAATCAGTATAGTAAAACTTTGCTTCGTACTTATTGGATACACAAAATCTATAATGAAAACCAATAAAGATACTGACAACTTAATAACTAAAATTAAATTGAACATCAACATTTAAATTTATAACATAAAAGTGCAGCCTACTTTAAATTGTTTTTATGGCATGTATTCGTCTGTTTGTTGATCAACTCAAACCCATCCATTATATAGTCTGAAGAATGTATATGGATAAATCAGAGCCATCACCAGTCGCTGGACTCTTGAATTTTATAGTACATCTTCATCTTTATGTTGATGCAATTACTCCATTTATTAGACCTCGTCTACATCAAAAGCTTTGTAGCTCTTCATCGATTATATACGTTCCGAGGAATGTATATGGATAAATCAGAGCCATCACCTGTATCCTGTCGCTGGACTCTTTATTTTATTTTGTCCACCGCCGCTATAAAGTACAGCTTTATTTTGAGGCAATTACTCCATTTATTAGACCTCGCCATGCATCAAAAGCTTATAACTCTTTGATATAGGCTTTAAGTCTGGGCCATCCAGAAACTTATTAGTTTAATAAATTTTAAAAATAACAATTAAAGAAGCAAAACCATCCACCATGATTTTTTGTTCCTCCAAATGATGCTACTGTGAAACTTTCAAATCCTCGCTTACACCGACCTTAAAATATCATGATTTTGCTTTAACCTTGGCACCTTGAAAATGTCATAATTCACAGCAACTCGCCCACCTGTCAGTTCAGGGTGATAATGTTAACTTCACAAAAATGAATGTCAGTTCATTTAATACCCTTTTCAATGACACTGTATGAGGATATGGCTGAGGCTTCATACGAGCAAAAATCTTTTCGAAAAATGGATAACCCACTGTTTTTTCTGTCTCATCCCACTTTCCAATGGAATATTCTGTAGTTTGATGCATGACAGATTTTTTAATAAGATATTCAAGGTGATTTTGGATGGTGAATTTTAAAATTAGTATATAATATATGTTTTATATTTTAGATATAGATGTAAATAAAGTTGGCAGTTCTAAAATTGGTTTTTGCATGGGTAATGGTTTGCTTTTTATTTTATATTTTTAGAGATAATTCATAATTAGAGGTGATATAGGTTTTTTGAATAACAATGATGAGTTAGTTTGTCTGTGTAAATAGCATTTAGTATTAAGTGTCAGCTTGTATTTGTGGATAACAGCTAGTGTTAGTGTTGAGTGTCTAGTTGTTTGGTTTGACAACTCAGTTATGAGAGTGGTTATGAGTTATGATAAATTTTCCCTGTCTTTTAAAAAATAAGGTTGGAAAGAATTTAAATCTTATATTGCAATTTAACTATTTAATTATAAAAAAATTTAACTAATTACAAATTCTCATTTATAAAATATAAATAACTTATTTATCACATAATAATTTTAATCACAACCTTTTTCATTAAATGGTAATGGTTAAATTTTAAACATAAATATTAAAAATAAATAAAATCTAACATTTTTTTCTTTTTTTATAATTATAAAATACAATTAAAAAAATTAATACTTTACTAAACATTATTTTTAAATTAAAAAATACAATTTATATAGCATTAAAAATACAATTAAAAATGGTCCACATATCGATAGACTGTATTCTGGCGATCTGTTAACGCACTCTTTGATGTGAAGTCACCGATTTAATTCCCTGCCCCAAGTGATTTGCGTGCTTTGTTAAGGTACCTCTTAATGTGAAGTCACTAGGTCAATTCCCAATCCTAAGTGAATCGGGTGCTTTGTTAAGGTACTCCTTGATGTGAAGTCAACCATTCAATTCCCCTCAAGGTTGATATATTGGACATTTTGATGTGAAGTCACCAGTTCAACTCCCCACCCTAAGTGATTCTAGTGCTCTATTAAGGTACTCCGTGATGTTTCTAGTGCTCTATTAAGGTACTCCTTGATGTGAAGTCACTCGTTCAATTCCCCAAATCGAGTGCTCTGTTAAGGTACTCCTTGATGTGAGATGCTTTGTTAATGTACTCCTTGATGTGATGTGGAGTCACCCATTCAATTCTCAGATTGGAAATGATAAAGATACAATTCTAGCCCTGCTCGAGGTTGATATATTGGACATAATAAAAATATAGTCCTGCCAAACTTACCATTAAAAATAATATTTTAAATTTAAAAATACAATTTAAATAATAAATAAAATTTCACCCAAAATATATATATATATAATTTAAAAATACAAATTAAAAAGATAAACACTTTATTAAAATTATATCAATAAAATCACCACAAACCACCAAAATTAAAAACATAATTTTCTTAAACATCCGGGGAAACGAAAATTCTTAAACAGATTTGATCAAATCGCCTAAAAGACCTGTGTTACTAGCTTACCAAGCTCATCTAGACATGCAAGGGTGACTAACTCTTTGCACTGTAAAGGTAAGTGGTGGATTTACCAGTATATCTGGTATTGTGTTCGTCTGTTACTACCTGACCAATCTCCCATCTAGGCATGCATAGGGTGACTAATTCTTTGCACTGGTAAAGGTAAGTGGTATAGATTTAAAAACACTTAGAATTACCAGTATATCTGGTATTGTGTTCGTCTGTTATTATCTTACGCGTAGGGTGACTAATTATTTCCACTGGTAAAGGGAAGTGGTATAGATTTTAAAACACTTAGATTTACCAGTATACCTGGTATTATGTTCGTCTGTTACTCCCTGACCAGTCTCTCACTAGGCATGCATAGGGTGACTAACTCTTTGCACCGGTTATAATGGCAAGTGGTATAGATTTAAAAACACTTAGGTTTGCCAGTATATCTGGTTTTGTGTTTTTTCTTTTGGGGTAGCGTTGAACAAAATAGGAACTTTACTGTAACAAATAGTTGTAACAGATATTGCAATCTTCCATGACAGCATGAATGCAGATAGCACGAGATTGATGGCTCGTTTCCCAATTCACATGATTTCATCTAACATAGAAATTAGATTAAGGATCAAATCTTAATTGTTGATGAGCATTTTTGGTCTAACATTCTTTACTTTCTTATGGTTTCACAGCAACTATGGTAGTGCAAAGAACCTCTCATCACCATTGACCAACACCAGATCTGACATTCATCGAGGAGCGTTTCTTTGTTATTAATTCAACTGTAGCGTTTAACATGTCAAGATCATGTAGCTGCTAGTCCACTATTGTTTTTTCATAATCTTGTCCATCACTAGATGTACTAACTGCCAGTCACGTGCAGTATCATATAGATCATCACGAAACTTCGTGGTCCTCATTCCCATGGGCATGAATTCTTGTTCCCCCACAGAATACATAGCTAAGTGACTGCATGGATGTCAAACTTACTCTCAGAGTACACTGGCTAAAATCTCTCATTAAATTCGTTCCCAAGGCTTCAATATAGTTTTTAGCCATTAGACATGGTTCTTTGATTTAACTAAAAGAAGCAAATTTGAAAACTGTGAATATTTCCAAAATCTAAAAATAATACACTAACCATGATTCTATTGATATATTTCAACCTTAAAATATAATTAAAGATGCACGTATTATTTCGATATCATTTTTAAATTTCTGTACAATGTGATGTTTTTTAATCTCTTTCCATGTGATTCTCGTTAATTTGTTAGATCATCAAAACTGCTCAAATCAAATGACAAGAAGAATTTACACATGTTAAGGAGCTAAATCAATAAAAAAAGAAATTGCCCAGATTTTAGGCTTCTGCTATCTAAGTTTTGTTGGAGATTAGTTTCTAAGATCCATCACTTAAGATTTAAAATTTATCTTTGAACCAGTTTATGAGTTTCATCATCAGAATGAGAATGTGAACCTGCTTATAATCTTGATAAAACAAGTATTATTATTTGATTGTTAGAGGAGTCTGTGGAGAACTTATAAAGCGTATAGGAGCCATTGGTTCATTAATCCAGCCATTTGAAGAGTCATCCATCCCTATATATCACATCACAGTTCTCTGTGAGTAATTTCCTTTTAAATGTTCTGCTCAAACTTTTCATATTCTATATGTGTGTAGACACATGGTGCAGGTGACTAGTAGTAAACTTAGAGTCGAGAGAATAATCAGATAATTTCTGCATTGTTTTTTGTACCAAAACCGAAAAGCGAATGAAATTTATTCCCACAAGATGTATGGACCTTTTAACACAAAAAACAAGACGGTGCATTCGATAAAATCTTTGTAATACATTAGATATATTCAGTAAAAGACTCATGCTCATGTATTTCTAAGCGTACACTACTTATAACCATCCTCGATGAGAAGTAATTAGTTAATCTTGACATAAGACAACATGATGGGCTTTTCATTAACTATAAGCCACTGCATGTTGGAAACAATTCCAGAGTTTTAAGAGGCCTGGCTCTCCTACTTATTGCATGTACTGTATCAATTTCACAGTCATACTCTTCTACGCTCCCACAATTGAAAGAGTTGCAGCATCCATCTCTTGAGTCAAGTGTGCTAAGCCTCCAACCATTGTTGATGTTCAGAGCAGATTCCTGTCATATTAGAAGAAGTTGGCATCAGTAAAATTATATTTGTAAGGTCAAGAGCATGAAAATATATATTATCATAAAAACCCTACGCACGTCTTCAAATGTACTTCTCTTGGGTTCCTGTTTGCTCTCCATTTTACGCCTCAGCTTCTGCCTGTCTCGAGCTTTGTGATTCTGGAACCAGTAGAAAACATTTTTTCCTTCTATCTTACCATACAAAGCCAGATGCGCTGTGATTTGCTGGATCTGATCGGCGTTTGGAGTTCGAATCCCACCTCTATACATTTCTTCCAGTATCATCAACTGCTCTGGTGTTGGATTCCACCGTGTAGTTGCAGGCTGAGGCATAGCAGTTGGAACTCTGAGACGGGCTCTGGAAACCACGCCTGCATCCAAATCCCAAGGTGATGAGATCAGTTGAAAAATATTGAAGCGAAAATATGCGCCCCCACAAGTCTCACCCAACCAAAAAAAATGGAAAAAAAGAAAAGAAAAGAAAGAAACTCCTATCTGACCAGTACTAATGGCTTCTTCATTCTCCCTTGGATTCAGAATGGCGAAGTTCTTGGTTTTCCTCATATTAAGTGATAGGGACCTCAAGAAATGAAATGTCAAGAGACACAAAGAAGCAATGGAATATGGAATTACAGGAAGACAAAGGAGAAACTTCATGAGACAAAATGGAATGAGAGCAGAGAGTGATTTTAAAAGGTGTTTGCAGGGGGAGCAGATGGTAAAGGATTTCACAAAAGTTAAAACCATTAAATTCTATGCAGCAGAACAGGCGTCGTAGTCCTGCAAGAAATAAATCAGTGTGTAATAATAACCTCCTGATGATGTTTCACCTGATCCCTTTATATCATTCATCGTCTCCTCTCTGTGTATGATGAGAAAATAATTGTAAGGATATGCGTTGGAGTATTTCACGCTATTACCCTCTGGAGATCCTTCAGAAGCAATCCAAAGTCACGAAATGAATATGCTGCATCCACCATTGTTCTCTCGAACATACCAGTTTATAGAAGAAAGCTACAGCTGTGAAGAAGAAGAAGGCCGAGCAACCTGAAAAGCATGTTTTCCGAGACAACAGGTGCGGGGTTTTCATATCTTTGTCACCTGAGTACGTGTGCATTTGACCAAATCTTAAGATTCTGCTGCATTTATTTCCTTGAAATGTTGTCAAGATCGACACTGCGTTCGATGCAAAGGATAAGTGGGAGTTGCCATGGGTGTTTGGTTGAATTTGGATGTGTCATTCTCGCACATTTGGAACCTCTTTAGCACTTGATATAGAAACAAAACCATATAACCACGCCACCCTTTTACATGACAGGTAACAGCACGAAGCATAACTCATCGCTTTCAATATCGTTGGATCCTTAATCTCGTTCCAATCAAAGGACGCCATTTGTCTTTTTCTCCTTCTCCGTTCAGCGGAACAATGCCAATTGTCCACTTTACTGTCGTCCCTTTCACGTTGCCGGGCATGTATTCCGAGAACGGATTTTAATGGAGGTTTTGGAAATGGGGTTTTGTTAGGATTAGTATAGTCATATAAATTAAATGGTTTGTAAATGTTTACAAATATTAATGAATAATAACTATCAAATACTTATTTTATTAAACAAATCAAATTAATAAACTTAAAAAGAAATAACACATGGTGTTTAAATTATAATTATATTAAAAATAATTATTATCATTATTAATGATAAAAAGAATTAATATATAAGTTAAACATACATTTTAAAAAAATATATAATAATATTCTTAACCATGGAGATTCAACTTCATTTTATCATTGAGGTTTTTAATACTATGGGCCAATACCACATGCCCAAAATTCCATAACTTATTTCATATCAAACTTGTTCATATGACAACTTTTTTAATTAATGAATTTAATTAAAAGGAGAAAAAAGGCATAATTACTTTGAAAATAAATTTCAGCCTTTGAGTTGTGTACACTGTTAAGAATATTCTACAATGTTTTATGGAGATTAAATTCTTATCATCCACCTAATAATTATTGATAGTTAATTAAAATTATGGAAGTCCAATTCCAAATTGACATGTCTATTGACATAATTTCAACATTCCATTAACTAAATAAGGTATTACAAGTGAGATTACTTTGTGTTATTGGCCTGCCGATAGGAAACCAACCCAATAACACATCTTGAGAGTCTTCAAGTTACATAGGCCTTGTTTAACTAGTGCATTAGACAAAAAGAAAGTATTGCCAAAATTTACAAAGAGTGTCGAGAATTGGCATCCATGAAGGTCCTGTTCTGATAAGCTATACGAACTAAAAGTGATTTCTTACATATGCTGCTATGAAAAAGAAGTCATCTATAAGTAATCCTTGGCTTACAGAGTCATCACATTGCGCCTTGGAATGATAATTGGCTACACTAGGTAGTCCCTTCGAAGAGCTAGGAGTCGCTTGAAGCCATGAATCCCAAGCTACATATAAATGTCAATCAGAGTGCTTGAAATATTTAACTATGCTAGGAAGCTTCCATAAGTGACCGCTTTCTCTCAAGACACTACTTACAAAAACCCCTCTACCTATGTTTTTAGACCCCCATCCATCAACTTAAGCCTCTAACTTCCCACTGTAACATGTGACCATTGTAGTGTCCATGACCGACATATAACAAACCAAAAAATCATTGGGAGAAGAAATTAAATATGAAACACTTGTTGATCAACACTTAAAATTCCCACAAACCTATCTTTGGAGACTACCATCCAAAGGGAAATTTGAGTGTGGTGAAGCTTGTTAGGGTAATTTGCAAATTGAAAGGACGCAGCAAAATATGTGAAAGAGATGAGCTATTACAGTGAACTGTGCAAGCCCATTAGAACCCCAAAGAGACCATGTAAACATACCCGGAAGATGAGAAGAACCCAATGGGAGATGCAGGGAAATGAAAATTCTACATCGTTGCAAGAACTAGTAAACAAAATAGCAGGACCAACCAAGGGATGCATGGTCACTATGAGAACCAAAGGCATGGCTACTAAGAATATGCATAACTAACCACGGTAGAAGGAAGACAATACTACTCGGGAGGAGAAAGGGCACATCTAAAGAAGGGTGCTACCTTCCCATGATGCCACCCTTGCCATAAACGCAAAGAACCCCTCCCAAATAATGATTAAATGAAATCAATAACCATCGAGTCGAACGAGTGAAGACATACTTCTAGTCGAGGCACGTTAAATCTTCCCTAATGTGAGAATTAACGTGATGTTCCAGAACATAGAAGGGAACACTTAAGAAGCCAGGTGGCCATAGATTTCATATGTCCTCATCATGACCAAAGTTGCAAGGATTCAACACCTATCGTGGGGCATGCCTATCGGCATAATTAAAAAAATCATAAATTTTAATTTAATTATGACTTTATTATTATTATACTTATTGTAGGCATGGTATCACAAATTTTATTTTTCCTTTAGCTAGGTATTACTTTGTTTAAAAAAATAATAATTACAGGCTCTTCATATTTTAACATTATGGATTGAATTTTATTATTTTTTATTAATATTTAAAATTATTTGTCTGCAATATGATTGGTTCAAGTTTATAATGATTGTTATTATAGCCTTTACATAACACAATGCCATATGGATAACTGACTCATATTTTATTTGGATGCTATTACAATATTGTTGCCATGTTTTTTAGATACTTTTATATTTTTCATTGTTATGTTTCATAAAAAAACACCAAAGTTAAAATCCTTGAAAATAGCTCATACTCACATAGATAACATATTTACCATCAATTACTACCCACCATAATTTAAGCAAATATTTGCATAAAAAATGGATATGAACAAGATGTAAATAAATACACTTATTAGGAGTTTTTTTTTTTTCTAAGGCTAGATTCTATTATATAGTACAAAAAGAGTACATTCAAGCTTCGTGATGGGGGTTGTTGAATTAGCCAACCCATGTTGGAAGAAGACATTTCAAAATTTCAAAAATTGGGTTGCCCTTTGGGGGGAAACCAGCCCTTAGAGAATTCAACATGTCATAGAAAGAGTTTCCCTTCATGGGGAAACCAACTATTAACAGAGTATAAAAAATCTGAGTTTGTTGAGCAGTAGAAAAATAAACAAAGAAACAATAGAGAGGCATGTAAATACTAGAAAAAAGGAGATCCATGGCTCTACAGTTGTTGGTCCTTTGCGTCATGGTATTGCATGAGAGGTGGTTCTTCAACAATGAAGCACCCATAATCTGTCAGGGCGTCCTCCTTCTTGGAGCGCTAGGGAGCCAGCTCTGGAGTAGAGGTGGAGCAAGCACCTTTGTCCGCTGCATTGTCAATTTGCCGGGCTCCTTCTGCAGAGCTGCTACCCCCACTTTCTGGAGCGTCCTCCATGCTTTTGACTGGAAGACCCGTCGTTTTTCTTGGCCACGAGGAGGAGATGAGCAAGATGTTGAGATTGCAACAAGATGATGAGCTTAGTGGAAAGAAGTCACCTTCACTAAGTGGGCCCGCAGGATATTTTTGGCGCAAGTCTATTTTTAGATTATGTCTATTTTTAGACACGTCGATCATATTCTATGAGTTGCAGGATGTTATTTGTGGATGGTTGGTCAAGTTGGAAGAATAGATGGACTTCTATTTTTAGACATATTGGGCAGAATCTATTTTTAGATTGCCAGTCTAAAAATAGATATGTCGAATATTATTAGCTCTTAATAATATTTGGACTATAAACATTATCGTATTCTCTTGGAGCACTTCAGTTAAGTACACAGATGTGGCACAGGAGATGACAGAAGGAATTACGCTATTCCTGAGGGTTAAGTGAAGCTATTGCATGGATACTTCAGTTAGAACTCATGTGACAGAGTTTGGTGGAGTTATTGAGGTAGTTGGTGGAATTGTGTTCAGTTTAACTGAGTTAAACATAGTTGAGCTAGTTGTGTCTAGTCTAACTGATTGATACACTAGTGAGAGTGGTGTGAATTAATTATTAACTCATTAATCAACTAAAGAATACATCAGTTAACTACAGTGCATAGACAGTTTCAGTGGAGACCAGTGAAGAGGTAGGTGAAAGAGTAGTGTGACTATCAGTTGTGACTATAGTGTTGCATGATTTGCAACACATAGTGGTTAGAGATGCCAACGAGGATTGCGTGAGCAAGGCTGGACCAATTCAAGTTCATTCAGAGCCATTCTTTAGCAGTGATTGCGCAGTAGAGGCAGGCTAGCAGGTGGCAGAGATTGGAGCATGTGTTTTGCTAGATCAAACCTGATTAGTGTGTAGAAATTGGAGATTGTACTGAGAGCTTGTGAGGAGCTTTGTATAATGATTGTTACATGATCTCTATGACATATAATATACAGATAGTTGGGGGTTTTCATCTTTAATATTTCCCATAAAATATTGTGTTCATATGTGTGAATGTTTATGGTTTTAATGTGCGCATGCGATTGTTTTTATTTCCGCAATTAATGATCAATGGTAGAAGAGATTTTGTATTGTGCATGAAGTCAAATAGTGTGTGATCAGGAGAATCTCGGATGTATAACATATCAGTTATATAAATTTCTACATGGTATCAGAGCGATATTGATCATTGGAGCAATTGCAAAACATCGAAGCAGTTGAGTTTTGTGCTGGTGGAATTCGAATATGCAACAGTGTTTTCTTGGTGTCGAAGTTGAGATGTCTTTCAATGGATTGCAATTGGAGTATGCCCTTGAGGGCAGCTCGAACTATATTGTATGGAAGGACAGGATGGAGGCGGTGCTGGATGACAATGGGTTGAAGGAGTTCATAGATGCAGAAATTCCAAAACCTGCTTCTAGCGATGCTACCACACTTGACGCATGGCAAAAGAAGACAGCAAAGTGTCGAAGGATTCTGTTGGAAGGTGTGAAGGATCACATAGTGTCCAGCCTTCATGGTAAAGCTTCTCCATTCTTGATGTGGAAATCTTTGACAGATTTATTCCAAAGCAAAAAAGGTGATAGGAGGAATTTGTCGAGCGCTCAAGGATAAACTCAAGGGAACATAAAAATGGAGGAAAGCTGACAGTATACCCAAGTAAATCCATGGACATTGTCGGTCTGAGGATGAGATGGGAAGGGTGGGGGTTCTTGTAGATGGAGGACTTGGTGAGCTTGGCTCTCCTTGGGCTTCCGAAGAGTTGGCATTCCTATCAGGACTCTGTCAATGGTCGGGAGAAATTGCCAAGATGGGAACGACTTTGGTCGGATCTTGTGCAAGAGGAGATAAGGCGGAATACCAGGGACAGATCTTCATCGAAGAGTGCAGATGAAGAAAATTGCGCTTTGGCTGCCAAAGCAAGGAAGGGGAAGACCAAGAAGAATGTTTCTCAATCCGGTGTGAAAGGCAAGAAGCAGGACATTTCCAAGGTGAAGTGCTTTCACTATCACCAACATGGACATTATGCCACTAAGAAGAAAAATAAGCAGGTTGCTGGATCTGCAGCTGGAGAGGCCTTAGCCTCGCAGTTTGAGCTGGATTTTTCGCTAATCGCATGCTTGGTCTCAAGTATGATGGGTTCAGTGTGGTTTCTTGATAGTGGTGCATATTTTCACATGACTGGAGACAAATATTTGTTTACTGATCTGGATGAGAAAGATCTTGGAGTGCACATCAAGATGGGCGATGATGGTAGATATAGTGCGACCAGTATCTGTACCATTTCCTTTGAGAGGGATTCTGGTAAACCCTTCGTATTGAAGGAAGTGATGCATGTTCCAGGATTGAAGAAGAATCTTATCTCTGTGGCTATGTTAGAAGACAAGGGATATGATGTTGTCTTTAGCGAGGGAAATGTTTTCCTGCGCAGTAAGGCAACTGGTGAAACCCGGAGGATAGGGGTTCGAGTTAAGAACCTTTATCAGTTGTAGGTAGATGGCTGCGCAGTAATGGCAGGCAAGGCAGAAGGAGTGGCGAGCCGGTATGAGGGCGAGCTATGGCACAGGAGATTGGGCCATCTTCACCATGGTGCTTTGAAAATTTGTTGTAGATTTCTACCGGGCTTCCCAAAGGTACACTTGCGCAGTAAGATCAGTGCAAGGGATGTACTTTGGAAAAAATTGTGAAAGCCACCTTTCACGAGAAGGATAGTCACACCACGACGATCCTTGAGAGAATTCACACAGACTTGTGTGGACCTTTCTCAGTAGCTTCGACAGCAAAGCATAGGTACTATGTGATATTTTTTGATGATTTTTCTCGGAAGTGTTGGATCTTCTTCATGAAAAAGAAGAGCGAGACATACTCAAAGTTCTGTGAGTTCAAGGCACTGGTTGAGAAAGAATCAGGGAAGCAGGTGAAGGGTCTTAGGAGCGACAATGGTGGTGAATTCATCTCTGGTGAATTCAAGGACTTTTGCAGCGCAGAAGGAATTCGAAGAGAGCTAATAGCACCTCATAACCCACAGTAGAATGGGGTCGTGGAGTGAAAGAATAGAACGATCGTGGGTGCTGCACGGGCGATGTTGCATGATCAGGGCCTTCCCATACACTTATGGGTTGAGGCATGCAATGTTGCGGTTTATGTGCAAAACCGTTGTCCTCACAGGATACTTGGCATGAGTACACCCGAGGAGACGTTTTCTGGTAAGAAGCCTGATATTTCTCATTTGAGGATTTTTGGTTCACCTGTTTACATTCATGTGACGAAGGATGCCAGGAAGAAGCTGGAGTTGACTGCAGAGGTTGGGATATTTTTGGGGTACACTGATACACCCCACAACTATCATGTGTATTTTCCAGATAGTCGCAAGACTGTTGTGCGACGAGATATCAAATTTCATGAGGAGAAAGCCATGAACTGTTTGCTTGAGAGGGAGCCACACTTACATGTAGATGAGGAGCTATTAGTTCCTAAGGATGAGCCTCAGGATGTGGATCAAACACAAGAGGAGGTTCATGGAGTGGGAGAGACCACTCATGCAGTGCCAACCATTAGAGGGCGGAAGCACACTACAGAAGCTGAGCAACTGATTCAGGATGCAGAGAAGATTATAGGAGCACCTACATCACAGTGCAAACAGAGACAGTCACCTAACTGGTATATTGGATACATGGCTCTTATGATCAAGTGTATCGTGACAGAGCCATCCTCTTTCGAGGAAGCTGTGGAGGACCCCGCATGGGTAGATGCCATGGTGGAAGAGTGGAAAGTATGATTCGATTGTCGGAAAACGATTATGGAGAGATTTCCCAAGTAGGAAGGAAATCAATGGTAGGTTCGAGATGGATCTACAAAGTGAAGCAAGCAGCTGACGGGAGTGTGGAGAAGTACAAGGCAAGATTTGTTGCCCGAGGCTTCTCATAGATTAAGGGGATCGATTATGAGGAAACCTTTGCACCTATCGCAAGGTATTCTTCCATACGAACGATTCTTGCTCTCTCAGTGCAGATGGGGTGGCACATTCATCAGATGGATGTGAAGACTGCATTCCTCAATGGAGTGATTAAGGAGGAGGTGTACATACAGCAGCCCGAAGGTTTCGAGATCTTCAGCAGCGAGTCGCATGTGTGCAGGCTCAAAAGAGCGTTGTATGGGTTGAAACAAGCACCTCGTGCTTGGTACACACAGATAGACAGTTATTTCACTGGACTCAGATTCTCCAAGAGTGAGGCAGATCCCAACCTATACCAGATTGTGGTGGAGGGTAAGTTGCTGATCATTGTAATTTATGTAGATGATTTGATTCTGACAGGTGATGAACTATTGATACACTCATGCAAGGCTGATCTTGCAAAGGAGTTTGAGATGAAGGACTTGGGCCTCCTTCATTATTTCCTGGGATTGGAAATTTGGCAACCCAGTGATGGATTGTTTGTGTCTCAAGGAAAGTATGCTTGGGAGATACTGGAGAAGTTCAACATGCATGGTTGCAAACCTATCGACACTCCTCTTCCTGGTGGATGGAGGAAAGAGGATGCTACATCGGCAGAGGTAGTGGATACCACTGTTTACTGACAGTTGGTGGGGTCACTTATGTATCTAGTAAATACACGACCTGACATATGCTATGCTGTTAACCAGCTTTCACAAGCTATGGTTAAGCCTACCAAGTTCTTTTGGAAGGCGGGCAAGCATGTATTGAGATATCTCAGAGGCACATCGGGATATGGATTATGGTACAGACAGTCGGATGAGGTGAAGCTATGTGGCTTCACGGATGCAGATTGGGCAGGGAGCCCAACAGACAGAAAGAGCACATCTGGAGGGATTTTTAGTATCGGGTCGACAGCAGTTTCTTGGTACAGCAGGAAGCAGAGATCCGTGGCACTCAGTTCAGCAGAGGCCGAGTATATGGCAGCGAGTTTGGCTGCATGCGAGGCTATATGGATGAGGAAGATCCTGGTCGGGTTGTTCGATTCACACTTAGATCCTACTGTGATATATTGTGATAATCAGAGTTGCATCAAACTCTCGGTTAATCCAGTATTTCATGATAGATCTAAACACATTGACATCCGGTATCATCATATCAGAGATTGTGTGCAGCGGAAGATCATGTTACTTTCATACATTCCCACAGAGGATCGGAATGCTGATATCTTGACGAAGGCGCTCACTAGGAGCAAATTCGAATACCACAGGGGCAGGATAGGGGTGGCAGATAATCCTTATCTTGTTGAGAGGGAGTGTTGAGATTGCAACAAGATGATGAGCTTAGTGAAAAGAGTCGCCTTCACTAAGTGGGCCCACAGTCTATTTTTGGCGCAAAGTCTATTTTTAGACTATGTCTATTTTTAGACATGTCGATCATATTCTATGAGTTGCAGGATGCTATTTGTGGATGGTTGGTCAAGTTGGAAAAACAGATGGACTTCTATTTTTAGACATATTGGGCGGAATCTATTTTTAGATTGCCAGTCTAAAAATAGATATGTCGAATATTATTAGCTCTTAATAATATTTGGACTATAAACACTATCTTATTCTCTTGGAGCACTTCAGTTAAGTGCACAGATGTGGCACAGGAGCTGACAGAAGGAATTACGCTATTCCTGAGGGTTAAGTGGAGCTATTGCATGGATACTTCAGTTAGAACTCATGTGACAGAGTTTGGTGGAGTTATTGAGGTAGTTGATGGAGTTGTGTTCAGTTTAACTGAGTTAAACATATTTGAGCTAATTGTATCTAGTTTAAATGATTGATACACTAGTGAGAGTAGGTAATGAATATTATTAACTCATTAATCAACTAAAGAATACACAGGTTAACTACGATTCATGGATAGTTTAATTGGAGACGATTGAAGGTAGGTGAAATAGCGAGTAATGACTATAGTGTTGCATGATTTGCACCATACATGGTTGGAGATGCCAATGAAGATTGTGTGAGCAAGGTTGGACCAATTCGAGTTCAATCAGAGCCATTATTCAGCAGTGATTGCGCAGTAGAGGCAGGCTATCAGGTGGCAGAGATTGGAGCATGTGTTTTGCTAGATCGGACCTGATTAGTGTGTAGCAATTGGAGATTGTACTGAGAGCTTGTGAGGAGCTTTGTATAATGATTGCTACATGATCTCTATGAGATATAATATACAGATATTTGGGGGTTTTCATCTTTAAGCTTTCCCATAAAATACTGTGTTCATATGTGTGAATGTTTATGGTTTTAATGTGCGCATGCGATTGTTTTTATTTCCGCAATTAATGATCAATGGTAGAAGAGATTATGTATTGTGCATGAAGTCAAATAGTGTGTGATCGGGAGAATCTCGGATGTATAACATATCAGTTATATAAATTTCTACACAAGAGAGAGTGGATTTTCGAGGCCGCTTCCTGGTGCCAGAGCCAGAATGGTTGTGCTGAATCTCTGAAAGACGAATTGAGAGTTGGGTCGAGAGAATTTTGGGGTCATAGAGCTCTAGCGCGCCCACAACCACAAATAAGGCCATTGTGCGCTCCGTCATGGCCGAAATTGGAAGCCGGGAGGGAGATCCTTTGCCTCCTCGTCGACGACATCTCATGCAGTGGCAGCGAGGCATAGTGTCATCGGAATGTTGGGAATGCAGGGCAAGGAATGAGAGAGCAGAGGGAGGCAGAGGAGAAGTGTGAAGGGCAGAGACAATACTGGGGCAGGCAGAGCTGAAGGCAGCAGCTTACAGAGCAAGACAGAGAGAAAATCGTAGGGAGACTCAAATCGAATACGGGAAGGAGTTGGTTCCATTGGCCATAAATGGCCAGAGAATGAGACACTGCGGTCGAGGCATAGTATGCAGGAGTGAATGCATCAGGTGTTGGGGAGTGAATGAGGTCGGTACCCATTTGAAGGATTTTAAGGCTCTCACGTTGGAGGCAGGTGCAGCTCCGAGGTAAGGCCAACTGCTCGCATGCGGAGGGGCCATGTGGCCTTCCAATTCTGCATATTTAATCACCCGCATCTGGGGACTTATTAGGAGTTGTTAGTGCCCACCATTATTTATTTTTTCTTCAACACTTTAATAAGTAGGAGTAAAAATGTAAATGTGGATATTTTTGAGTGGTTACTACCCACCCAAATTTATGCAAGTCATTGTCCCTTACTAGGCAATTAAATTTTCAATTTCATAAATCAATTTGCAATTTTTTTGAAATGTGATTAACCATGAATTAATTAAAATATAATTTAATTATTTTATAATATTTAAATTACTTTTAAAATAAATATTATTAATTAACACGTTCAAAATTAATAAATATTGCTAGTTAACCCACTTAAAATTTTATTAATTCATAAACCAATACAATGAGATAAACTCATTAACAATTAAGTGAAAATTTGTTCAAACCATAAATTTTTGTTCCAATAAAATTTGATGATGAAACTATGTATAAGATTTAAATCATAATTTTTTATTTAATATATATTAAAAATAGTTAAACGCTAAAAAAAATTAATATAGATTCATTTAATTATTATATAATTATTTGAATAATAAAAAACAATTATATATATTATCTAGTTATGGTTTATTACACCAGCTTATATCTATTAAAGATAAATAGAGAAAAATATGATTAAAAGAAAAAAAAAATTAAATTTAAAATTAGAAATGCATAAGCGTAAAAGGCTTTGTTGATTTCCAATATAAAGTAACCATTAATTCTAAAAACCTTTGTCAAAAAGACTATTTCCTTTTAGAAAAATTGAATTAAAATATTGAAATTTTAATATATAAACTTTAAATAATAAATTTTATTTTTTTAAATAATTCAATTATAGTTATTAATAAAATGTAAATTATAATTAAAACATGATCGTATTGAATATACTATTTCCTAACGTTATCTAACTATCTAATTTAGTTATGTGCAATATCATATGAATTGAAGTTCTTAATGTTTTTTGAAAGTTAACGTTTAATTAAATCAATATAAACAATATATAGAGCTGGGAATAATAACTGTTTTTTTTAAATGCGACAAATATCCACATTATAGACATTTAATCGTCAGCATCAAGCTCTAGATTTTTAAGGTATCGTGCATGTTTTACAAGTTACTTTCCTACATAATAGTTTGTATTAAAACAAATTATTATAGAAATGTGTGCATCATCACTTTAAACATTCATTTATATAACTAAATTTAGGTTGAAGCTATGTGTTAGTTTTGGGCATTGCTTTAGTAACCACGTGGAATTTCAATCTCAATCTCTCAAATGACAAATTTCCAGCTTGATGTTATTGCTAAGGAAAGAGTAATTGTTGTTGAAGATGATTATAAGAGCAATTAATCTAGCCGTGAAGATGATTATAAGAGCAATTAATCTAGCCGTGAAAGTTAAGATGAATTGAGCTAATTTATCTCCATTTTAATTAAAATGATATATAATTTGGAAGAGAACTTATATCTAATTGCAAGAGCCTTGAAATGAATGGATCTATTCATCTCCATTTTAATTAAAATGATATATAATCTGGAACAGAACCTATATCTAATTAAAAGGTCTTTGAAAGTTATGATGAATTGATCTAATTCATTTTTATTTTATGAAAATAAAAATGATATATAATTTGGAATAATTATAATAATAATTTTAAGATACATAATTTTTTATATATATATATATATATATATATATATATATATATATATATATTTATATATTTTTGTATTTGTAATAATTTGAATTAAAATTGTAATGTTTTTTAATGTTTAATTTGAAACACAATTAAATTTACAAAAATATAATTTTAATAATTATATATAAAAGATAATAAGATAACGATGTAAGAAAAATATAGGAAGAAAACAACATTTACTTGATTTTTTAAAAATGAAATGACTTTTTACTAAACAAAAGCCTCATACAAAAACAAAAACAGAATACAAACATTCTGTGGTCTCCTATATTTAAATAGCAAAAAGCATGACTGTATGAGGACTCATTGCTAATGGGTAATACATACCTAGTAAAGTATATAAAGTGGACAATTTTATATCAAATAACTATCTAATATTATCCAATGGGCCTTATTCAAATAGGATGGAATCATATAATAATTAACTTCTAAGTAGCATAAAGTAGGAAGGTTAAGGTAACATGCTAATAAATTCACATTATATAGTAATATAAACATCACTAAGAATATATTTATAGTTCACTAAGTTTAAGTAACGTTACTTGTTAATGATAAATAATTGTTTGAGTAGTTTAAGTAATGTTTCTTGTTAATGTTAAGGATTTTTCTTTTGTAATGTTAATCTCTATCAAATGCCACATTTCTTATCTTGATATTTATTTTTCCAATAAAAAAGTAATTTTTTTAACATTATTTTTTACAACATCCTATAAATGACAAAGGCTCCTCTATACTTATCAAAAACACTTTCTTTAAAGATGAAAGGAGTGATGATTAGAACATTAAGTTTTTCAATTCATTATTATCCTATTAAGAATTGGATTTTTTCATTCAATTGTTCTTCCAACAAATTTGATTAAATATTTCCAATAATATTTTTCCCTATCCAACTCTTTGGATCCCCTTTGATCTTCACCATCAAAAAGGTGTGTTCATCTCTAGTCATCTATCTTGGTGATAAGGTTTTGGATCAAGTAATATTCTTCAATACTCATGGGTAAACAAGCTAATTAAATAGATTTTTGTCTTATTTCTTCTATTAATTTAAATTGATCTTTCAAATGTGAGAATATTTGTCTTCTTCATAAGGAATTATGCATATATATTTATATTTGTGTTAGTTTTTTTATAATAAAGTTTAAATCTATCAAAGATATAAATAATAATTTTCATTTAACTAAAACAATATTGGTAGATCATATAAGATTATACATCAAGCCCCAATTTCCTTTATTTGACGACTCTATAGAATCTTGAACAGTTACTCCAATGTAAGTTTGTAAACTTTCCAATATTCCAAGTATACACTTTTAGGGATATAAGGCACTAGTTTGCATTAAAAATCTCTGGGAAACTTTATCTATGCTCCCCATAAACCTATAATAGGTGTATAATCATAACCTATCCTAAGTTTTATGTAGAACTATACTTCACAAATGGCATTCTTAGAGATAACATGGTTATTGACTTAATAAAAAATACTCAAAGATTTTGTTTTTTAGAGATTGTATTTAATTGTGGTTTTTATTTTTGTTTCAAATAATGGTGTTACTCGTAGAACCTTTTCATTTTCAAGGTGGAAATGGAGCAGGGGTGGATGTTAAAATTACCACCTTTTGCAGCCATGGCCTTAACAATGTTACAATGTTACTAGCAAGAACCTTTAAAAAAAATCATAAATAAAAATTTGGCACCGCCTACAACATTCTTTTTTTTTCAAGGTCAAAATTATAACCTGTTTTAAACAATGGACTTAGCAATCTAAACTATTATAGTTAAAATTTTCAAATCAACCTTCAAATTGAAAATTAGAACTCTTAGTGGTAACCACCATTTTCTCTGAAGCTAAAATTGTAACTTCTTTGAAACCCATGGCCTTGAAAATCAATATTCTTACAAATAAAATCTTCAAATCAACTCTCATGTTGGAAATAGGTGCTACTAATAGCACTCCATCACCCCCTATTTTCCTTTAGACTAAAAGTTGCAATATTTTGAAACCATAATCTAAAAGTCTTATACCATTGCAAATAAAATCATGAAAATGAAAGTGTAGGTTTTAACCCTGAACAAAAATTATCTACACACGAATCTTATAACAAAAAATAAACAGTAGTGAGAGCATAAAACATAAAACAGATAAACATAGAGATTTTCCCTTGGATCCCAAATCGGGATGACCAGCTTGATTTTTTCATTATATTCCTTTTAGTGTTACAACACATATATATATGCCGAAGCATACATGAACCCTAATCCATTAACCCTGGATTAGAACATAACCGTAGTTCCCTTGACCGGATCTACAAAAATAGCAGGGGCCGAAAACCATCGTACCCCAAAACCATGTGCAAAACCATGCACAAACCATGGGCGCGGACTACCCACCGGAAATTAAGAACCAAAAAAATTGCGTCGGGGCGCTGCCCCGGACCCCTTGCCAAAATGATTTCCCAAAATATTATGGGATGAAAAATTATGTGACCCTTTGACAATAAGGGGATTGAAGATAGAAAACACATTTTCTTAGATGGCCCATGTCATTCTTAAATTTAATCTAATTTTCAAAATATTTATCACATGATTAGTCTTCTTAACCTTTCAAATGCACAAAAATGTAGTGATTTCAAAAAATTTGCTAAATAATTTTAAATGATCTCTTATTAATAAAAGATACTCATATCAATAAACAGTAATCATCATTGTCATAAATGAAATTACGAAAATAAACAAATAAATCCAAAATATATAGATATGGGTCAGAAATATTCCCAAAATTCCCTTCACCCACTACATTTTTTTTCTTTCTTTAATTAAAATGGAAAAATATTTTTTTTTAAGTTATTCTCCAACACTTATTTTAAATATGTATGTTTTTTAAAATTAAGTAGAGTGGAGTTTTAATATATATTTAATTAAAATATTTTTTATTGAAAATATATTTTTTATTATTGTTCTATGATTTTTTTTCCATCATTCGCATATATATATATATATATATATATAGTTTATAATAGTATTAGGCTTTTAGACCATGATTTTTAAAACGTTGGGATTGTACATCTAAACCAAAGTAGGAGGTGGTGGTGCTACTACTGAAAACACTTTCTTTTTAATCAAAGTGTTGATTTTAAGATTTTTGCTTCAAGAATATCATATATATAAAAGTTATGGGTTTTGAAGAGTTGAAATTTTAACCGCTCAAAAAATGGAGGGTGTTATTAGGAAGACCACTTTTATATTTTGAGATTAATTTTAAGTTTGTGATTGAAGTAGTAGTAGAGGTTGTTAATGTCATGGTTTCAAAAAAGTTATAACATTGATCTAAAAAAGAAATGTGACATTGTTGGTGTCATTTTTAGATTAGGGGGTTTATTTCAAAGTTAATTTTGGCAACATTATGAGGTTGTTAAGGACATGGTTGCAAAACAAGGTAATTTTAAACCCACCAAAAAAAGGATTATAGATCAGTAACATCATTTTTCGAAATAGGTGCTAATTTTGGTGTTTTTGACTCAAAATTATCGGTATTTATAGATAGATTTTTTATTTGAGTTCATAGTTTAACAACTCAGTAACTATGCCAGATATATTAATTAAGGTAGTATGAAAGGTATGGAAACAACTATTATACTATGGGAAAAATATCCTTTAGATGTAGATCGTTTTTTTAGTATCATCACTTGAAAACATCCCCTATAAATAAAAATGTGAGTGATGATAGGACGAAGATCACTCAAAATCACATTAAATCAAACCAACATAGTTACCAACTTGAAATTAGCTGTGACCTCAAAATGAGAACTCTAGGCCTAAAAACTTATATTTTAAAGTCAAAAACACCAAAATCAACTCATATTTTGAAAAGTGGTGCCATTCTTTTAGTTAAAATTAGTACATTTTATAACTATGACCTTAAAAATGTTGTAATGTTGTCAACAAAAATACTAAAAATAAACCCCCAAGTTGAAAAGTGGCACTAACAGCAATATTATTTTTATTTTCAAGATTAAAACTATAACCTTTTTCAAACCTTCATACTTGACAATCAATATTGTTTCAACCATAACCTTATAGCTGATCCTTGAATCGATAAGTGGTGCTCCTAGTAATTGCTCCTTTTTCTCTAGGGATAAAAATACAATTTTTTTCTAATTTTGGCCTTAAAAATTCTGGAAACAAAATCGTAAGACCAACCATTGAATTAAAAAAAGGTGCTAACAGTAGCACCATACCTTTTTTCTAGGTCAAAACTTATAACATTTTAGAAACCATAGCATGAAAACCTAATATTGTTGTAAAAAAATATTTTTAAAAAATTTGGTGGGGAACCTAAAAAAAAATCAATTATGAAAAATATGAAAATGGTTTAGCCAAAAAATATATTTAAATTTATATATATACATATACATATACATATATAGATATATACATTAAAAATAATTAAATAAAATAATATACATTAGTATAAAAGGGTTGGATCTAATAGTAGAAAGCGCGGAGTTTTTCATCATTAGGAAATGTTCAATTCCCATAAGGACCTAGCTTGAGGCCATGGGAACACCTTGAGATAGCGGTCAAACATGTGGTTGCACCTAAAGGGATTATATTAAATGTTCTCATGCATGCACACATAAGTGGATCAAAGCCCACCCCCATGTCCTTCAATTTTTAAATCCCCTGCACCAAGTAATTGAAGGGATGATGAGATAGTTGCATGCATAGGAGATGAACCATCATAGCAAGTGAACATGTGTTTCCATGAGCACACCCACCTCATGTGGATATGAACATTTCCTCCACTCATTTATTGCATGCAAAATATGGAGTTATGTATAATGCAGGGTAAGATTTTGATAAGATGAATTGGGACACAACAATAATCATGATGAAAGTTAGCATAATCAATTCATTTTGTATGGGAAATTTTTGTATCTAGCTCCATTATATTTGAATGGATTCTTTTGAATTAACCGCTCCTTTCTGCATTCCTAACAACTCCAATTATATTCTCTACATTGTGCTCCCTTGATATCCTCCTATTCGCTATATTTCACACTCTTTGATTGCCATGGTTCCCCATTTGGTTCTTCATGAGAAAGCTCTGACTTGCCAAACCAAAGTGGAGTTGGAAACATGAGCTATAGTGATGGCGTCCCACCACTCTTTCTTGTTGACCATAAAACAAAGGCTTAGGGATATGAATGATGATGTAAAAGTAGAAAGGACTTATCATGTATATGAGTAGATTGATTTCACTATTAAAGACTTCATCTCATACCTCAAAACCAGTGGAAATTGAAAGGGAAAATTATTTAGGACCCTATAATTGTACTAGCAAACTCATACGTTTTTGGCCCATGCTATCCTATCATAGGACTTGGATAGACTTGAGCTCAAGCATCCTTTGGATAAAAATGAAGAAAAAAAGTTGCCTACTTATCACCCTCTATACCTAGTTGGAACAAAATACATGGAGGCATCCTCCTTTTATAGTCTAATTGATTCTCTAATGAAAATCCTATCGATATCTTAGTGGCTCTAGTTGGAACAAAAAACATGGAGGCATCCTCCTTTTATAGTCTAATGGATTCTCTAATGACAAACCTATCGATATCTTAGTGGCTCCATCAGCACATGAGCCTCATCTTTTTTTTCTCCTCCAAGTCATATGTCTTTTTTTCTTGCAATGAATACCTTTGCTATCTTTTTAATTTTAGTTTTTTCAATAAAAAATATACCTAAGGCCAATTTGGTTTCTTCTTTGGCAAACTAGCCCTAAGGTCTCTCACTATCCTAATGACATTTCTAGGTATTGTATTTTTCTTTCAAGCATAGTTTCCCTTTGGGAGAGCCCATTTTTTGTTTTATGCTTTTAAGCATATCATATAGATTGGAAGGTTTATCACATACCCTTCATCTTAACTTTGTTCTCTCTTAGACTACCAAAACCTAAAACCTTCTTGTTTGTCTTTATTATTTGTAAACAATAAAATAAACTTCCCCTCCTCCATTCAAAGGAGTAGCTAAACCATTATTTTGAGTAGTGTGAGAGGGAGTGCCTAATGTGATTATTTATATATGTAGAAAGTGCTTTTATATTTTAGTTTTTATTTTTGAGAGATTATTTATTTTCAATAATAAGGCTCAAAGTCCTTATATCAAATCCTCCCAACCACCACAAATAAATCCTTGTTCTCTCTCTCTATATATAAAGTTTTTATACTAGCAATGACAACAACAAAAATAAACCACAATAAATCTATATTGGCTTTTTTTCTATTTTTAAATGTATTTTATTATTATTTTCATATTTAAAAAAAATGATATATACGCTTTGGCTTTATCTCTCTATCATTTTTTCCTATAGTTAGTCACACTCTCCTGTGCATACACCTACCCCTTGGGGGGGGGTGGTTACTGTTGCAAAGCTTGAGAAGGCAAGGGAAGTTGAGGTGATAATGCTAGAGGAGATGGAGTACTAGGCTGTAGATACGGATAATAAGGAGGTTGGGAAAAATTTGGGTAAACAGGTTGGGAAAATGAAGGAAGCATGTCGGATCCTGGATACATGCTGCTAGGAGGGTGGAAAGTGCTGGAGAAGCTAGCCCCTCCCTGAGCGAAACCATAACCCATGGGAGGATGAGTGTATGGATATGAAAGGGCTCCAACGATACCGTCGGCGGAATGGAATGCCCCCGATGCATTGGCACCACCTGGTCTAGGGAGATTAGGTAAGATAGTATAAACATAACCAGATTGTGCATAGATCAAGTCATATTTCAACACAATCTGGAGGGAAAATTCCTCGGTCTGAGGAAAGTGAGATGCGACATCCTTGTCAATATCAGGTAAAAGGGATATGAGAAACCAGTCCATGTAGACACAGTATTCTAAGGTAGGGGCTCGACATAGGCTCTTTCTTCTTTGTCATTCTTGAGCATGGTCAGATAAGTGGGTCGAAGAATTTTGACAGAAAGAGGTCAAGAGTTCGATACAAGTGTCATAGCGAAGGGGAAGCTGGAAATAAGACAGAAATGCCTTGGCAAGGGCCGAAAAAGTAGTATGAGAGGAGGAGGCCTGGTCGACATACCACTTGGAAGCTTCTCCAGTAAGCGTACACTAGAATAACCAAAGACGGACATAGTCATCGATGATGGAGTTAGACGAAAACCACATGTGGAAAGAACGAACATGGTTGGCAGGATCCTCTCCAACAATTCCTTCAAACTTAGGGATATCTGAAGGGTGATTGGTTGGCATAGCAAGCCAACCAGGATAATGGTGTATGGGTTCATTAATCAACTGGCTAAAATAAGGAAGGCTTAGGCCCACCATATAAGGAAGCAAGGGAGTATCCAGAATAGTTCTTGTTTCGGCACCACTAGTAACATTCCCATCATTAGGGCCGGGGTTGCCACCAGCGGTAGGTCCTGAACCAGACATGGTGAAGGTGAAAGGTGGAGGAGAGCTAGGGATGGAACCAAAAGGGGAACTCGATGAACCAGAAGCAGAGTCAGAATGGGGACTCAGTGGGGGACGAACACGAACCCTACGCAGTGGGGTAAGTCTTCCTAATAGAAACCGAGGATGAAGGCCTTGGACTCTCTAGAATAAACATCTTGGGGGCACAATGATGGTAAAGAGACATGAAACATAGAAAGGCAGAGAGGTAAACAAGGACAGGGAGGTGCAGGATCAATTGATTACAGTGTTTAAGTCTTGGCCTGGCGGTGTAAACCAAGCGCTCTTCACTTAGGGTGTGTGTGTATGTGATAAGTGTGTTAATTTTAATTAATTCCAAACGTGTGTAGAGAAAAAATAAAAAAATATTTTGTATAACTGTAAATAAATCTGAAAATGACAGTAAAGGAAACTGAATGCGATAGTAAAATAAACAGCTAAAGATGCATCAATTTAAACCCAAGGAGGAGGTCTTCCCAAAAACTAGTCTATGGGTGGGAAACATATAGTCAAACCACACAAAATGGCCAATGGATCTAAAGTTGGGAGGGACATGGATCTAAAGGTCAGATCTGCTAGAAATAGGTGCAGAAAACAACAAAAAACCAGAGAGAAAAATGTTGCAAAAAAGGTGCTGAAAGGTTACAACCTGAAGGGAAACTGAGGGGACCCTAAACGAGGACAAAAAAAAACTGAAAATAGGTGTTTTATATGGATGAATAACTGATCTGAAATGGATTTGAAAGTACAGGTTCAGATCTAAAAAAATGGTTGAAAACACTGAAATCTCAGAGGACCTGCTTTAGCTAAACTCCTCCGAAAAAGGTGGAAGTGTATTGAAGCCCTAAGGGGCTTGGTTCCTACTTCGAAAAGTAAAGCTAATAAAGTACAGGTCCAAGACGGGTGAAGAGGGCGGTCAAACAACCTTGAATAGTGGCCCAGACAAACCCAGAGAAATCACAAAAAAAATCCTGCAAAAAGTACAGGTCACATGTCCTGACCTGTTTTTTGTTGAGGTCACATGTTTCGGGCTGTTTTCTGCTTCCTGAAGGTTGAGGTCAATTTTTTTGGCCCAAAAAGTGTGACCTGCACTTCCGATTGTTTCGGGAGCATATTTCAATAAAATTTGTCGTCTTTGCTACGACTGATACCTATTACCTACGCAATAGGCCTAGAAACACACAAAGTAAGAATTTTTGCTGTTTAGGATTTTAAAGGTTAAAAAAAACATCAAGAAATGAAAAATAAGAATCTGAAGAAAAACCCTAGGGGTTGAAGCAATTGGTCATGCAGGGATCTGAAAAATGACAGTAGTCGTAATTATAAACCCTTGTGGAGTCGCTAGTTGTTAGTGTGAATTCTAATCGCAAGCGTACGAAAAAAGCTCACTTTAGCTATGCATAAAAAATAACCCTAACGTCAAAGATGGTTGCCAATTTCCTTAGATATGAAATTAGTGATAAGAATAAATGCTACAAAAATCTAGATCTATGTAGTTAAAGACATAAACAACAAATAATAAGCAATATTTTCTCCATGCATCCAATGAAAAAGACAAGAATTTTTAAAGAATTTTTTGTATTATGACACCTGGGAAGGGAATATAGAAATATGTTACCAGTCCCCCTCAATGGGATGGGTTCTTATATGTCCTCAGTGCTTCAGATCTAAGATCTCTCTCTCTTTATGGTGCAGAAAACCCAGACAAAAATGGAACTCAAAGGGAGCTCACAAGCAAAAAGTAGAAAAATATGACAATTATGGAGGATCAAAGTCTGAGCAAAAGTATAGATCTAGAGTGATCTTTAGGCAACAAAAGGTAGTGAATGAATGAGAAAACCCTTCTATTTATAACAAAATATTGAGTTATTCTAGATATTGGTGCATAATTAAATTATTATTAACCAAATCTAGATCCAACTTTTATGGAATATTTTATTATTTTTGTTGGAGGGAAAAAGAATTTGAATTTGGTCAAATCCTTTTATTTATAAATAATAAATAAATAAATGATTTATTTGTTATTTTAAGAATGTGGTTGAGTAATAATTAAATAAATAGTAATATTTATTTAATTATTTATAAATGATTTAGTCAAATTTAACAAGGAATATTATTTAAATAATGTTTTAAATAATTATTCCTAGAAAATAATAAGATAAATAATGATTTGTCTAATTAATTTTCATGTTTTGGGTTAAATATGACTAGGAATATTAATTAAACATTGGTTTAATTAATTATCCCTTGAGGAAAATCACACAAATAAGGATTTATTCAATTATTCCTCATGGGATTTAATGTTTAGACCAGAAACAACTTAATAAATTATGGATTACTAAGTTATTTTTCATAGTGAAAGCAATTTTACTATGGTAAAATTGGTCTTACATGGTGTAATTTAGTCCATCTAATAGTAATAGGTTAGATGACCAAAAATTGGTGTAACAGATTGCCCCCCTGCGTGCGAGCGTTAGAAGCTAATCATATGACCGAAGTACATTGTACGAACTCAGTCACTAGACACTGAATGGGGAGTCAGAGAGAGAGAAATAAAAGGTAGACTAAAGCATGAGAGGACAAGAACCTGAGGAGGAGAGACTTACAGGTGTGACAAGTCCCTTTTATGAGTGATTACCTGCTCTACATGAGGCAGGGGATGCATACCTATGCCCGCCGAGATAACAAAGTACAAAGAATAATGATGCATCCAACAAACAAGGGACTAAGCTATATAGTACATGCTGGCATAAACATGGGCCAGATAAAAACATGATAATGGATCCCACATACATACTGTGCCTGGTACAACAACCAGGACTTATACAATAATATCTAAGCACATGAGATATAAGTACAACCAAAGAGGCCCTGTAAAACAGGAAAGGGCTCTGAAAATTAGAATGATACATGGAAACTAAAGAGGCGTTGCAAGTGGCTGAGGCTGAAACCATCAAATCTATGGAGTTGCATCCAAGGCTGTAGTAGAGAAGTCATCCAGGCATGTGGGGGGCTACCTGAGGTCTAAAACATCTCACACACACCCGAGAATCACTGGTACAATCTGCTGCGTCACTGAACCATCGAGTATACAGATCTCGATCATGCCATAAGAAGCTAGAACTGAGAAACAATCAAGTCAAATGGAGATAAAGAGTCCCTTTTCCTAATCTGAGGCATTGAACAAGAGTGGAAGTCGGAACCAAGGTACACCGCCCTCTAGACCTATCTTATGGAATGAATAAGCTGATGTCAACAGAAGGAGGTCCGCAATAGGTGAGGCAACAAGGAATCCTCAACTAAGGCACGAGGCATAATAGTACAAGGACTGATAGACTGATACTAGGGATGATGGTAGAATGGGAGGTATCGAGTAGCGGGCTGATGACTTCCCTTGTTAGAGCATAAAGGGCACAAATGACCTGGTAGCTACTGAATCGACTCTGGAGGGGATAAGGGACAGTATGACTGAAGGCCAAAATATGCGACATGAGAGAGGTACAAAGAAATGAAGGATGGAATAATGTGACGGGAGAAAATTGGGACTTGGGATAGACTTCATGGATGCGATGATGACTCAACTCGGATGCTCTAACAAGGGCAACTTGATGATGCTGCCACACAGAACAAGCCTGGTGGGGACCATAAAAACATGAGTAAAAGATGGTTACTCACGAAAAAAATCGACACAAGCGTGGAAAAGTATGAAGGCAAGGTGGTGCCCTAATTACAAGTGTTGCAAGTGAATAAATTCGATTTTAAGGAGTGGTGAAGTGACCCTTCTTGGAAAAAATGTGTCCGGGTGAAGTATCAAATCACCAAAAACGAAAGGATACCCATTTGTGAGATCGGGGAGAGCTTTCCAACGGTGCTGACAATTTGTCAAACTGAGCTACGGTTTGGTCACAACTGGCGAAAGAAAAATTTGGGGTTTCTCTTTTAATAAGGAATTTTCCCTCCAATATGATTCATTTGCAAGTGTAGCTGTGGGGAATGTAGAGAGGAGAAAAGGCCCTAAATCTTGTGGTGATCGTAACAGAAAAATCAACCGTTGGAATCGAGATCCATCAGTTTCAGGTAAGAGGCCTAACCAGTACTCTTTCAATTCAGTGGATTAAAGTTTCAGATTAGGCACCCAGAGCCCAGGAATAGGTCAGGTCGCACTTTTTTGGGGTTTGTTCTATGACCTGGGTAGCAGGTACTGGGCAGAAAACTGTGACCTATCCCTGGAAATGACCTGAAAAGTGTGACCTGTCAGAAAAAGGGTGTTTTAGTGTTGCTTTTGGATGAGAGCTGGGATTTTTATGGTTGAGGGGCATAGGTGCCCCCAAGCATGTTATGGTCATGCCAAGTGTATTTAGAAAAGTGGAATCTAAACACATTTTTATGATGTGGTTCGCCATTTGTTTACGTTATGGTTATCTTTTGAAGGAAAAATGGATAAATGTAGTTTGAGAAAGGGAATGGAGGATTACCAATCTATTTTGGTACTACATATATGACGCAAATGGACTAAATTTCTAGGTTTGCATACATGGAGTCATTCTCCCAATGAGTGGATTTGGATATAATGAGTTGGTGCTCACCTAGAAAACATACAGCCTGGTCAACAACAATGTCTAAGGGACTGGGTTTTTGATGTAAGATTAAGGAATGATGAAGTGGATCATCCCTAGAGTGATCTGAAGTGATATGGTACTCTAGAGGTTCTTCGAAATGGGGAATAATAATGGTACTAGAGTCGTCATGACCATATGCACTAGGAGGGTTGTGGAGAATTGCTTCTCCTGGACTCTCAAATATGGGTGCCCCCTTACCTAAACATTGGGTGTCAATGTAATGGCCACAAGGTGTATGTGGTTCGAATGCATGGGTTCGATGTAAGGGGGGATAGATAAAGTCAGGGGTGGTGATTTCTTCCATAATGTCGTCATCGTAATAGAAGATGGGGTGACTGGTGGAAGAAATACCACGTGGTGTAGAAAAGCTACCTGACTCATCATCACGAGAAGAGAGGTTCACATGCGCATCGTCACAGAGGGTGATAGAAAAAAAAGTAGATGAGGGATCCACCAATGTTGAGCCCAGGGTCATCACTAAAGGGAGGTCAGGCAAAACAGAAAGGGAAGTCCCAGAGGGGTCTTCCACCATGGATCTCATAGATGATGATATGTGGAAAATGGTGGTTGAAGGCTCTGTCATATCGACATCGGGAGGGGGAATGCCAATGGGAGCATATGGGTCCTCTAGTTTGCCTAAAGCATATCGCGCAAGTAAAGGAGAGGAAAACTCATGGTGGTTGGCCTTGTATTGGCGAACTACGTCCAAAGAGGTGCGACAATCTGAAAGGTGGGGACATAGGTGGGTATAGTGGCCATGGAGATCACACAAATCATAGGGGTGGTTTTTGTGCACGGTATTGGGTTTCTTAGCTGTAGTTGGTAAAGTAACAGGGGCTTCAGGGACCTTAGACTCAAGAAACACGACATTGACCATGGGCTTTATACAAGGCAATTCAGGACAATTATGGGTGGCATGACTGACAACATCACACAAATTACACGAGGGGGTATGCTTTGGAGGTTGAGGACAAGCAGGGGTTGTCTGGGCAGCCTTGTCCTTAGGTGCCTTCTTGCGGGATTTTACCCCCTCACCCAAGGCTTTCACAACAGGAGTAGGGTCCTGTTGAGGTGGCTGAGACACAAAAGCAAAGGGAGGGGTCATGGTGACTGGTTGGACTGGGGTCAAAGCTGTACAAGGTTTGGGCTAAGCAGGTGGGATATTAGATGGGGGATCAATGTACCAGACTGGGATCCCCAGGGTCATGTTAGGAAGAGACAAGGTAGCCATAACATGTACAAAAAATACTCTAGGAGGGGGAGCAAGAAACGGTATCTGACCGGAGGGGTAATGGCCAGGCGGGACAACTTCGAGATGGTTAAGGCCAGGGGGAATCGTTCCAGGAGGATAGATAAGATCATGGACACCAACTATAGATGAGGGGCTTTGAGGATGAGGTCCCGAAGGCTTATTTGAAGTACTAGGAGCAGGTTGCAGAGGGCGGGGCTGCTGACTAGTTGAACCAGTTCATTTGAGGTCGGATCGAGACGATTGCATCATGCAAAAATTCGATGAGCTAGGGTCATATATAGGAGGAGGGAGAGTAGGGAATGAACCAAGCAAAGAGGAATATTTATAGACTCTGGGTGAGACATTGGTCGGAGGTTCGACTGCTTATTTATTGGCCACCGAAGAGAGAATGGACTCTGGAGAGGTCTGAGACTTCGGTTTGTAATATGTCAACTGATCGATGGTGATGATCTTTCTGTTATGACAGAAGCACATCTTATGGTGAATTGAAGATGGGAAAACATACATTTCATAAGTGTAGCTACGACCCAATACAATGTTTTAGTCTAAGGGGGCATCAATGACTTCAACGTCAACACAAATAGTCTTTCCCGCAAGAGTAATTGGACAATTGCGGAATATGCCAAGGGGTTGGGAAGAGTGTCCATCCCACGCACGAAGGGTGATAGTGGAAGGGGCTAACTTAGGAGATCTGAGTTTCTTCCAAACTGAAGCGGACATCACACAGGTGGATGCCCCCTCATCAATGATACAACGGGAGACGTTGGCATTCCAGATCTTGACAGGGATTTGGAAGGTGACGGAATTAGGAAGGGGGGGATGCTATGAATTTTCAATTTCGAAGACAATCAAATGATCATCTGAAGGATCCACATCACCCATAGTAGTTAGTATAGTTTTTCGTTGTGAAGGGCATGACTAGAGGACTTCCAACATTGACATGGCAGCAGGGGATTGCATTAAGTCCTCTACTATATTGTAGGAGTGGGCAGCTTTACCAGAAGCAGCGTTTTAGTGTAATGGTCCTTTAGGGATATTGGTATGGACCTCTGCCTTAGGCTAAGGGATCTGTAAAGGACCATTGGGTGTCGAAAGAGGCTCCGTGGGACCGAAAGATGAGGGCTCGGTAGCAGACGTAGCGGGGGGCTTGGTGTACTGACAAGACCAAGTCTGAAGGTTGAGGTCAGCGGTATTGGGTTGGTTAGAGTTCATCATAAGGATCTGGTAATCGGAGGTACCAGATGGAGGAGGTTGAGTGGACGCCTGACTTTTAGGGGGTTGGGCAGCCACATATCCTTGTTGGGGGAAAGGATTGGTAAACACAGCCGGTTGGATAGGGGTAGCATTGGGAGGAACCAAAAGGGAGGCTTGCTGTCCTTGGGATGCTGCTTGAGCTTTCCACATCTGACACATCTAAGGTAAAAGAGGAAAATCATGGGTATAGTGGCCATAAAAACCTCAACAAGAACAAGGCTTATTCTTGCGAATAGGCCTATCCTGCTTGGGCTGAGTGCCATGTTTCTGGGTTGCAGTGTCAGATGTATTCCCTTGGGGATTGTTTCCTGGATTACCTGGGCTAGATTGATTTTGGTTGCCTTTCCTCTTATTTTTGGAAGTAGGATGATTAGTCGCACTCTATTGTGCATACACCCGCCCCTTGGGGGGGGTGTGGTTGTTGTTGTGGAGCTTGAGAAGGAAATGGAAGTTGAGGTGCTAATGTTGGAGGAGTTGGAGCACCAGGCTGCAGATATGGATAATAAGGAGGTTGGGCAACAATGGGGTAAACAGGTTGGGAAAACGGAGAAGGCATGCCGTATCCTGAATACATGATGTGGGGAGGGGAGAAAGTGCTAGAGGAGATGGCCCCTCCCTGAGGGAAATCATAACCCATGGGAGGATGAGTGTATGGATGTGAAAGGACTCCAACGATACTGTCAGTGGCATGGGATTCCCCCGATGCGTTGGCACCATCGAGTCTAGGGAGATCAGGTAAGACGGTATAAACATAACCATATTGTGCATAGATCATGTCATATCTCAATGCAATTTGGAGGGCAGCTTCCTCACTCTAAGGAAAGTGAGATGCGACATCCTTTCCAATAGCAGGAAAAACAGATCTGAGAAACCAGACCATGTAGACACGGTCTTCGAAGGTAGGGGCTTGACATAGGCTCTTTCTTCTCCTCCATTCTTGAACATGGTCAGATAAGCGGGTCGCAAAAGTTTGATGGAAAGAGGTCAAGAGTTTGGTATTGGTTTCATAGCGAAGGGGAAGTTCGAAATAAGACAGAAAAGCCTTGGCAAGGGTCGCAAAAGTAGTATGAGAGGAGGAGGCCTGGTTGACATACCACTTGGAAGCTTCTCCAGTAAGCATACATTGGAATAATCGAAGATGGAAAAAATCATCGGTGATGGAGTTAGACGAACACCACATGTGGAGAGAACGAACATGGTTGGTAGGATCCTCTCCAGCAATTCCTTCAAACTTGGGGATGTCTGAAGGGAACTTGGTTGGCATAGCAAGCCAATGAGGATCATGGTGTATGGGGTTATTAATCAACTGGCTAAAATCTGGAAGGCTTAGGTCCACCATATAAGGAAGCAAGGGAGCAGCCAGAATAGTTCCTGTTGCGACATCACTAGTAGCATTCCCAGCATTATGACCGGGGTTGCCACTAGAGGTTTGTCCTGAACCAGACATGGTGAAGGTGAAAGGTGGAGGAGAGCCGGGGATGGAATCATAAGGGGAACCCAATGAACCAGAAGCATAGTCAGAATGGGGACTCGGTGGGGGACGAACATGAACCCTACACGGTGGGGTAATTATTCCTAACGGAAACAAAGGATGAAGGCCTTGGAGTCTCTGGGATAAATGCCTTGTGGGCGTAATGATGGTAAGGAGACACGGAACACAAAAAGGAAGAGAGGTAAACAAGAGCAGGGAGGAGTAGGATCAACTGATTACAATGTTTAGGAACAAGGGCAGGGAGGTGCAGGATCAATTGATTACAATGTTTAAGTCTTGGCCTGACAGTGTAAACTAGGCGCTTTTCACTTAGGGTGTGCGTGTCTGTGATAAGTTTGTTAATTTTAATTAAGCCCAGACGTGTGTAGAGGAAAAATAAAAAAATGTTTTATAACTATAAATAAATCTGAAAATGATAGTAAAGGAAACTGAATGTGATAGTAAAATAAACAACTAAAGATGCATCAATTTAAACCTAAGGAGGAGGGCTTCCCAAAAACTAGTCTATGGGTGGGAAAAATCTAGTCAAAACACACAAAATGGCCAATGGATCTAAATTTGGGAGGGACAGGGATCTAAAGGTTAGATCTACTGGAAACAGGTGTAGAAAACAACAAAAAACTAGAGGGAAAAATATTGCAAAAAAGGTGGTGAAAGGTTACAACCTAAAGGGAAACGGAGGGGACCTTAAAGGAGGACCAAATAATACTCAAAATAGGTGTTTTGGATGGATGAATAACCGATCTGAAATGGATCTAAAAGTACAAGTTCAGATCTGAAAAAATGGATGAAAACATTGAAATCTCAGAGGACTTGCTTCAACTAAACTCCTCCTAAAAAGGTGGAAATGTACTGAAGCCCTAAGGGGCATAGTTCCTACTTTGACAAGTAAAAATAAGCAAGTATAGATCCAAGACGGGTGAGGAGGGAGGTAAAAAAAACCTTGAACAGTGGCCCAAACAAACCCAGAAAAATCACAGAAAAATTCCCGCAAAAAGTACAAGTCGCATGTTCTGACCTGTTTTCTACTGAGGTCGCAAGTTTTAGGCTGTTTTCTGCTTCCTGAAGGCCGAGGTCGCAGGTTTTGGCCCAAGAAGTGTGACCTACACTTTTGGTTGTTTCGGGAGCATATTTTAGAAAAAAATGTCATCTCTGTTGCGGCTAATATCTGTTACCTGCGTAATAGGCCCAGAAACACAAAATTCAATAAATGAAAAATAAGAAGCTGAAGAAAAACCCTAGGGGTTGAAGTAGTTGGTCATGCAGGGATCTAAAAAATGAGAATGGTCGTAATTATAAACCCTTGTGGAATCGCCAGTTGTTAGTGTGAATTCTAATTTCAAGCGTACGAAAAAAACTCACTTTAGTTGTGCATAACAAACAACCCTACCATCAAATATGGTTGGCAATTTCCTTATATCTGCAGTTAGTGATCAGAATAAATGCTACAAAATCAAGATCTATGCAGTTAAATACATTAAAAAACAAATAATAAGCAAGAGTTTCTCCATCAATCCAATGAACAAGACAAGATTTTTTAAATATTTTTTGTATTATGACACCTGGGAAGGGAACATAGAAAGATGTTACGAGTCCCCCTCAATGGGATGGGTTCTTATATGTCCTTAGCGCTTCAGATCTAATATCTCTCTCCTTTGATGGTGTAGAAAACCCAGACAAAAATGGAACTCAAAGGGAGCTCCCAAGAAAAAAGTAGAAAAATATGACAATGAATGAGGATCAAAGTCAGACCAAAAGTATAGATCCAAAGTGATCTTTAGGCAACAAAAGTTAGTGAATGAATGGAAAAACCCTTCTACTTATAACAAAATATTGAGTTAGTCTAGATATTGGTGCGTAATTAAAATATTATTAACCAAATCTAGATCCAACTTTTATGGACTATTTTATTGTTTTTGTTGGAGGGAAAAATAATTTGAATTTTGTCAAATCCCTCTATTTATAAATAATAAATAAATAAATGATTTATTTATTATTTTAAGAATGTGGTTGCGTAATAGTTAAATCAATAGTGATTTATTCAATTATTTATAAATGAGTTAGTCAAATTTAACAAGGAATATTATTTAAATAATGTTTTAAATAATTATTCCAAGAAAATAATAATATAAATAATGATTTATCTAATTAATTTTCCTGTTTTGGGTTAAATATGACTAAAAATATTAATTAAAAATTAGTTTAATTAATTATCCCTTGAGGAAAATCACACAAATAAGGATTTATTCAATTATTCCTCATGGGGTTTCCTGTTTAGACCAAAGGAAACTTAATAAATTATGGATTACTAAGTTATTTTTCATAGTGAAAGCAATTTTACTATCTTAAAACTGGTCTTACATGGTGTAATTTAGTCCATCTGATAGTAACAGGTTAGATGACCAAAAATTGGTGTAACATTCCGTTATTAAGAAAATAACAAAGCATATTCCTAAAATAGTAACCCCTAAAAAAATGTTATGTCGCTAACGTAAATCACAAAAATATAGGGGGAAGAAGTAGTCATACGAATGACTAAGAACAAAATTCCAAGGCAAGATTGATTCACTTCAGATTTCTTCCAGGAATGTTGGAAAACCACAGTGAAGATATTTGGAAACTAGTTGAGGATTCCATAAGATATTCCTTTGTGCTCCCATCACTCAATGCCACATTAATCTCTCTCATCCTAAAGTTCCTGTTTTGAATCTCCCATGAAATTCTACCAAATTTCTCTTTGAAACATCATCTACGAAACTATCTCTAAATTCATTACTAATAAATTCTTCCCTCCCTTATTTCCCTAGAGAAAATAGTTAAGTGGAAAGTACAAAAATTCTAGAGAGCATTATTCTGTATCATGAGCATATCCATACTCTCAAGGCCTCTAAGTCCTTTGTAATTATCATCATACTAGAAATGTCTAAATCCTTTAATCGATTTAGCTAGCAATGCATCTGTCATATGCTTGAGGCATTTGGATTTGATGAAACCTAGATACATTGGGTCATAAATCTTGTATCTAAGGTTTTATTATCTATATTGGTTAACCTCCTCTCATTTTTATTGATTTTTGTAGCTTTGGAGGTACTCCCACAGCCTAGGGTATTGGGTTTGCGAGAAGTTGACCCCATTTGGGCTTTGTGGGAAAGTATACCCAAGCAACGATTTTTGTACCCAAAGTTGAGGGCATGAAACCAAGTGGAGATTTTGATGGTTTGATCATTAATAATATGTGGAGCACCCTTAAGGGGATAAGATGCACCCAAGGCATCGATGATGTGGCATTGGTTGATTGAAAATAATTTTTGTCTTATTTTTTATGGAGTTTAAACAATTGTTTAGGTTGGCTTGGGGTTATGTGATGACCCTAGGTGGCTAGTGAAACCCACCTAGAACACTATAAAAAGAAGGAAAGTGTTGAGATCATTCATCCATCCATTAAGTGCCTTCAATCAAGAGAAGAAAGGAAATTTTGAGGTTCCATAGACCTAGAGGAACTAAGCTAGAAAGTGAATAAGGACATAGGTGGAGTCTCACTTCTAATATCAGGTTAGGTCGAGCTATGAGATCTTTTGGCCGAGTTTTATTTTGAGGTTCTGTGTATGTGTATGATGCTTCATTTCTGTGACATCCAGTAGATAAATTCTAAGCATAATACATGATAAAACCCTCAATTTTTTGCATAGGACAAAGTGTATGGTGCAGCTAAAATGAGGGTTGAATCCATTTAGTATGTGCATAGAAGTTTGGACATGCCTATGAAAAGTTTAATGCAAATTTTTTGTAGAATTTTAAGTTGATTCTATGACACCTTTGATCCATCCATAGGAGCCTTAATGAGGGTTGAAAACTTAGGTCCTTTTCCACATAACTGTGACCTTAAAAGAATTAAGATAGAATCAACTTAAGGTATGTTGTCTTGACTCCTTGCATTGATTGGATGCTAAGTGATGGAGGGTTTGTCCTAAGGGTTTAGGATAGACCTTTTATGCCCTAGGTTACAGATATTTATTGCAGGTACAATCACCAATGACTATGTCCTAAAATTTTGTCCAAGGAGCTATGAATTTTCCTTGATTTATGGGTTGTTTGGACATGACCAAGACCCTAAGTAAGGTGGAAAAAGGTTTTATTTTGGCACTATAATGTGGGCCACATATCTCTGTGATCAAGAAACTGGTACAAGAGTCTAGAAAAGGGTTGAAGTGTGTCTCCTGGTGTGGACAGAGAAGTGTGTAGGGATAATGCGAAGGCACTTTCCTTAAAGTGAAGAAGTTTGGAGTTGATTTGGAGGGTTTGTTCTAGGTGTGAATAGAAGTCAATGACAGCCTATGTATAGTGTCTTTGTGTATTATTATTGGTTGGTCACGGAGCCCTATTTCTATGCAATTTTCCTATTTGGAGGGTTTGTTCTAGCTGTAAATAGAAGTTGATGGCAACTTATGTATAATGTCTTTGTGGATTGTTAATGGTTGGTCAAGAAGCCCTAGGTGTGTGCAGTTTGAGGAGGAAAATTATAGAAGTGTGGGTTGTGTTTCAAGCCCCAGTTCATTCAGTTGTTGGACTGATAAGAGGGTAGATTTTCAATCCCTAGTTTAGTGGTTTGAGGTTTGAAAATAAATGAAAAGAGGGTTGTGGAGTGAATCCCTAGCCATAGTTTAGATATTTCATGTATGGAAAATTGATTTTAATAGGGTTCTATCAAGATCCCTAAGTTAAACATTCTGGAGAAAATAGAAGGGTAATAAGTGGGAATATATGAATACGCTAAGAGAAGTGATGTTGGAGTAGCCATATCAGTTCTAAAAGGAAACCTTGGTGAGGTCCTAATGAGCAGAAATATTGGTGAAGCAAGAGGGATGCTATAGGGAATTTTGATGAGCCTATGTCTAGTCACTCTTGGAGTAGTAGGAGGGTTGATAGTGCCAGATGGGATAGTTGGAGATGTAAGCTTTGTGAAGTTTTAGAAGTTGCAGTGATCGTAAAAAGAGGAGGCAAAGTACCTTCCAGATGTGCTCAAGATATGGGGACTGAAAGAGCTAGTGTGAATGTTCCTTTAGTAAGTAGGTCAAGTGTACTTTGTTCATGGAAAGATTGGTAGTCATAGTTGTTGACTCCAAACCCTAGTAGTGTATTATATCGGGGTTGTATGTAAGGTCCATGATCCCTAGTATGGGATCCCTAAGATTGTTGAATTAAAGTTTATAATATAACAAGTTGTGCGTTAAACTTTTTCTTGTGTACTATTTGTTTCACTGTTATATGTTATTCCATTATATAAAGTTCTTGTGTTGTGGAATTTGAGTGTGTTTTTTATCATGATCTTAGACTCAAAGTTGATTCTTAAGTGTATTGGAAAAATGAACATGGTAGTAGAGCTACTTTGATGGGCCAGTGGATCAGAGTGTGCACAACGAAGAAGCTCAAAGGGAGTTGTGGTTTTCTATAACATGGAGCAAAAGGTTCATCTAAGGAGTTATAGTGTATTGGTGGAGAACCTGGCCCAACAAAAAATTTTTGTGTGGCAGGTTGTTGATCGTTGTCTTCCGATGACTTGTCATCGATTGTTTGGACTGCTCGTGGGGTGCTTTGGCATGGAAAAGTTGGCTTTGTGTGAAGGACAAGATGATGGTAGGCTAGTTTCTTAATTTGGTTTTTATGTTTCATATCCAATATTGAAGCCATGTGTGTGAATGGTATTTGATATAGGAGAATGAGATTGCTCGTTGATATGGGTTGGGGTGGTGATACGGCTTGTGTTCGACCACAAATCAGACTGACCTTGTAGGAAACGTGTTCAGTAGAAGTGTGATCCAGTGGTGTTTGTGTATTCTCAGAGGGAGTCTAGATTCAAAGGGATATTCCCTATGGAAGTTTGAATGTTTAGGTTCTAATGAGATGAGGAAGAGAAACTACCGAGACAATGTGGTTCATTCTATAGGGTATGTTGCAGTGGTGAACACTAGAGATTGGTTTAGTGTCACGGTGATGATGACAGGATACTTTCGAGTGGTGGAATTACCTCCCTCACTAAGATGGAGTGCTGATTTGTGTAGCTTGGGAGGTAATCCCACACCCTAGGGTATTGGATTTGGGAGAATTTGATCCACATAGGCTTTGTGGGCAAGTGTACCCAAGCAACAAGTTTTTCACCCAAAATTGTGGGTGTGAAAACAAGTGGGTATTTTTATTTCTAATCACTTAGATCATGTGGGGCACCCTTAAGGCACTAAGGGGAACCTAAGGCATTGATGACATGGTGTTTGTTGAAAGAAAATAATTTTTGTCTTATGTTTTTATGGATTTAAACAATTGTTTTGGTCGGCTTGGAGTTATGTGAGGACCCTAGGTGGCTACTGAAACCCACCTAGAACACTATAAAAAGAAGGATGGTGTTGATCTCATTCATCCATCCATCAAGTGTTTTCGATCAAGATAAGAAAGGAAAGTCTGAGGTGCCACATACCTAGAGGAGCTAAGCTGGAAAGTGAAGGAGGATGAAGGTGGAGTCTCTTTTCTAAGTTCTGGTTAAGCTGAGTTAGGAGATCTATTGGATGAGTTTATTTTTGAGATTTGGGGCATGTGTATGATGATTCATCTTTGTGACATGTCATAGGTAATTTCTAAGAATAAGAAAGGTTGGAACCCTCAATTATGTGCACAAGATAGAGTGCATGGTTATGGAATGAGGGCCAAATATGTCTAGTACATGTGTAGAATTGTATACAACCCTATGGTGAGATGAACACAAGTTTTGGGAGAATTTGAGGCCAATTTTCATGCACCTTTGAGGTAGTTGCAAGAGTCCCAATGAGGGACGAAAATATTAGGTCCTTTTCCATAGAACCACGACCTTAAAAAGGATGAAGGTAACATCAAATTAAGGTATGTTGACTTGTCTGCTTGGGTTTATTGGATGCTAACTGATGGAGAGTATGTCCTAAGGGTTTAGGATAGACATTTGATGCCACATATTAGGTATCTTTAGTGAAATTACAGTCACCCATGATTATGCCCTAAAATTCTGTCTAAGGAGTTATGAATATGCCTTGATTTCTGGGTTATTTGAAGAGGGTCAAGACCCTAAGTAAGGTGGAAAAAGGTTTTGTTTTGGAACTGTAACATGGGTTGCATATCTCTATTTTCATGAAAATTGTACGAGAGTCTAGAAAAGGGTTGAACTGTGTCTCCTAGTGTGGATAAAGAAGTGTGTAAGGATAATGTGAGGGGACTATTCTAAAGTGAATAAGTTTGCAGATGATTTGGAGGGTTTGTTCTAGGTGTGAACATAATTTGATGACAAACTATGTACAATGGATTTGTGGAATATTAGTGGTTGGTAAAGAAGCCCAAGTTTTGTGCAATTTGAGGAGGAAAATTGAAAAAGAGTGGGTTGTGTAGCAAGCCCTATTTCAGTTATTTTTTGGACTGATAAGAGGGAAAATTTTCAAGCCCTAGTTCAGTGGTATGGGGTTTTAAAATCACTAAAAAGAGGGTTGTGGAGTGAATCCCTTATTTAGATATTTCATGTATGTCAAATTGATGATAAGAGGGTTGTGTCAACAGCCTTAATTTCAACGTTATGGTGTAGTTAGAAGGTTGATAAGTGGGAAAATATGATGATTCTAGAGGATCGTATAGGTCCAAGTAAAAGTGGCTTAAGTATAAAAGGCTCAAAATTCAAAGAGGTAGAAATGTGGCAAAATCAATGTCAAGTTGAAGATCTCGTCGTCCTGATCATAATGGTGTAAACGGTTCATCAAACCAAGTTCATATGTGAAAGTTAGAGCTGGTAAAGGTTGGAAGGTTGACTGGATGACTTGGTAGCTTAAGGAGGCAACAAATCCGTAGAAATCCACTCTGGTTAGTGTCGATCGGATTCCAGGATAATTTGTGGTACAGTTAATTTGACTCCTTCGGTCAGTTTCTGGAAATTTAAAAAATGGCATATGGTTATATTAAAAACAAAAAAAATAAAAAAAAATAGCTGGTGGGCCATGACCCTTGCCCCTACCCCAATTATATAAAAATATATATGTATATTTATGGGTTGACGACCATGACCCCATCGGACCCACATGCCATACCCCAACTACCGGATAATATTGGGAGGGGCACGAGCTATCAACCCCACCGCCTCAACCCTTATATACACCATGCAATGACGATAAGAACAGGTGAGCTACCCGATATGGGTCCAACCCCCTAAAACATTTATTTCAGTGGGATTTAAAACAAACACACCACTATTTCGGGAGGGGGCGGGGTTTGAACGCCCGACCTCCTCCCAACCAAATCAGATTCTAACTGCCCTCCAACGGCTTCCTTTGGAAGTCCACCAACCTTTTTATATATAAAATCAGCCATCACTAATTCACTCAGGAGACCAGGAGCGGCACAGAGATCGAGGCGGGTAGCGGAACCCTAGGCATTTTCAGGGGCATGTGGAACCATGATTTGAGCTCAACTTTCAGAGGGGCCAAATTTTCCCAGTGTCCAAATTGGACAAAATTTATATGGATTCTACACCTCTCGACGATAAGTTCTAATGGTGCTATCCGTTTCTGCAAAAGAGGTCTCCATTTTCTGACCACTTTTTGGCTTGGAGGTATAAGGATGTACTTTTAAATTTATGCTTGTACTTTCATTTTATTTGCCACTTAATGAAAGAGGGCCTCCCCACTGATTGAGCAGGGCCCAGAGATGTAGTCCCTCCTAGACGAAATCTATTATTAAGTTCTTGTATTCTTTGCATGATTTTATGTGCTTCTTTCTTCTTCTTTCATGCCTTTTATGTTTAATGGTTAAGATGAAATTTTAAATGTGATTCTTTATTCCATCTCGAAGCTAAAGATCTTGGATCAAGTGGTATCAAAGCAGGTCTTTGTAGATGTGAATTGCATGTTTGTATTCTAACTAGAAACAGGCTATGAAGATGCAAAGGAGAACTAAAGTCTTTTGATCTCGAAGAGGGATGTGTACATCGAAGAAGAAACATGGATGATGATTATAGAAATGAGGAGGAGATAAATTTCTGCAAAACATTCTACACAATGGCAGATTGAGTCAAGAAAGTATTCTCAAGGCTTGAGAAACTAGAAAGTGCAGGGGAAAATTCTCTAGAAGGACAAGGTTCAGAGCATGGAGATGATGGAGGGGATCCACCTCCTTCTCCTTCCATGAGTGGAAGTTCCTCTTCTTCTTCTCACCATCATCATAGGAATTCAGGAAATGCATCTAAGAAACCTTTCATTAAATTAGATGTTAAATTTGGTCTTCCCATGTATAGTGGTGAAAGTAATGCAGAAAATATTAACAAATATATTAGGCAGATTGAAGTCTATTGGAGGATTCGATAGATCAAGGAGGAAGAGGCAAAGATCCAATTGGCTTCTCTTCAACTGAAGGACACCATTATTGTCTGGTGGGAGAGAAAATTGCAAGGCAACAAAAATTTGGGTAACCTTCTCTCCTCATGGTCAATTTTTGTTTCTGCATTGAGAAACCAATTTTACCCTTTGGGATATAAGCAAAAGGAATTAATGGAATGGAAAAACCTAAGGCAAGGTAGAGTTCAAAATGTACAAGACTTCACTGAAGAATTTAGAAAACAAGCATTGAATTTGGGCATTCTGAATCAGAGGAAGATGAGAAGGTCACAACAGTTGGATTTGCAAGAGGTAGACCATTGACCTGGGTTCTGGTTCCAGCGATGAAATGAAGCTTGCAGCCTTTGGGATCGCAGCAGGAGGACCCATAGACTTGGGTTCCGATTTGGGTGATGAAACAAAAATTTCAACAGACATTGTACCAAATATGAAAAGGACACTCATTGCAGCAGAGCTCCAAGAACTTGAGGAGATCAACCAACACACCAAGAAGAGAATACTGAGCTAAGGAGGCTCCTACATGAAGCAAATGAAGAAAAAAAAAGGTTACTACTCCAGTTACAAGCTAAGGATGAGGCCTTGGAAAAGTTGTGACATAACCAAACAGAGGTAAAAAGAAACCCTTCAATTTCGTGTACTTTTCATGATGATGATTTTATTGCTTTTGAAGAACATACTATAAGAATCGGGTCCAAACTATTGAAGAAAATGGGATATCAGACAAAGAGACTCGACATCAGCAGACAAGGCATCGTAAACCCCATCAAAGTAGAATAATCTCATCATCATGCAGGACTCAGATATGTGAGGAAGGAAGTTGGGTAACGCTCCAAAATAGCTAGCGACCCACCAACAACTGATGATGAGAGAACCTCCTCACATTTCAACGATAGTGAGGCATTCATGAGCACTTATCAGAGGCATATCAGGAGGAGGTGTTCCAAGACGATCCATAAATTTTGGAAGAAGAAGAATCATTGCAATGAGGATGAACACCATAAATCTTCATGTCAAACACGTCAGGATCAAAAAGCACCCATGAAATCCAGTCCTCGAAGCTATTCCACAAACAATTCCACCATAGGGAGATGACCCATTTACTTTATGAAGTAAAAGATGGTTTTTTAGAGGTATTAGTTACTATGGCCATAGTTTGTAAATCATGCATTACGAATAAATGTGAAAGTGATGATGTGTTTTCCATTGCTTCGAAATGCAACGATGATGTTTTTGGAATTTTCCTATGAATATTTGAGGTAATGGTTTTTTATTATGTAATCCTTGACCAATGAGTGTATGCTATAAATTCTTGGCAAGTGATGGGTTGTTGAGTCATGTGTGGTTTTTACATGTTTTCAAATGATGTACCAAATTTGCATGCAGGTGATTGAAAGTGTGGTTTGGAAAGGACACAAGCAGTGTGTTGGGTGTGTTAATGCTTTTGGTGGTCCAAAAGCTCCTTAGTGGGGAGGAATGATCCAAGAGGATCGTATAGGTCCAAGTACAAGTGGCTTAAGTACAAAAGGCTCAAAATTCATAGTGGCATAAATGTGGCAAACTCAGTGTGAAGTTGAAGATCTCGCCGTCCTAATCGCAATAGTGTGAATGGTCGTCAAACCGAGTTCGTATGTGAAAGTTAGAGCTAGTAAAAGTTGGAGGGTTTATTGGATGACTTGGCAGCTTAAGGAGGCAACAAATCCGCAAAAATCCGACCACCGGATTCTGGACAACTCCAGCCAGATTCCTTGTAAATTTGTGGGACAGTTAATTTGAATCCTTCGTTTAGTTTCCAGAAATTTTAAAAATGGCATATGGTTATGTTAATATATATATATATATATATATATATATATATATATATATATATATATAAAATAGGGGATGGACCATGGCCCCTGCCCCTACCCCAACTTTATAAAATAATATATATATATATATATATATATATATATATATATATAAATAAATATATATATATATATATATATTTATGGGTCGACGACCATGACCTCGCCGGACCCAAATGCCATACCCCAACCACTAGATAATATTGGGATGGGTGTGGGCTATCAACCCCCGCTGCCTCAACCCTTATATACACCATGTAACAGTGATAAGAGTGGGCGGGCCGCCTGATATCGGTCTGAGCCCCCAAAACATTTATTTTGGTGGGATTTAAAAAAAAAAAAAGCGCCACTATTTTGGGAGGGGGCGGGGTTTGACCACTCGACCTCCTCCCAACCAAACCAGATCATAACTGCCCTGCCAGCGGCTTCCTTTGGGAAGTCCGCCGACCTTTTTATATATAAACTCAGCCTTCACTAATGTGCCTAGGAGACCAGGAACAGAATAGAGATCGAGGAAGGTAGTGAAACCATGAGATTTTTCAGGGGCATGTGGAACCATGATTTGAGCTCAACTTTCACTAGGGCCAAATTTTCCCAATGTCCAAATTGGAAAAATTTTATATGGATTCTACACCTCTCAGCGACATGATTCTGATGGCGCTATCCATTTCTGCAACAAAGGTCTCCATTTTTTTACTACTTTTCGGCTTGGAGGTGTAAGGATGTAATTTTACATTGATGCTTGTAATTTCATTTTATTTTCTACTTAATGAAAGAGGGCCTCCCCACTGATTGAGCAGGGCCCAGAGACATAGTCCCTCCTAGACGAACTTCGTTATCAATTTCTTGTCTTCTTTGCATGATTTTATGTGCTTCTCTCTTCTTATTTCATGCCTTTTAAGTTTCATGGTTAAGATGCAATTTTACATGTAATTCTTTATTCCATCTCGAAGCTAAAAATCTTGGATCATCTGAAGATCCTAAGAGAAATGATGTCGGATGATCCATATCAATGCTAGAGGGAATCCTTAGTGAAGTCTCGATGAGCAGACATCTTGGTGGAGAAATAGGGGTGCTAGAGGGAATTTTGATGATCCTATGTTCAATCACTCATGGATCAGTAAGAGGATTGATAGTGGTAGATGGGACGACTAGAGATGCAAGATTTCCGAAGTTGCAGAACTTACATTTATCAATAAAAGAGAAGGAAAAGTACCTACCAAATGTGTTCAATGTATGTGGACTGAAAGGGATGGTGTGAACATTCCTTCAATAACTAGCTAAAGTGTACTTTGTTTAGGGAAATATTGGTATTCATATTTGTTGACTCCAAGCCCTAGCAGTATATTAGATCAGGGATGTATGTAAGGGCCATGATCCCTATAACATAAGCACTAAGATTTTTGTATTAAAGGTTGTAATATGAAAATTTGTGGGTTAAAAATTTCCTTGTGTACTGGTTGATTCACTTCTACAGGTTATTTTGTTGTGAAAAGTGCTTTTGTTGTGGCACTTGAGTGTGTTTCTGATCATGATATTCGACTAAAAAATTATTCTTAGGTGTTGTGAAAAAATAAACACTTTTCTCCCCTCTAAAAGTATCAATGAAGGAGACCCCATGTCTCATTAAATTTTCTTCTAATGATATAAGGTTTACATGCTAAGAAATTAGTTGTTCGTAAAGGAATTATGAAAGGTCTATCCACAGGAACAAATGGGTCTCCTTCCATGCATTAGAAATTTGTAGATGATACTCTTCTCATGGGGAAACCTACTACTAAACATGCAGAGACACTCAAATATATTTAGATTTTTTCCCTAATTCTTAAAGAAATAACATTAATATATTCAAATCGAAATCCTTCTTTTTCAACACCCCTATAGGTACTCAAGTTCACATATTTAGACTGCTTGGCATTCAAAGGGGTTCCCTTCCATCCAAATACCTTGGAGCCTTATTAGTAAAAAACCATATAAAATTAAATGTTTGCGAAGATATTATAAATAATTTTGAAAGAAAACTCTCTATTTGTACCTTCATATCTTTTAACCTTGCAAGTAGAATTACTTTCCTTAAATTTGCCTTGCAAGATATTCCAATGTATCTTCTCTCAACTTTAGCTACTCCTAGAGCCATGCTACAAAAAATCATAAATATTCAATGATATTTCCTTTGGGGAGGTGCAAATAAGGAAATGAAATGTGCCCTTGTTTCTTGGGAAAAAATATGCAAGCCCAAAACATTGGGTTGAGTAGGTCTGTAAGACCCAAAAATCTCCAGTCAAGCCCTGGGAGCCAAAACATGGTGGAAATGACTCAAGAATCCAAAATATTTATGGGGAACAATATGGAAGGAAAAGTATGCTCTTAATTTTGATGAAAATCATTTTATATGAATGGAAGGGGATATCAAATTTTCACACTTATGGAACTTAACTTGTTAAAAAACATCTCATTCAAAACCACAATTTTTGGGAAATCAAAGAAGGAAACTTGGCCCCCTTTTGGGAATATTATTGGCATAAATGGTCCAAGATAGGAAAAATGAGGGAAATTAAAATCTTTAAAGAGAAGCTTAATTCCCAAGGAAAAGTATCAATAACACAATACTGGATTAATCCCCAAGATTAGAGCCAATGGAGACAATTGGAAAAATTCATTCATTGGCCAATTGTAACTAGATAGGAAACTTAGATAAACATGTCAAAGGAATTGGAAAGAAGGAGAAGCAAAGTTCAATCAAGAAATGGAATTAGTTTATGGGTACATAATCCAAAAGGAATATTCAATCTTAAGAAGGCGTACAACTTACTAGTAGGAGAAGAGGGTTACCTCAGTCTAAAAAAGTGGAAGAAGTTACGAGGATGAAAATTGTCACCTAAAATCACACTTTTTTTTCATATTATTTAAAAAAAAAAATAGTAAATTGGGACAATCTTAAAAGAAGAGGATTCCAATGACCTTCCATATGTCATCTTTGTTCAAACAATTAAGAAAATTGATAAATACCACCTGAACAATTGTGGATTTTCATAAAAAAATATGGGCTCATATGGCCATGGTTTTTAATTCATTAAACTAGACCATTAGAAGCATATCATCAACCATAGAAGAATGGAGGTGCATTCCCTTCTCTAGTTAAATTGTTAATATATCCTAACAAATTTTCCCAGGATTCATTCTATGGGAAATCCAGAAAGAAAGAAACAAAATAATTTTCAAAGATCGATCTTCTAATTTAAATATAGTTTGGCATTCAATCCCAAGAAAAACTAGGGTAATGGTATTCATAGTCCCCTCAACAAGTAAAGATTGGGAAAGTAATCAAAATGAATCTTTCATCCAATTTTTAATGGGGTTTCATCAATCTAATTCAATCTTTCATGCTACACAATTCCATCTCAAATCTTCAAGTGTTGATTAGTGGACTCCCTCTCTTGAAGGATTTATAAAATTAAACTTTGAAGATGCATCTAATGGTAACCCAAGACTAGCTATCTTTTGAGGATTTTTCATAAATTATTCATATCAAATAATTCATATTATGTTGGAGCTCTCAGAGTAGATACTAATAATTCCACAAAACTTTCAACTTTGGAACATGGTCGTATCATTGCTGTTAGAAAAAATTACCATAAGCTAATAATATAAGGAGATTCTAAAAATAACAATATGCATTATAAAAAAACTTCATTTCAGCTCCATCCCCTCTAAATTCCTGAATAATTTGAGACTTAGCCAATTTAGCTAGAGTAGATAACTTGTTAAAAATAATATCAACCCCTATTCTTATGCATGTCAAAAGGATTAGAAATAATTTTGTGGAAAGATTAGCCAATGCAGGAATCCAATATAAGGTTGATATATTGGATTGACGTTGGTCCTAAGGTCTTCCAATCTCTCTAAGAAACACCTTTAAGATAAATGTAGAGAAGGATAATGTACCTCATGGAGGTTCTCATCTATGGGATCTACACCATCAACTTGAAGTGAGTGCTAAGAAAATAAATCACTGTGGCAATATAGCCCCTCATCTATTGGTTTTCATGCATGAAGGTGCATAGGTGATTGAGATTAGGTGTGGTTGAATGGTGGGAGGATGTCAAAATCATGAAGGTTGATGCATGGGAGTCTTGAAAAGGATGCTCAGTCCAGTTTTTTACATTCAAACCAAAATCAATATTAATTATGGAAGTTATTAGAGTGAAGTTATCTTATAATGAGAAAAGGAGAAATTACAAGGATGTAGTTTGGCCTTTAGCTCATCAAAATCAAGAGAATGCTAGGTTGATATGCTAGTTTCCTTCATTCTTCTATATGTTTAGTGAAGCTACTCTCTATTTTTCTTGGATGCTTTGTTGACATAACCTTGTTTCATAGCTTCAACGGGAGAAGAGAGGTGGGTTGTTATCCCAATGCAAGATTATCTATAGCAAGGTCCTTACTCTTAGGCTTCGTGGTGGTTCTTAGTTGGAATATAGGAAGTTTCAGGCTTATGATTGTTGGCTCCCAAACTATTGTGTGGTTGGGTTTCAGGCTTGGTGTACTAATTTTTTCAGTGTTTTCTAGATTTTTGGTTGTAATTTAACTTATTTAAACCCTTTGCATGCAATATGTTTCATCATTATTTTGGTTTTATTTCCTTCATTAGCTTTGTTTGTCGGTTTTGGGATATTTTTCCACCTTTTCCTAGTTCATCCTAATCAAGGTGTTATACTGTGTTTCTCTCACTCTTCTTGATTTTGTGAGGATGTTTTTTAGTTTACATATATTACCCTAATCTCATTTCCCAGGTTCTTCATATCGTGTTGGGCTAGTCTTTCCCCTGGAACCTCCCCTGTATCCATTGGGTGTTTTTCTCTATATTCTACCTCTTTTTTTCTCTCTGGGATTTTACCTATTTATCCTCCTCTCAAGCTATTTATTATCCATGGATCAAGGGTTAATTTATACTCATCATAGAGTTGGTATAAGAGGAAGAGACACTCCCCCTTCCTACCCTAACTCTCACTTTCCCTCTACTCAAACCCATGTGCAAGATGCATCACATCACTCCATGGCCAAATACATGGAATTCATCCCCGGAGAGGTTTACAAATCATCTTTGAGGTTGAAAATGAAGTTTTTCAAACCCATAGATTTATTTTAAATCATTAGATCAATCAAGATACCAAGAATTGAATCATTGAAATAGGAAATTACACTCAGGCTCAACAATCCTCTTATATGAAAATTATCAACATGTACTAACACATAAAAAAAATCTCATGGATAGAGTCATCAAAGACTGTGAAAATAATCAACATAAAAATCTTGTGTATAGTTGAAATGATGGAAAAAATGGATGGGTTGGATAGAAAAGTCTCTATGCTAGTCTAGAAATTGTAAAACCTTTCCTTCACCTCCTTTGATGATATCCTCCTCCACCTATACATGTTGACTCTTGTACAATTAATCATGATAAGGTGAGCCATATTTACTATTTAGATCTCTTATTTTGACACTATTATAACTATTAATGTATATTTTTAGTATTTTTTTTTCTTATAGTTCTACTTTTAGTTTGAATGAAAGGCTTATAGAATATGTGATATGCAATGTTAAAATTTTGAACTTAGGCTACTAGTATGCCATAACCATGGCACATATGAATAAACTATAAAAAGATATGTTATTTACATATTTTTGAAAGCAATATAAAATGCCCAGCCTTACAAAAAAAGAGAGAGTTATAAGTAGCCTTATGTCTTAAATCACTATTTGTTGAACCCTATCGATAATGAGACCCACTAAAGAATTTTTAGATTCAATATAAAAAAAAGAGAATCAAGCCTACTAGCTATAATTAGAAAGTATGTAGTTGAGAACATAATAAAACACTTGCTTTGATCATGGAAGCTTGGGAATTGGCCCAAGAATCACTTGTTACTACTACCATAATATCATCTTATAATAAAATATTTCAAAAGGATTTGGAATATAATGGAAGATTTATGAAATAAGCTATAAGTGTCTCCATTACCAAAGTATCTGACTTGAATGAAATGAAAAGGAGAGAATATAAATTTCCTTTAAAGGTAAGAATGAAACATTTGAAAGCATGTTAGATGGAGAGAATCAACTCTCTAAGGCAAATGATTTGTGATTGTGAAGTTGTTGTAAAGAGGAGGATTGAAGTATCCTTTAAATTCACTGATGTCACAAAGGAATTATATGGCCCACACATGGTATTGGAAACCATATTAACTAAGGAAATATGCAAGAAAAACTTGATGAACTTAGAACCTATTGGACTCACAAGAGAAATTTGAAACCACTTTTAATTTTTCTCTAGAAGATATTCAAAAGTGGTTAATTCATTATGCTAACAAGAATGAAGACTAATAAACTATGACACATGAGCTTGGGTTTAAACTAAAGGAGGTTGATATTGAGTTCTTTTCCATGCAAGTCAAACATGAGATAACTGTAGCACCACTATAGGAATTTATTGAATAATGGCTAAAGAACACAACAAAAATGATAGTTGATTAATAATTGTATACATAATTAAAAATTTGTTACAACAATTGATGATTCTTCTAGAGGAAAATATTTAAAAGGATACTTTGTGATATTCAAAAGGAAGAACTCCCTTTCTAGCATAGTAAGTAAAGCAGTCCCCTATGTTGATTCTTCTTTACATTCTTCTTAGTATGTTGCCATATAATCTTTCACATCAAAGTATTTAAATGTTTAAAGCTAGTTTTTTATTGTTTCTTGTGCTTCTCTTTTGGGTATTTTACATATATATGGTCTATAGGAGCCCAATCCCAATTCATTTAGGATGAATGCATTTTTTTTTAAATACCTTCATAAACTCTTTTAAATATATGTATATTTTTTGAAGTTACGCTCAAAATTCCCAGGACTAGATAATTATTACAATTTATACTTTGAGTCTTATTACGAGATTTCAAGTGTGTTTCCTTTTAATCTTTATGAATCTAAATAACTGATCATTTTAACTTGTTTGCAAATGTGGGCCATTTTTCATTTTATTTGATTCAATAATATAATGTGTTTTTCTTATTACTATGTTAGAAACAAATGTTCTTGCAATTTAAATTATTTCATTTGAGAATCATATGTTGTGAATACAAATTTTTATACCATTCCCAATTCCATTGCGAATAGTTTGTTCCTATTATGCATTATTTTTTGTGTATATATTTTATATTTTCATAAAGAGGAGTAACACCACTCTAAAAACATAGAGCAAAAGGTCTCCTTGTTATTGTTACACCAAAGACGTTGACGATCCAAAATTTCTCCTATCATATGTTGTCACCTAGACCTTAGACAGTCTGAGTGATAAATAATTATTTCCATGGATCTTATGTAAATATTTTTATGAATGAGGAACACACATGACTATTTGTTTGTGTTAGTTGGAAATTTTTGTAATATGTACACTCTTATACCTTGTAAAATGGGCATAAAGAGATAATATGCATCAAACATATTCTTTGAAAAGGTTTGAGTGCACTTTAGGATACCAAGGAGCATCAACTTATATAGAGATACAAGATTTATCATTTCCTTTTGGCCTACCATTTCAAAGAATATGGATACCAAGTTGAAGAGGTCTAAAGCCTTCAATCCATAGATAAATGGATAGACATAATTGGTGAACGAGATATTTGTTCGTATTTTTAGGGGATACAATCAGAAGCATCTAAGGATGATGACCAAAATTTGATTTATATGTAGCACTCTTATGCTAGAGTAGTGTACCCTTCTACTAGTAACTCACATATAATACTTGTTATTGGTATTTATTACTTTCCCTTAGATGTTGTATATGGACATCAAGGGGGAGTGAGGGAAAAAACCGTACGATAAGCATTGAGGATAAAAGTTTTGTTGATAAGATTAGGTAGGTCCATCTGTATATACAAGAGACATTCCAAAATTTAGATTTTAACCTTGCACAGAAATTACCTACAAACGACTACTTAAAATAGAAAAATATACAATGGTGAGAACATAAAACAAATATACACAAAGATTTTCCCTTCGATCCCAAAACCGGGACTACTATATTTATCTTTCATTATATTCCTTTCAATGTTACAATACATATATAGACATGCCAAAGAATTTATAAACCCCAATCCACTAACCCTGGATTATAACACAACCGTAGTTCCCTTGTCTGGATCTACAAAATACCATGGGTAGAAAACCATCATGCCAAAACCATGTGCAAAACCCATGCTGAAAACAGTTAGCATAGAATTGAGAAAGAAAAGCTATAAGGCCTTGATAAAATGTGGACGAATCTATAGTGGGATCCTTCTAAAGTATTGGAGAATGTGGGTGATAATTCCAAAAAGATCAATTTACCATTATATATGTATGTTTCCAAAAAGATCAATTTACCATTATATATGTATGTTTCCTCAATACTGAACATGGAGAATATTTAACTCTATGAGCCTCTTATGTTAGACAAGGAACTTAATGAGCAACTCTTACCTGCCATACAAGACTTCTCATAAGAATATTACGCAAAGTTAGTTGAAGATACAATTTTGCAAAAGAAGTCTAGAATGACCAAATGGGGATAGTATGAACTTTAGAAGGTTGGATTGAAAGGACAACTTTTAGAAAGACCAAATGGTACTCCATTGAGAAGGTAGAGGGGAAAATTTCTCATCTGCTTTAGTAATTTCTCTTACAGACCAAAAACCTCACTAAGTAATACTTAGAATGAATTATTATATAATTTTTTCATCTATTTTAGTACTTTCTAGGTGGAAATATTAGGGCTATTAGCTTGTAAGGCCCATTTTAGGGGTAGATCCCACTTTGGTGATTTTTGGTCTAAATCCTTCTAAAGCCTGTAGGAGGAAATTATTTTTGCGTCAAAACTTTGCAAAAAAATTCCTCACCCTCTTGGTGTTGTCATAAACACTGAGATATTTCCAATGATTTAAAATCACATCAATTGGAATGTGTACGTAGAAGTTGACCTATCTTGTTTATCACCATGATACTTAATGGATGCCATGTTAGCTCACATTCTCACACATGTTTAGCTAGTCACATGTGGGCTTTCAAGAAGATTCTAGAGAGTCCAAAAACTTAAAATTAATTAGGATTTGAAGCATGCAAAAACTCTATCCTTAATCCCATATGGAAATCAAGTCATGTTAAATATTGGCCCTTGAGTTACTAGGAAATGAGGGGGTTCTAATCTTATTGTATTGTTATTTTTGTTATAGTTGACCAAAACATTTGGAATTGGGATTTTAGAGCAAAATAAAGGAAGAAGAAGATCATGTAGTAGACATGGTAGCCACAATATCCATGGCAACTTCATAATGAGTGTTCTATTTTTTTTGTATTTGAATTTTGTAATTGAGAAGAAAAGAGAGAAGCATATGCCTCACCTTCTAGATGGATTTTTCCATGATAGATTTTCCCATGGTACATTGTGTGGATGGTGCATTGTTTTCTTAACTTTTTTGTGCCTCAGTTTCAGTTTATTATAATATTTCATGTATTAAATTAATAATATTAAATTTAAAATTTAAAGTAAAACACTACATACTAAGGGATTACAAAATATTATAAAATTCATTGTGATGAATTTGATCATGTGGAATATTTGCAACAATTTAGAAATCAGTCACTAAGTTTATAATTCTTATTCAAAGGTTCATCAACTTTTTTAAAGATCCTCATGTGAATGTTTTTTCTACTTTCTACAATACAATCATTTTTATTTTCCTTCTTTCCACATTCAATATTTGATCAAATACTAAAATCAATACTTTCTTTCTTAAATGCAATGTTATGATGCAAGATAGAATAAATACCATCTAAGTTGGGGGTGATTAACATTGTGTATAATGGCAAGTTCACTTCCATGATTCATACAACCAATAAATGACATTAGTGGTTGCACAAAGGTACACAAGAATTACTTGGGAAATATAATGTCTCCTTCCATGCAATGCACCTAAAACAATACCACATGTTCCTCTAAGATGTGTGAACATATAATAACCTCTACACAAGTTCTTTTTGCAATGAATGATTTTATCATTATCTTTATGGTACATCTTGTAAAAAATTTAAAGTATATATATATGAAAAGTGTTTCAAATTTAATGATATTGAGTAATAAATGGTGTATATACTACAATATATGTTGTCAAATGATACTTATTACTTGATGAAAATTCACATTTACTCAAGATCAACATTCACATTAGCATTATTATAATGGTACCTTGAAATTAACAAAGACAAAATGATCAACCCATATTAGAAAGGATTTTGGATTTGGAATTTTTTTAGTATTATTTTAAAACAACTTTTATCATATCACAATTTAATTAAATTTCTTGGATATAAGGTTTACTTGCAACTAAGTTTTAATAATTTGGAGTTACATATGGTTCTAGTATTAAGTGTATTGTGGATAACACATGGTCTTCATTTAGTTAGTGTCAATGATGATTTACTTCAAGATATTGGTGCGTGATTGAATTTTTTTTTTTTTTGTTATGAAATATACCCTAAAGTTATTTTTGATTACCTAAGAGCTAGCATTCCTTAGATGTGAGGAAATAACTTAATGATATAAGACACAAAAACATTTAGTACCACTAACAATTATTTTAAGCGGTCAAGTTTTCCTTGCATGAGATGATGTAATTGCATATCAAAGTCTTGCCATTGTATCAACATAATGTAGGGCAATAACGTTGTCTCTTTTAAGAGTTATATATATAATTGTATTGGACTACTATTTATAAAAAATATTTACAATAAAGATGATAAAATATAGTGGGGGATATGCACAAAAATGTTTACATCATCATTCTTAATGAAAGTGAAATAGTGGAAGGGCATGTACAATGTTTGAGTAGTATCCTCTTTCTAAAAAAAAATAAAAAATTAATAAAATTTGAATAGACATCTATATGCAATATATCCAACCCTTTGGGATTGCATATAGATCTGTTCAATTCATAGTGAACCAAAATTAACAAAATATAGACAAAGATATAACTTTTCTTTTCAAAAACATGTTTGCATTAAAAATTTCCAAAAACAAAAAAGGTTGAAATTATCAACAATATTACATACCACATAGTAAGGAATGGACTAAAGCTATAGAATCACCTAATAAGATAGTTCTTAAATGCAACCTTCCTTGTAAAATAATTGCAACCTTGTAAAATAATTACATTTTTAGATTGAATTACCTTTGAACAAAATTTGACAAAATAACCATCCAAATAAGAAAAGCTACGCCCATCCAAAAACCATAACTTAATTTGAAAGCCATATTAAATTATTAGCTATAGAAACACTCAAATTCCATAACTACCCTGAATTGAACACACTATACAATCTCTACAAATATCTTTCCACAGTTATAAACACTCACCATTAATTATGATGGAGGCTGAGCGTTGGCCACTTATGAGAAAGGAAAATGATCAACGACGAAGGTCATTAAAAACCCCAAAACTTAAATTTAGCCATGAACATTTTGAAGATTCCTTACATTGCGAAAAGCAAGAGTAAATTAAAAATAGCAAACTACGAGAGAGTACAAAAGCGAATTAGTTGTTTCGAGACTACAATCGAAGCAGTTAGTTATCCCTTCCATTTTTAATTTTTTATTGTCATAGTTATATCGACTCTAGATTGGGTTCTGTTTTTAATGGTGAATGGAATCGTTAAGATGGAAAAATTCTTTGTCCAGCTAGTTATTAAAACTACACATTGTATAATGTATTGTGAAATGTGGAATGATGTTATTAGGAGTGTATAAATGTTGGTTAAATTTGATGTTTTATGAAGCAGTTTTTATCTTTCACAATTGTGATTCTATCTTTATTATCAAAATTGATTGCAAAAAGATTGATAAAGCCTGAAATTCTCATGATCCCACTATTAAATGTTACTCTCAACCTTTAACTTTATTATCAAAATTGATTGCAGAAAGATTGATAAAGCCTGAAATTCTCATGATCCCACTATTAAATCTTACTCTCAAACTTTCTGTTTATTTTTAAATTCTAACACAGAACAACTAATTTATATCCATTACTAAATCCCACCCTCAACCTCATTCTTCATTTTTAAATTCAGCATCAAACAACTAATTGATTTAGTTATCTCTTTTATATCTACTTAGAGAGAGAGGTGCAGCATGTTTTACAAAGAAGAAAGAGAAGCAAAAATTACAAAGAACATGATTACAGAAGCAAGATTAATCCATGACAAATCCGAGAATATTTTCATTAAATTCTTTCATATGGTGAAGGATAACTGAAATTTCCAAATTATAAATAAGTCGGAGAGTACGGCAATCCACTTGAAATGTCTGGTGTTAGGGCAAAGAAAACGCATGGAAATTTGAATTAAATTTCAAAGTTTCAATGAAACGTCAGACAGATTGCAGAGAGAGAGGGTTTTGTGCCAATTTCCCAAAGTAAAACGAGAAATCCCACGGACCATGGACTGCAGTTGAGGGACACCACCATATGTGTGCTCAGGAGACGTGGTTAGATCCGTTGCATTATTCAAACAAAATGAGGATGAGGATTCCCAAGACTTGGCAGCACGGTGGATGGATAGATGGGACAAGTAGTGTACTGCTGACTGAAATGAGGTAAATGCCTGCATTCTGAAACATTATTTCGTACAGAAATGTTGAGGCCTCAGGCTACTAATACACTTGGTCTGCAATGACGGCCGCATGCTGCAGATGTTTCATAATTATGCTAGCTTTTTGGCCATGCACTCAGGCAATACATTGATTGATTTAACTGCTAGGTATAAATATATATTTTGTATATACCACTTGTCAAAGTCTTTGCCAGCAAGCTCATCGTGCATCTCCTGTCTCCTCTGACTGCTTTGCTCCCTATATTGATCGTCATGAGCAAGGACGTACTTCGACTTATCAAAGCATATTTGAAACACTTCACAATAAATTATGCTTACCTAACTCAACCCTCGGATATACCATGCCAGCCAGGAAAACTCTACTTCTTTTATCTATCACGGGCAGTCCTTTGCAGTCGGTCTAAAGACCCATTTATATTCTAATTTGCAGCTGTTTTTAGTGGGCGAGATGAAGATTTATGTCGAAAAAGGGGAAATAAAACCACTTACAAATCTTGTATACCTAGTTGTTTGCTTGAGAAGAATGAAATGATAAACATGAATTGGGTCAAACAATTTGGGGAGGGAGGCCATGGTGGTCTATCCCTAGAACAACTTCTAATTGGCCACGTACACACATCCAAATCACCTTGAAAATGGTGGCGTTGGAAAACTACGTGGACAAGGGTCGCTGGTATATTCAATTGGAATTAAGTTTCATGGGTTTTGGGACCAATCTCATCGTTTTTCCCATGTACCTCATATCTCACTCAATTTTTTGGATGGACTCTAATACCCAATAGCCATGGATAGCGTCCAAGGTGGCGTTGGAAGACTACGTGGACAAGGGTCGCTGTTCTATTCAATTAGAATTAAGTTTCATGGGTTTTGGGACCAATGTCATCCCTTTTCCCATGTACCTCACATGTCACTCACTTTTTTAGATGGGCTCTGATAACCAATAGCCATGGATAGCTAGCCCCGGTGCATTAAATCTCCACCATGCATTTATCCCTCTTGGTTGCTCATGGTCTCTCCATATTTCACTAGTCATACCTAGTAGCCATGGATATAGGTAGGGTTGGTGCATTAAATCTCCACGACGCGTTCATCCCTCTTGGTTGCTCACGGTCTCCATCGTGCATATCAACTCGACTATCCCCTAAACAACTTCGTTGCTCTATGGTTTTCCTTTCTAGTTTCTTTGTCCATGGAATGCCACTCACACAAATGATTGTGTTTACTCGTTATGGATTATAGTATTTTTTACTAGTATAGATTTATTTTAATCATTTATGATAAAAAATTTTCAAGTGCAAACTTATTTTAGATTGAAAAAAACAATGTTTAATTTTTTATTATTTAATTTGTATTTTTTTTAATGTTATAGAGATTACATAACATGTGCATTGTTAAAGTGGTTTTTTTGTTATTAATATATTTTTAAGTATACCTCAATATTAATTTATATTAAAATATTTTATTCATAACCCAATTAGATATTTTATTCTATACAACATTAGAATATTTTCTTTTAATATGTGTGTGTGTGTGTGTGTTTTTGGATTAATCACATCATTAGGATTCGTTGACCTAATCCTTATTATGTGATTGATCCCTAAGACATTTATCTACAACATAGATTGCAAAAGCCTGAAGAAGAGGTGGAGCTAGGGTTTACTCTACGCATGGCGGTTTTCTGAGTCTCTGCAGGCGAGGCCTGCCATAGGCCACGAGGGTCGAGGGATGTGACGGGCATACCCTCCTTGTCAGTGATCCGCACACACCTGGAATTTTCTGGGCCGGCCATGAACAACGCATTTTGAGGCTAGAAGAGCCTTAGGTTTTAACCGGCGCCAGAATGAAGGTAATGTTTTTTCTCAGCCTTTCTTACCTCGTGACGGGGTTTTTCATCTGAACAGTTGCAGGTTTCTAGCTGTAGCGGTGTCGGGCTAGGGTTTTGTGTAAACCACAGAGATGGGGTTCGATCGTGATTATGTGGATGTAGAGCTGGCGCTGGAAGACTTACTTACTGTCTGGGGTCATGAAGTTTCAGCACAGAATCTTGAACGGTTTTTTCCGAAGTCGACTGTGAAAACAACCTTTCTAAGCAAGGAAGAAGGAGCAGGACCTTTCTCCTCCAGATCTGCACCACTTGAATCGTTCGGTGCTTTGAAGGCTGACCACGTTGCCCTCTCGTGTAGCGGTGGTCTTCTCGGAGGCAAAGGGGTTGGTAGCGACCGCTTCAGCGCTTACGACCCTCTTACCCCCTCATCGAGGCCAAATCTCTCGGTTTTCCCTCCTCTTACCGGAGGTTTAGAAGATGTAGTGGCAAGTTGTGGAATGCATGTGCAGAAAGGGCCAAAAGTGACAAAGGAAATAGGTTGTAAAAGGTTAGATTCTGGTGGGGAGGGTTCTAGGGTCGAAGGTTGTGGTAAAAAGGTTCCGATCTCGTGTCAAAACCTGGCCACAATCCCTGGTTTTTCTACAGACTTTTCGGTACAGGTGGGCTTGGCTCAGCCTCAGAAGGATACCCAGGACGAGGGTGTGGCCCTCGGGTCAGGAAAGGAAAGCCAGTTGAACACCTTCGAGGTAGGCAAAGGGTTTAGTCATCCGGGGGAAGTTGATCCCGGGCTTGTTTCAGCTCCAGAGAAGGATCATATTGACAGGGAACCTTTGGACGAGGGATTGGTGGGTCGAGATACCCGTGCCTTGGAGGATAGGCGACAGGAGTCGCCTGAAGTCGTGGTTGCAGATGCTCAGACGGACCAGGTTTTGGGGGAGGGTGATACGCAGACGGCAGCAGTGGGAGGGAAACGCAAGAAGCAGAACCCAATCAGGAAAAAGGAGTCCCGCCCTAGCTGTGTCCTTGGCGTGGATATCCTCGTAGAAGAAGTGATGGCTGCATCAGATACAAGACTTGTTGGTAGAGTGTGTGGAAGAAAATACTCCATTGATTACATCTGGGACTGGGTGTAGACAAAATGGGCAATCGCCCCGGGCAAACCGGTGGAGATAAAAGTCCTGGACAGAGGATGGTTCACTCTGAGATTTGACCATAAGGACCATGTCAATTAGGTACTTGATCGGAATTGGTGCTTTGGCAAGCGCCCAATACTATTTCGCAGATGGACCCCCATGTTCGATGCCCAACCGAAAAAATGAATGAATCCCCAATCTGGGTAAAATTACCAGGGCTTCCTCTTCGGTTTTGGACTGATTCGGTTTTCACCTCCATCGGGAACACGCTGGGTAAATATTTGGAAGCTGACAAGTCCTTCATTCAATCCAATGATTTCAGCATGACAAGGATTCTCGTAAGCTTCAACCCCAGAGAAGGGCTTGCGGATGCCATGACCCTAAAATACCGAGAATTGGAATTCCTTCAAAAGCTGGACTATGAGAATTTGCCATTCCGTTGCCACAGATGTCACAAATATGGAAATTTAGCCAAAGAATGTCCTTTGGGTCATCGATGCAGAAGAAGCCACTATAAAGTTGCAAGGAAGCCATTGGTTTATCCAGCTCCAGATCCAGGCAAGGCCGACCCGCAGGCACCTATGGAGGCGGACTCTGAGGCTGATATGGAAAATGTGACTCCAAGCGACCCCGTGTAGCAGGCTGGCCCTGGCCCCATCTCCGAGAAATCACCTGCACTGTCTGCCTCTCTGACTCCCACAACAGCTGAGACAGAAGGGGCTTCACAGGCGGGTATGCTTTTCTCTTCCCCTTCTCCCCTTTGTTTTTCTGATTCTATATCTGGCTTGGTATCTTCTGAGCCTGGTCCTTCCAGGCAGCTACAGATGGAGTTCTCTTCCTTAAACTTAAACACCTCTCTTGTTGACAACCTGGTTGTTTCGGTGCCTTCGCCCTCTGAATTTCCTCCCTTTTCCTCTGTCAATCCCCGGGCACCCTGCTGCCCTTTGGTGCCATCCTCCGTCCCCGCTGCCCCCCCTACAACCTGAGATCTCTGGTAAACCGCCCTGGGAAAGGCATTGCTCTTGGAGGTTTAGAGCCGGATCCTGTGCCTATTGGGCCCAGAAAAACGAGAGGTAGAAAATCAGATATTTCAAAGGCACAGCTTAAAGCAAAGATTGACATTATTGATGGAAAACAAAAATCCCTGACTGGGGTGCTTAGAGCAGCAAAGCCACCCCCTGATATTTTGAAATGATTCTTCTCTCCTACAACTGTAGGGGGTTAGCTAGTCAACCCAAGAAACTAGCTTTGAAGGAGTTGGTTAGAGTTCATAGTCCAGACGTTCTTATGCTTCAGGAGACCCTTGGTAAAGGTGAGGATACCATAGCTCTTCTCTCTAAACTGCTTCCTGGCTGGCTTTTTTAGGCCCTTGATGCTAATGGCCGCTCTGGTGGTGTGGTCATCGGTTATAAAGTGGGAAACCTTAGAGAAATTTCTACCTGGGGGTCTGAAAACTCTCTGGCGCTGGAGCTATATTCTAAGGAGCTTTGTCTCCCTCTCCTTATTCTTAATGTATATGGGCCCTGTCAGGAGAGGGAGCATTTTTGTACTTGTTTTTTTCAAAAACCTTTCCTTGCCCACCCTAATATGATCATTGGAGGTGACCTCAATTTCTCTCTGGGGGCCTCGAAATCTTGGGGAGCTAATGCCCGTGCCGATCCTTTAACTGACTTCTTTCTTTCCAAGATTGCCTCTTCTCACCTGGTTGATCTCTCTCTTCTTAAACCTAGACCTACCTGGCGTAATAAAAGAGTGGGGGAAGACTGGGTGGGAAATAAACTGGATCGGTTTCTCTTGGGCGAAGTATTAGCTGAAAAAATTTCTATCTTCCGGCACTGGGTGGGTGAAGGGGGTTTGTTCGATCATTTTCCGATCTTGTTGGAGGCAAAAGGAGGCCTTAAAAAACCGGGGTCCCCCTTTGAGTTTAACTCCTCTTGGCTTTCTGATGACTCTTTCATAGCCCTCTTCCACTCTACTTGGAGAAGGGATGGGCCAGAATTTGGAGAGGGTCTGAGTCGAAGCAAGGCCTTTATGAACAACCTCAAAAGGCTGAAGGTAGCAACCAAAGAATGGGTTATCCAAAAATCTCTAACGGAAGACGAGGAGATGAGGGATATTAATGCAGAACTTGATCTCTTGGAAGCCCCTGAAGGGGGTGGCTATGCCACCATGGAAACTCGAGATAAAATACGGGAACTGGAAGCAGCTATAAGGAAATTACTCCAGGTGAAGGAGGAAAGCTGGTGATTAAAGAGTAGGGCTATCTGGCTCCAAGCTAGGGACGAAAATACAAATTTCTTCCAGAACTATGCCAAAGGAAGGAAAAATCTAAACACAATCTGGGAAATGCCAAAAGTAAAAGGGGTAAAGGAACAGTCTTTCGAAGAGCTTGCCTCTCTTGCGGTAGCCCATTTCAAAGCACTTTTCAGAGCCCCAGAAGAAGCCACCATTGCTGAAGTTATAAGAGTAGCTCAATTCTTTCCAAGATTCATCGATGAGGAAGCGAATGAATGTCTGATGTATCCGGTTTCAAAAGACGAAGTGGAGGTTATCCTTAAGTCGATGCAGAAAGAGAAAAGTCCAGGGCCGGATGGTTGGACAGTGGAATTCTTCCTCCACTTTTTTGATTCGCTTGGTGATGATTTGGCTGCGGTTGTTGAAGAATCTAGGATCTTAGGCTCGGTCTATCAACCTTTTAATGCTACCTTCCTGAACCTCATCCCTAAGTTTGATCACCCTTCCTCCTTTAATGATTTCCGCCCCATCTCTTTGTGTACTTGCTTATACAAGATCATTGCTAAAGTCATTGCCTCCAGGCTAAAACCCTTCCTCTCCAAAAATATTTCAGCTGAACAATTTGGTTTCTTGGATGGTCGAAAAATTCATGAAGCTGTTGGGGTAGCCCAGGAAACTCTCCATAGCATGAAAAAGAGCCAGAAAAAAGGGACCATTATCAAAATTGATCTCTCCAAGGCTTTTGATAGAATCAGCTGGATGTATTTGAGGCTTCTCCTAACGCACCTTGGTTTCAGGTATGATTTTGTAAGATGGATTATAGGGTGTGTCACTTCGACATCGATTGCTGTCCTGATTAATGGTGCAGCTTCAAACTTCTTCAACCCTCAAAGAGGCCTGTGCCAGGGGTGCCCTCTCTCCCCTCTGCTGTTTTTTCTTGCAGCGGAGGGAATTAACTTAATGATCAAAGAGGCAAAGAGACTTGGGGAACTAAAAGGGATAGAAGTTGCGCTCAACCTTTGGGCAACCCACCTTCTCTTTGTTGACGATATCCTCTTGTTTTGTGATGGGAGTCAGGAATATTGCCGCTGTCTGAAAAGGATTTTAGACCTCTTCTTAAAAGCCACTGGTCTGAGTATTAATGATCAGAAATCTACCATAACAACTGCAGGGCTCTCCAATGTAGAAGTGGACAGAATAAAAGAGCTTCTCCCTTTTGAAGTCAAATCTCTCCAGGATCTCTTTAAGTACCTCGACTTATTTCTCAAGCCTGATTCTTATAGGGTACAAGATTGGTCCTGGCTCCTGGAAAAATTTGAGGATAGAATGAACCATTGGAGTTTTAAATGGCTGTCTAGGGCTGGCCGCTTAGTCTTAATCAAATCTGTGGTTATGGCCATCTCGGTTTATTGGGCCAGCCTCATTTGGGTGCCGAAGTGCATCCTGTTGAAGATCAACAAAATCTGTAGCAGATTCTTATGGGCTGACCAGAAGAAGGACTATGTAACTCTGTGGGTCACTTGGGATAAAGTAGCCAGACCAAAATGTTGGGGTGGATGGGGGATAAAGGATTTCTATCCTTTCTCAAGGTCCTTAGCTGCTAAATTAGCTTGGAGACTGATCTCCTTGGATAATCTTTGGACCGCTGTAATTAGGAGAAAGTATATCAATCCAAATTCGCCCCTGGAATGGATTAGACTGCCTAATAAATCCTCAAAAAACTCCTCGGTGGTATGAAAAGCCTTGGTGGCAGTTGTACAAATTATCGAACAAGGGTTGGCATGGAATGTTGGAGATGGAAGATCAGTCAGGCTAGGCAAAGACCCATGGGTGGGCTGCTCGGACTCATTTTCCCTATCTCGAGACCTGATTGAGCATCTTAATAATAGAGGGCTCCTTTTCCTATACCAAATTGCTGACCCTGGTAACTCCTCAATCAGGCGACTGGAGTGGCTCTCTGGGGAGGCTCTTATCTAGAAGAAAGGTGGCAAGAGGAATGGCGGAGTTACAAAGCTGGCCTGTTGAACTCTCACATTTGCATTATTGATAAGCCAGATGAAATAAGATGGGTGCACTCTTAGAAATGTTTCTACTCTCCTAAGTTGGGATATGACTGGCTAATGTCTCAAAAAGGATGGGAGGACCCAAGCTGGTGGGCCAAGCCTCTATGGAAATTGAAAGGGCCAGCCAAATCCCGGTTGTTCTTTTGGTGTATCCTTCAAAAGAAAGTTCCAACATGGGACTTCCTTCAGAAAAGAGGGAAAATTGGTTATGGGTGGTGCTCCCTGTGTAAGGAGAGCGAGGAATCTATCAAGCATATTTTCCTCTCTTGCTCCTTTACAAAAAGCCTTTGGAATGAAATGCCAAGGATGACCAATATCCCCCAAAGATGGGATGGGGAGGAGATTTCCGAAGCCTGGAACAAATGGTGGTAGGATGCTCCCAATGATAAAGTCAGAACGATGCCCTTGTTGGTTGCTTGGGGAATCTGGCTAGCCAAAAACCACTTGATCTTTAAAGACACCTCCTTCCCCATTGCCAGCCTAGCAGCAGAAGGCATGGCTATTTATGAAAATATCCCTTCTCCTTCCTCCTCACCGCACAACAGACCTGTTCAGAGGGAAGAAATAAAGGCTCCATCCCCTGGGCTTACTTTGATGGGGCCTCGGACATTAATAGGAGATGCGGAGCTAGTCTGATTATTTTATTTCCCTATGGGAAATATCTCAAAGCCTATATTGGCCTTGGCACTGGAACAAACAACTTTGCTGAAATTAAAGCTTTACATCTCCTACTTTGTTGGCTTTCTTTGTGCAATGAGCGTGAGGCACAGATTTTTGGTGATTCTTTGAACATAATTAAGTGGACCAATGGCTTGCAACAATGAGGAATTATCTTTTAACTCCTTTTCTTAATGAGATCATTTGTCTTAAAAGGTATTTTACTGAGCTCCATATTTGTCATATTTTCAGGGATCGAAATATAGAAGCAGACAACCTTTCTAAAAAAGGCGTTGAGCAGGCTCTGGGCACATGGAAAGTAGAAGAAGTGGTTGATGGAGTGGCAAGGCAACTTGCTCCTCCAGTTTTTGCATAATATCTGAGCTGTCTACAGCTCCCCTTTACTTTCACTACTGTTTGTTTTTATGTATATTCTACTATATGAAAAAACATTTTCGAACATGAAAAAACTTTAAGACAGGACCTAGCGCTGTTTTCCTCACAAAGGAGGCCTGAGTCCCTGTCCATTTTTGAACCTATATTTTTGTTTCAAACTACCAGGACAATGTCTACTAACTGGCTCATTTTGATACTGTGGCTTTCTCATATCTCTGTTTCGGCTTTTTTCCAAATAGGAAGCCGGGAGATTGGAAAACTACAGGAACTTATTTATCCTAGCGGATATTTTGCCTGGACTATTTTGGGGGAACCTTGGAAATTCCTACAAATAGTTGACTCTGGTTTCTCTGTCTGATAAAAGGGAAACGAAAATGCTCTGCATATGCTATGTAATCTCTCTATATTAATAGATGGTTCGATTTTTTCTGCGGAAAAAGATTGCAAAAGCCTTAGATCTAACACACACATACATACACACATATATATGAAGTTGATATCATGTATTAAAATATTTTTAAAAAATATAAGGTTTAAACAACTTACATATGTTTTTTTACTTCTAATTACATACTTTTTATTTTATTTTATTATAGCCGATATTGCTTTTTATTTTAAGGGGGACGAACATACTTACACATCACCTTCACACTGGGTTGTAGAATGAGCCTCTCGACTCAATAAGGTGGGCAAAACTCATTCATCATTTTTTGGGTTGTTGTAAGGCCTTAGATTTGAATTATTTTTGGTATTTTTGTTGCACAATCACCTTGTTTGTTATTGATTGATGGATGGATATGATAGAAGGTTGACCGCTAGAACATTTTCTAGTTTTGGATGCTCTTGCATGATGGTAAAGTGTACCATGGACATGTCTAGTGCCCTTGTTCACACTGATTGCAACACAGACCTTGGTAGGGAAAACTAGTTGGACATACCAAGAGAAACTTGGAAGGAATCTTAGAAAGGGAAGAAAAGGAGGATTATGGTAGTGAACCATCTAATCCACAAATATTATGAATGATGGAAAATATTCGCATAGAGAGCATGACTAGATTTTATATACATAGGTTATTGGGATATACACAAACCCAAGGAGTTGGAGATTCCACACTTAGGGGTTGTCGTGGAGTGTAGAAGTGAATTTGAGCACAAGCATCCATGGAGCACAAACATGGGACACATTTGTTGGATGCACATGAATTGGACACACATTCCTGGAGCACACAAACATTAGACACACTTCTTGGGTGCACCCTTGTTGGGCACATGACACTTTGGGCATAACATCATTAGACAGGACAGATGCACCATCGACTATAATTGAAGTTGGTGATATGGGTTCTTGGGTCCAATTAGGGTTGGAGTGGCTTGCAAAGTGCTAGATAAATATTATATAAATAATGGATGCTTGAAAGGCGATAAGGTATCCATCATCCATTAATTATTCATGAGGAGTGTGAAGGAGCCTTGTGATTATGCTAAGTTCAAGGGCTGGCACAATAGGGGAGATTACATTGAGTAAATGAGAAGGAGAAGAAGATAAGACATATGGAAAACATGCTTTAGGTGTTGGATTGTCCAAATCTATTGGGAAATAGGTAGGGAAAATTTTAGTGGCAACATTTCACTCATTGGTTAATTTTCACTATTTTTTCCAAAAATAGATTCACTAGTTTCCATTTTTTCTAAATGATTCACCAAAATTTTATATCATAAAATTATTTTACTCTAAAAACACCATAAATTTTTATAAACTATATAAAATCCTTATAAATTTGAATTTTGTAATAAAATATCACCAGACATTTTTGGGTCAAGAGGCACATTCTACAACCAATGAAATTCCATCTATGTTCAATGTAAAATTTACATGTGTATAATAAAAAAAATATTTACTCAATACAAATTAATGTCACCCCAAACAAAAATGAAAATAACTATTTAAATATACAACTAAAAAACAATTAATACAAAAATTACAATTCATTGCTTGATTAATTGGATTTGTTGTGCTCGGGTTCACTAAACTTCTTCACACTCACTCTATTTCCAAGTCTCCTTTGTGTGTATATAAATTTGAAATGATTTCTCTATAAAAACATTTAACAATGAAACAAATGAGATAGTAGAATTCTAAAACTCATTACTTCTTTCTTACAAATTAATAGCTAAGGTAATTCTAAGTTTTATGCTAATATGTGACTTACTTTAGGATTAGGGATTATGGTTTCTCAACTAAAATACGAAGAAATTGTTTTCCTATGATAAAGTTGTTAGAAATGTTGTGTTGTCATTAATGGAAAAGGGTGTCAAAGGTGTTGATATATGATGGAAAAATAAAAGATGATTGCAATGAGAAGAGCATGAATGGAGAAGGTGCAATTACTTTGAAGAAATTTCCAGTACATAAGAACCCCTCAAAGTCTAGAGGAACCAACTTAGATGGAAAGAGGTCTGAAAGAGATTTCTAGTAGTATATGGAAGTTGATAAATGACCTCCTAGATTAGAATATAAGGTCAGTCAAAGCTTAGGAAATACTAAAGTCAAATTTGTAGCTAAAATTAGTAGAGGATATTTGGAACATGGTTAGTTTGCCATTCGACCAGACTTGGTGGAAGTACAGGCGAAAGAACTGGCGGATGGATAGAGTTAATCATCGAGCATGTAAATGGGTAGATTTTACACCACAAAACCCCACCGACACATCATTAGAATTTTGTAGGCCCATGCCTGCTTAATCGTTAGGAGCAAGGGGGGTCTTCAATGGGTGGTTTTCCAAGATCATCGATCACAATATCAACAGTGGAGGATGATAGTGCACAACCACCCCCCTCAAAGCCAAAAACAACATAAGGGGGGATCCACAAACCACTAGTGGGAACAAGTATGACATCGTGCATCTCACGCAGAGGTGGAAAATAGCTAGGATAATGCACAACAAGACTGACAGAGGTGATGACAGGTGGCAGCACAGGTGGAATTGACATAGCCTGGGTGGTGTCAGCATGATGATAATAGTGATGTGGCCCAATTAGAGCATGACATGTGGCAAGTATTTTTGGACGATTAGGGTGGCCAAGTGGGCCATTCCCGAGTGACAACTAGACCACTCACGAGAGGCCACGTCGATTGTATGATGCATCATGACGTCATCCAATTTGGGTGAGTGCTTAGGGACTAAGCCTGAGGTTACAACTCCTTGGTCATATAGGCTATAAGGACAATGTATAAAGCACCAGGGGCTTAAGGTGAAAATATGGCGACATGGACGTTATTGGTGGCATATTTGGTTATTTTGGAAATTTAGCCAAATATAGTGCTAACCAAAATTAGAAATTGTAGATAAACTACAACTAAACTCTAATAAAGTTCCAGAATAAGTAGAAGTAACTCTAAAACAACATTTCAGTGCCTTAAGACTTGGAGAACACATACATATAACTTGACAAAAGCTAAAAATAAGAGATTCATGAAAATATTAAAATCAATAAGTTAACTAAAAAACAAAGAATCTAATTTTATCAGTCAAATATTTTTATAAGCAGAGTCGATTGAACAAGTTTATGCAGAATTGTGGGGGTACATGTGTCAGTTGGGTTGGATTGAGGCTGCTGATGTGGATGGTGGATTTACAAGTAATTAGAGATTGTTGACGGTGTTTGTGGAAATTGATTAAAGAGATAGATATATTTGTTTATGTAATGATTTAGAATTCTTAATTTAAGTATGAAAATTGCATGAACGATGAATCATTGAGGTCAAGCGAATTGTAGCTTGTAGATAAGGGTTTGTAGCTCCTTCCGGTAGCTGCTGGTAAATATTAAGGGGTTGTAGCTCCTTCCACTATTTGATAGTAAATATTTAGGGGTTGAAGCTCTTTTTAGTCGTAGTTGATAAATAAGGGAGTAGTAGCTTCCTACTGGTTGTAGCCAAACAAAATTATAGCAATAAGTAGTAGCTTTCCTTGTGATAAAATTGTAAAATTTTTGAAGAATATTTGTCTCCTATTTGTGTTGTTTATGTTGGTTTATGTCATGCTCATATTATTAATTGTTGAAGTATTTCTTCGTATACTAGTATTCATACACAAGTAAAAGGAAGTTTTAAAATTTCTGCAATATTGATTCACCGCCCCCCTCTTAGTATTGTCCTGGTTTATAACATTTGGTATCATATCCAAGTTGTTTCAAATCGGTTTAACAATTAGAAGAAAGATAGAGGACTATGGAAAACTAGGAAAGAGGATTTACCAATATGTCACCTATGTTCAATGGAACAAACTATGTATTATGGAAAGTAAGGATGAAGACCTATATTCATTCACCTGGACCTGAGGTATGGGATGTTGTGGAAGAAGAATGTCAAAAGCCTCTAGTAGTGATTACTAAAGATCAGAAGATGGAGTTCACATGCAATGCTAAATCCATGAATTTCATGGTTGTTGGCCTACCTAAATCAAAAGTTTTCAAAGCAATTTACTCGACATATGCCAAAGATATCTAGGAAAAGATGAGTAGCTTCTATGAAGGTAACAACAAGGTAAAGCAAGCTAAACTTCAAGGTTTTAGAATGCAATCGAGTCTTTGAATATGCATGGTGATGAATATATTGCAAAGTAATTCTTAAGAGTCGATGAGGTTGTGAACAGCATAAGAGGCATTGATGAGAAATTAGAAGAACCAATAGTAGTTCAAGAAGTGTTGAGACCTCTTTCTGAGAGATTTAGTCCCAAGGTTTTAGCCATTGAAGAGATGACCAATATGAGAAATATCACTCTAGATCAAGTACTAGGCACACTTACTGATTATGAGATGAGAATTTCCAATGACAAGCCTACAACAAAAGAGTCAGTCTTCAAAGTAGATAAGAAGCCCAAGGAAAAGAATTATGATTCATGTTGTGAATCAAATAAAGAAGAAGGAAAGTTTGTGAGGAAGCTCAAGAGAGGCTCAAGAAAATATAAAGGAAAGTTACCTTTTAAGTGCTTTAATTGTGGCAAAGTTGGTTATTATGCTTCAAAGTGTCTTGAAAAGAAGAAGAAGTAATATGATCCTAGAGAAAAATTTAGGAAAGTACAGAAAGTTAGGAAGAAGGCTAAGAAGAGGAGTCTCTATATCCAAGAAGCCAACTCCTTTGAAAGTGAAGTGAGCCAATCCTTAGATGAGGACAAATATGATGAACATCCAAAATAATTCATGCTTATGGATATAGACAATCTGGAAGTGGAAGCTATTACTTTTGATGAAGAAGACGTCAAAGTGAATTTAGAAGGAGAACTGGTAAGTGCACTTGAAGAGATTGAAAGGTTGAGAAATAAAAATAAATTCTAGGAGTTACTGATCAAATAAAATTTTGAAGTTGTTGAACCATTTCTCCTGCAAATTGAAGAAGGTAAGAAGATTAAAAAACCTTTAAATCAACAGTTGAGTGAGAAGAATCAAGCTTGTGAAAGACTAGAGGGTGAAATTTTTTTGCTGAGAAAATAATTAGAAAAGGAAAAAACCTAGCTGAGCTTTAATTAGAAGTTTGGAAAAGAGACTGATAATTTAAATAATTTTTTAGAAGCACAAAGAGTCTCCAAATATCGAATTGTTCATGGATTTGAGGCTGAATCTAACTCAACAACATAATTAAAAGGTAAAAATTCAATCACCTTTGTACCTACAACAAGAGAAGGGACTATGCATCAACAAAAAGACAAAGACAACATGAAAACCAATACCTGGTGTCAGAATGATCACTAGCAACAAATTAAAGGGAGAAACTTTTCACAACATAAGAATAGTGTTGGAAAGGAAAATTGAAATACATAGAAATCAACCTAGCCAATTATTGTTTTCTAGATATGTGTTGAGTCAAATTATATGCTTATAATTTTCCAATCATGAATTGTCAACCTAGGAAGGTAAACTGATGAGATGCAGTGCAAGTATATGCAGGCTGATTACTTCAAGTGTTAATAAATTATACACACATAAACTAATGCTTCTTTCCAATGTGAATACTTGGAAGCAATGGCTATGGAGTGGCATATATCATCCCTCTACAACACTTAGGATTGCTGATATTGATCATGAAAAGATAAAGATCAAATAACAATCAACAACTCATGCTTCCTTCCTATATCAATACTTTGCAACAATGGCTATGGAGTGGCATATATCATCCCTCTACAACACTTGAGTTTGTTGATATTGATGCAGGAAAAGATAAAAGATAAATTGTAATCAAGAATCCGACTTAAAGAGCATGAATACAAACATTGATCAAATGAAAAGAACTCATTGATATAAAGAATTACATCACTTAATCAATTAACAGTTTGCTGCAGGAAATGCAGAAAGAAAGCACTAGCTGTATACAGGAATTATTAAGGCATAAATAAAACAATAATAAAACACACACACTATGCTGCGGGAGTTGTGAGCAAAGGGGGCCCTCCCTCACTCACAACTCCTTCAAAAGTCAAAGAAGCTGCTCAGAAACATAAACATAACATAAACTATTTTATTAATCTAGAATTCACAGTCAAGTACAGTCCAATATCTTGCTATCAACGACAATCTCAACCCAACCCCCTTACAAAGCGAAATACATCTAATTTATACATTTCTCGAAGCTCATATTTGGCTTGAACAAAGTAGATCACTATTCTAAGCCTACAACCAATGATACAGATAAAAATTGACAAGTTTGTTAAGTCTAATCCATAACTGGAAGCATGGATTAGACGATTTTTGTTATGCGACTGAAGTTGTTTCTCCATGTGGGCACGAGAGAAGATCTGGAGGTTTGAGTGGTTGCAAAAGGGGATTCAGAACAATGAATAGGACAACTTCCATATGCAACAAATTCCCTTCAAAACCCATGTCTTTACTTGATCTAGAGATGAGTGGAACATGGTCAACCATTAATCTTGCTGCAGGTAATTGAGAGGGTTGCAGAAAATCGGGGTATCTACAGGAAATCTGGAATGTCTGCAGGAATCTCGGCCGCATGAGCTGTTTGCAGGAATTGCAAAACTGTTCGAATCTTAGCAAATCTACGCACAAGTTCTAGACTAATTAGAGTAGTAATGCCATAAAGACACAACTAGATCAAATAATACTCGAATTTAGATAAAATGACACTTCTTATGATAATTCAACATACCTTAGGCTTATGATACCCTTTTTAGCCAAAACTAGATAACATAGCTAAACTAGGTATAATTAAAGAGTGAAAAGGGTTCAAAAATAAGGGAGGCAAGGTCTAGGATAGGTATCAAAAATGGGTAAAGTTCAGACTCAACAATATGCTGATACATTTCTAGGCTATTGCTTCACCCGCACTAATCATGGACATAAAGAAACATATTTCAAAGTGATTTTATCTTACAGGAAGCTCAGAGTAAGAAGAATAAATCAACAACAAAATAAATTAATTAGAAATAGGAATTGCAAACCCAGGTACAACAAATATTTTCCTCCTTTGAACAATTTGATTCAGTCTTTTAAATGTCAAAATGTTGGGATAGAGCAGCTGATTGCAGACATAAGGATAAGAGGCATGAACTGGTATTGAGAAAATTAGGCAAGAGCCCAAGGACTGGAAAAAAGGGAGAAAAAAAAGCAATGTGATATTGTTTTGTATACTCAAAATGAAGGTATTAATTGGTATGTGGAAAATAGTTGTTCCAGGCACATGCCAAGAGATAGAAGCAATTTCTTGACATGGAAACTAATTGAAAATGGTAATGTAACCTTTGGTAACAATGCACTTGGTAAGATTGTTGGTAAAGGAGATGTGAGTTTCTCAAATGGAAGAGGTAAATCTAAGAATGTATTATATGTTGATGGGTTGAAGCATAAGCTGCTTAGTGTGTCTTAGATGTGTGATCAAGGCTATGATGTGATTTTTAAGGCTAAAAATTTTCAAATCAAGTCTACAAGCACAAGTGAAATAGTGGTTGAAGTTGGGAGAAAAAAAAATAATGTTTATGTTATGAAAGAGAAAATAGAGAGGTATTTCTTGTCAAATATTGTTGAAACTTGGCTGTGGCATAAGAGACTTGGAAATTTCAATTTTGATCAAATAATCAAATTGTGCAAGAAGAATGTTGTGAAGGATTTAACCAGGTTGTCAAAACCAAAGAATACGATTTGCAAGTATTGTCAATTGGGTGAACAAACTCGAGTACCATTTAATTCTAAGGAGAGTGTAACAACCCTAGTAAAAATCGATGTAAAAGAAATATAAGACCATGGTTGATGGGGCACGTATTCCAAGATGAATGGTGGGAAAAACATTCTAGTGGGTGTTTATTTCAGTTTATTATGGCTAAGAAAATGGGAAAAGGAAATGGCAAAGGCTTTGGAAAGGCATGAGACATTTCTTGGCATTTATTTATGAAAATAATGGAAATTAGGAGAAAAGGGAGGTGAAAGGTCACATGTTGCATGTGAGGAGGAAAATTAAGGAAAATAATGGAAAATGAAGAAAGTAGACGCCTCATTAATAAAAAGGATTTTAAGGATTAGGGGGGGAGGCTTGGTCAGTTCAGTTTTGGATTTCTCATTATTCTCTCTCTCTCTCTCTCTCTCGTACTCTTGAGCACTCAGAGTATTCTTGGAGAACTCTTGGAGAGTGTGGCATTTTTGGAGATTTGGATCAAGAAATCAAAGTAAGATAAGGAAAGTGCAAGAGGACATCAAGATCAACATCTACAACGGGTTCTAAGTGTAGGTACCAAGTTGCATGTATGTTTCCTCATCAGTTTTGGCATGCATGGTGTACGCATGTGGATTTTCCTGGCCTTGCCATTTCCTAGACAACCATGGTATTGCAGGTTTATTTCTAGTGATTGTTTTCTGGTTATTTCTCATGATTCCTTTAGTTGTTGGGTTGAGTTATTAGTTCTTGGTGCCTTGGTTGGAAAAACGCTCTGGAGCTCGGCAAACAATTGGTGGGTTGAGTTACTAGTCCTAGAGCCTTGGTTGGAAAAGCACTCTAAAGCCCTTGATGGGTTGAGTTACTAGTCCTTGAGCCTTGGTCAGAAAAACGCTCTAGAGCCCGAGAACAATTGGGGTTGAGTTACTAGTTCCGGAGCATTGGTTGGAACAAACACTCTGGATCCCTGGAGCAGCTTGGGTGGAAACCAATCCATGATGGTTAGCGATGTACGACTGTGAGGTGGAATCATTGGTTTTGGGGTTGAGACAGTTCAGTCTCTGGAGCTATTGTTTGGTTTTTTTTGCTGTGTTTGATAAAGTTCCATATTCATGCTTGGAATATGGCATGGGGTGATTGGCTGAAGTGAGATTTGGCTTAGCCAATATATGGTCGGGTGGAATGTGGAAGTCCCATCTTGGATTGGATTTTACACTCATAAATGAAGAGCTCATTCCTCTGGTGTTCGGTATGAAAATATATTGGTTTATGTATGGATTTATTTCTTGTTATATCCATTGTATTTATGTTGTTTATATGTTGGTTAGAAGCATGAATTTGATCAGTAATGATGTATGGCTCTATCTATGTTTTTGTCTAGAAATGAATACACAATGTGATCTGAATGGAAAATGGCATCCACCCATGGTATTCATCCACCCATGGAATTTACCCATGGTATTGTAATTGGAACTGACCCATGGTATTCATCCACACATGGAATTACCCATGGTATTGTAAGTGATATTGACCCATGGTATCGACCCATGGTATCCACCTATGGTATCTACCCATGGTATTGTAACTCAAAAAAAGGATATAAATAATAAGCCTCACTTTGTAAAAGGATAGATTTTCCACCACAATGTAGCTTCTACATTTATTCTCTGTTTTAATAAAACAAGTTTCTTTGTGGTTTTATTTTCTTTGTGTTCTCTTTTTTTTTTGCCATTCTAATTTTGCAGATCTTGTCAGATCCATTTCAAATTTTTAGATCTTGGGGGCCTCCCCCCCAAGATCTGGATCAGTGGTATTAGATTTAGGTTACGAATCCATGGGAATGAGGGTTTGAAGCATATTTCAGTTTCAATTTTTGGCAGCAATCTTCAGCAAACTCCATGAATTTCTTGGGCGGCGAGTTTGAAGATCAGATCTGAAAATTTTGGTGAAAAATTTACAAAATTGAAGACCTGATCTGGATTCCTTGCAAAAAAACACCCAAATTCAAAAAAAAAATCGATCGAATTGGAGTTCGGATGTGGGAGTTATTGTTGATTTAAAATCATCTATTTTTTTCAGGAATTTTATGACGGCGAGATAGTTCCAGCTTGAATCTAAGAGTCTAGAGTCTCCAGATAGTGGTTTCAAATACATGATAAGATGAAGAATGATCATTCCATTTCCAAAAATAGGTATAATAAATATTCTACGTTATATTGACTGAGTTATGCTCATTTTAAATCCAGAGCAGCATTCGGAGCGGGTTCCCTTTGGAGACGTGCCCTCCCACCCCGCTTTAGTAGGCACCTGCTTCACATTCATCAGTTTCAACATAACAATGTTTGTCTTGGGTTATTTGGAGACGTGCCCTCCCACCCCAAGCTATGTAGGCACCTGCTACTTCATCAACAATAAGCATCACGGTTATGGGTCAACCGCACAAAATCCTTTTCATCGAAGTCCATTTGCTAGGCCGCACACTGTTAGTAATATAGTTGGTCACAAGAATTACAAGGTATCTCTATCCTCAGATCTTCTTTTTTCATGGTTTTGATTCATCCATAAACCCACACTTCATCGAAGTCCATTTTCTAGGCCGCAAACTATCAATATCACAGTTGGTCACAAGCATTACAAGGCATCTCTGTCCTCAGATCTTCATTCATCACAGTTAAGGGTTAACTACAAAAAACCCTTCTCTTCAGTGGCTTTTCATATTCAACAAAGGATTCTCAGGAGGGAACTTCACGTAATGGGGACCATTGCTTCTTAAGGAGGGAGGAATGATCCGAATGGAAAATGGCATCCACCCATGGTATTCATCCACCCATGTTATCCATCCACCCATGGAATTTACCAATGGTATTGTAAATGGAACTAACCCATGGTATTCATCCACACATGGAATTACCCATGGTATTGTAAATGGTATCCACCCATGGTATTGACCCATGGTATCGACCCATGGTATCTACCCATGTTATTGTAACTCAAAAAAAGGCTATAAATAACAAGCCTCACTTTGTAAAAGGACAGATTTGTCCACCACAATGTAGCTTCTACAGTTATTCTCTATTTTAATAAAAAAAAATTCTTTGTGGTTTTATTTGCTTTGTGTTCCTTTTTTTTTTTTTTTTTTTTTTTTTTTTTCTGGCATTCTAATTTTGCAGATCTTGTTAGATCTATTTCAACTTTTTAGATCTTGGGGGCCTCTCCCCAAGATCCGGATCATAATGATCTGAATGGAAAATGGCATCCACCCATGGTATTCATCCACCCATGTTATCCATCCACCCATGGAATTTACCCATGGTATTGTAAATGGAACCTACCCATGGTATTCATCCACACATGGAATTATTCATGGTATTGTAAGTGGTATCCACCCCTGGTATTGACCCGTAGAAGCTACATTGTGGTGGACAAATCTGTCCTTTTACAAAGTGAGGCTTGTTATTTATAGCCTTTTTTTGAGTTACAACACCATGGGCAGATACCATAGGTGGATACCGTGGGTCGATACCAAGGGTCAATACCATGGGTGGATACCACTTACAATACCATGGGTAATTCCATGTGTGGATGAATACCATGGGTCGGTTCCATTTACAATACCATGGGTAAATTCCATGGGTGGATGGATAACATGGGTGGATGAATACCATGGGTGGATGCCATTTCCATTCAGATCACAATGTATATATGGTTAAATGGACTGTATTGTAGCTTATGATTTAGGGGATAAATTATTCTTAGCTATTTGTAGAGTTGTAAAAGACCCTCATGTTTAAATTTGTTGTTTATACCTGTAGATGCAATGCTTGTGACATGTTTGACGAGATTCCTATCATGAATGGGTGGGGTTGAGTGAGTTCCTGATGATGTGATTACTTCCATGTATTTTTTTTAATGTTATTTACCCTCTCTTGAAGTTACAGGAAGTTTTGGGCAGTGACCTTGGCTCAGGGGATGAAAATGTGGCACGAATCGTGGAGCTGTAGACACAATATTGAACTTCTGGGGCCATAACCATGAACTTGACAAGGAAAGCCCACAACTAAGGGTATATAACCCCTTCCTTGCTGTTACATGCCCATGGATAAGCCTCAAATAGGTCAAACATCTATTCCCCATTAGGAAACTGAGCTCTGGAATGTTGGGTTAACTCTTGTGGATGTCAATGGTGTTGTGTAAGGCCTGTTTGTCATGTTTCTGTTGGTTCCACTTCCTCAAAGTCATATAGGATGTTGAATCTCATATTAGTAGCCTCTTGTCACTTGTTTACCCCTATTGGCTAGTTACTTGGGTAGATGTGGGAAGCATGTAGGAAGAGGGTGTTACAGAGTAGTATCAGAGCATGGCTCAACTCTCAGACTGAATTGGTGGTGTGTTGATAATGCATTTATGTTAGTTGCATGAGTGTGTAGTATGCTTGTGGCCTACATGTTATTGTTTCATCCGTATTGTGTTGTCCATGGTGGTGTCACCATGGAATTTTTGATGGTGTTGTTGTCAACATGTTGTCATGAGTGTATGACTGGTTATGTGTTTCTCATGATTTTGCATTGTTTGTTCACGCTTTCTTACATGTTGCTATATGTTGTGTATGCATTTATTGTTTATGCTAGGTCACATATTGGTCATGAATGTGTGTTGTCCGTGTATGATTGCTTATGTGATGCTATAGATGGGACATGCATTGGACGTTTTGAATTGGTTATACATGTCAAGTGGGTGCATATGGTCAACTTTGCATTGGTTTGGTGAAGGTTGTTGTGCATAACGTCATTGTATGAAATTAGGTCATCATGATGATATTAGTATGTTATGATGCTAATGTGTTGGCTAAGATAGAGCAGGAGATGCTGACCATCAAATTGAAGTTTCAACCTTGGATCTCAAGGCAAGAGCATGTCGTCATACATGATTGGATGTTGGGCATGTAGGTATGTAGGTTAAGGATTGTTATATGCATATGGTTATGTGTATTCCTTTCATTATATTGGTGTTATGGTTACATACATTATAGATGCTAGTTTATTAGTGTGGTTATATGTACATGTGTCAGATAGTCATGAATGATAGCAACCTATGGTAGTATGCATTGCTATTTTTGTTTTATGTTAGATAACTTATATGTTGTTGATGAGCATGTTATGGGTCAACTTGTTGTTGTTGTATGATAATTAGGTTACATGTTGTTGATTAACATGGTATATAACTGTTTGTTGTTACATACTAGTGAATTGATGGCTAGGGTTATGACATTTAGGCATGAGATGACCTAATTATGATAATGTGTTGTGTTATGTCTAGACTGAATATGCATATGTGATTGTATGCATGAATGACACTTTATTATGGGTTATTATGTGAACCTGTTAGCTATATATTGTTATGGGTATCATGAACTTAATTAGAATGAGCTGATGTGTTATGATGTTATATCGTGCTAACTAGACTGAGTGTCCAGACAAGATAGCCTCCCCTGAGATGCATTAAGGTATGAGTTTTCTTATGTCGTATACTTGGTGCTTGACTGTTTTGAGTGTTTGATTATATCATCTAGTTGATCTATTTAGCTTGGTATGTTTTCAAGTTGTTTGAATGTTTGATTAATTACATGATATGTGTATATGTGTATGTAAGATTGCATGAAGGAATGATCTTGTTTTAGGATGATTGTACTAATGCATTATGTATTATTATCGATGAATGTGAGTTGATTTGATTATGACATGGTTGTTAGTATTGGTAAAAATTGATTTAAAATTGATAGATATGTTGTCTTGATCTTTGGAACATGTGGCTAGCATATGTGTTCAGTTACAGGTCATCGTTCTTAGCACAACAAGGTAAGGTGACCGATATGATGTTATGTTTATTTATGCACTTACAATTATGTGTATGGCAACATGATGCACAAATTGCATGGAAAAAGAGACTGCCATGAACTATTGAAGAAGGATCAGGTTGAGATTTCCTTTGGATGCATTGTGAACCATGGGGATTGAGTCATGGTGTTGTTTCCAGTCTTGTGCTTTTGGTCTTTTGTGGTTTGTTGCACTTGATTTGCGATCTTGTTTATGTTTGGTGCATAGCTATGCCACTTTGTTTTTGGTATCTTATTGCTATTGGTTTTCCTAGTTTTCTTCTTGTTGTTTCTTGTTCTTGCCTTTTGTTTGAGAGTCTGGGAATTGGTTTGGAAAGAGGAAAGTTAATGGAGCTTGGGGAGAGATGTGTGGTACATAATAGGTAATTTACGAGTTGGATGAAGCACAATGCATGAGTAAGCATAGCGGAAGGTAAGAATATGATAGTCAGTTGGATTGTTTGGGTTCATTGAGGTAAATGGATGGTGGTAGAATAGTCGCGAGAAAGGTAACACAAAAGGTAAATTGAATTGATATGGGGTGTTAGATGCCTTGGCTATGTTTGGAATTGTTTCTCTCAACATTGTGCATGTTGTGCATGAATAAAGGATGTTCTCTTAACCTAGACCTTATGATATCTAGTAATTGTGTTGTGATCATGATTGTGTTGATGTTTATATATGTATACATGTATGTATGTATGTATATCATGTCTGACAGGGTCACCATGGATCATGTTTGTTTGATGCTAAATGTTGATATGTATATATGTGTGTATGTATGTCATTGTCTGACATGATGATGATTGTTTTGTGCTAATGATTATATATGCATGTATATATCTAAGTCAATGTCTGACAAGGCTGTTAGGGATCATTCTTGTGCAGGAATGAATGATTATGTAGGTTAATGGTAGGAAGATTTTACTAGCTATGAGGAATCAAGTGGGAAGAGTAACCCTGACAGATATACAAGGTCGATAGCATATGGTTATGGTTTTATATTATGTGATTATACTATGTATATGTTTATGTTATGGACAAGTAATCTTGAGGGGTCTATCAACAAAGTGAAAGTAGTGTGATCTGCGGCATGCTAAGATAATCATGGAGAAGCAGGGTTTCTTTGTGGGGTCAGGGTGTGGTCTATGAATGTGCAATACTACTATTGTGTATATCTTGTGCATGTTGTATATTCAGTGACTGTACCTATGGCGATGTATATTGTTGCATATGTAGTATTGTGTACATATGATGTTGTATTCTTGTTGTATATATGGTGCTGTGTGTATATTAAATATGCAGTGATAGGTATAGATGGTTTTATGTACATGTGAGATATGCAGTGTTGTGTACATATCGTACCTTTTTCATGTTGGATGTGCAGTGTTGTGTGCATATGGTGTTGTGCGCATGTTGGATATGCGGTGTTGTGTACATATGGTGCTATGTGAATGTTGAATATGTAATGCTATGTACATATGGTATTGTGTGCGTGATGTACATATGGTGCTATGTACATTTGGCGTTGTGTGCATGATTATACATATGGTGTTGTATGCATGTGGTGTTGTGTACATGCTATACATGTGGTGTTGCGTGTAGGTGGTGTCATGTACATGTCATGCATGTGATGTTGTGTATGTTAGTGTCAGTCTTTGCATCTTGTCACCAATGATCAAATGGACTCTTATCATGTCTTAATAGGGTCCCTAAATCAAATTTTTTTCATTTCACTAAGTCTTCAACCAAAATTTTGTCACTTGGCATTAGGTCTAGGACTATTTCCACTCTTTCCAAAATTTTAAATTTCTGGTTCATGACATCAAACAAGTTGAGTGTATCATCATTCAAAGGTTGTCATCATCATTTAAGTAATCTCCATAATGACTCCATTCAGTGAAGAGTCTCCATTAGGTCATTAGGTTTTCAAGGTCACCAAACTGTCATTTAATGCATAAAATCTAGCAATTGGAGGAATGGTAATAGGAAAGTATCTTCAATAAATTTTGATTTCAAATGTAATTAATGTTTTTATATGTAATAATGTTTCTAAGGTTCCAAAGTTGTAGAAAAGGTCCTAAAGTTCAAAAGGCTAAAAGAAAAGATGAATTGGTGATTTGGGTCATCCCTACCTCATTAATTACTAAGACATCAAAAAAAAAATCACAAATGCCTATGGAGGAGCTCAAATAAACTCATTTCTACTCTACATGTCTTTAGATCCCCTTGATATCACTGTGAAAATTAAGAGAAGGTGAAAATTGTGAGAAAGGGAGGGATTTTTTTGTATTTTCAGAGAGTCACCACCCTTCTGCGACCCATCTTCCAGGAACAACCTTTTTGCGACCTTTCTACCGGGCGTGACTCTTTTGTGACCCTTCTGCAAGTGCAACCCTTTCGCGACCCTTCTGCGATCCTTTCACGACCCTTTTGTAGAATTTCGAGGGTTTTGAAATGCAGATTTTCTTCATGGTTTCAGGGAAAAATTCAAAGTTTTTCTGGCTTCCAAAGATTTCTCAAAGATCCATAAAGCTTCTACAAACAATAAGTGATCATCTACACCATATTTTCAAGCAATTTCATCAAGGATAAAGTGGTTTCTTCTCAATTTTTCTCCAACACATCGTTATATTATTTTTTTATTCTCCGTTGTTCAAAGTGAATAACCCTAGCTTTCACTCACCTGCATTATCACTTATCCTTCATGACAACTCTAGCCTACACACTTCATATCACTCACTACCTATTTACCATTGACTTGATTAATCCCTAGCCTTCTACTAAATTTACACTGCACAATTCACAAATTCCTCACCACACCATTTCATCTCATGAAATAAATTTTCAAAATTAATGTCATACTTCCCTTTGTCTCCTCAAAACCTTTGAGGAAACTTCCATACCATCACTACCTTTCCTCTATTTTCAAAACCACTGTGACCTATTATCCAAACCCTAAACTTGGCTAGAGTCTATCCTTCAACAAATTTCATGGAGAGTAAAAGAGAGAGTGAAAATAAAGTGAACAAGGGAGGACATCATTCAAGATTTGAGCCAATCAGTTTGAGTGAAATAAATTCTTCTCCATTTGTTAAATTTTGTTTTATAAATGCTAGTTGTATGAAGTTTTGTGAGATGATCACAAAGGTTGGCTCTTATTTTCCTTTAACCAGCCTCTTTACCCATAATTTTCACATAGACAGAGTTGTCATAGCAGGTGTAGAGTTCAGTGTTTTAGCAGACATTATTTCTTCAGCCACAGGTATTCCAAATTAGGGTGAAAACTGGTTTAAGGGCATGGAATTAAAACTTGATGATTATAAAATGTTCCTAAAACCTAACATCAGAGATGATCCTGAGCATGTTTTTCCTTTCAGATTTCTCCGTGATAAGTATGCCCCTTTGATGAATCTCATTATGAAATATTTACACGTGAAGCGATATTTTATAAATTATAGAGGTATCATGTTAGGTTGCTCATGCACTTAACCTCTACAAGAGCACTTAATTTTTCCAACTATATGTTTATAAGTGTGGTGAAAATGACTGAAAATATTAAGAGCATGGGAAAAACTCATATCACCAATCTATTTCATCATAGCCTAATCAATATTTTGGTTATGCATAAGCTTTTAGAAAACTAGCAAATCACCTGGAAAACCTTCTTGGATAAACTAAAAAATTCTCCTGGTATTAGTCCCACTATTTCCCCTAACAAAACAATGCCATCGGGATCAATGTCTACACAACCAATGGAGCTTGGCTCATCAAGAAAATAGGATGAGGCTACAAAGAGGACTAGGCTTGAGGTTACTCTCACCTATCAGAGAGGTAGGAGGCTTGTGTTTTATCCTCAGAAAGAGGATTGGGCTAAGCCTATTTCATTACAGGGATCACCATCAGCACTACATGAAACATCCATGCATGATGAGGAGGAACATGATTTTGATTTGGTTAACTTGGAGGAACATGATGACCATGAAAAATTGCAGAGGAAAATCAAGGAAAAGGATTCTCAAATCAAAGAGCTCCAATATAACTTAGCAAGGGCTCAATTTATCATTTGATTTATTGAGCAGGAAAACTGTCAATTGAAGACAAATCAATTGATTTTGGAGAAGAGGTTGTTTGAGTAAAAAAAAACATGAAAAGGGAAAAATAGTGGATAAACATGATGAAAATGAACACCAAGTGAAGAGGAAGAGACCAAGAAATATGGGTCTCATCAAAGCACTGCAGAAAGAGAAAGAACAAAACCCTATAGATGAGAAGCTCACTTTTGAGGAGAGGATGGCTAAAGAGATAATGAAGAAAAGGAGTTTTGACTTGAGAAGGTCAACATTCACCTATAAAAGTGCTTGGAGAATGAAAATAGGGATAATAAGATTCACAAACACATGGTTTCCCGCTATCAAACTAGAAATCAGATTGCACAAGTCAAAATTAAGCAATTGAAAAGAGAACTGCAAGAAGTCCAAGACAAGCAAAGGGAGTCAAGAAAAAGGGGCCTAGGAGTGAAATTGATGGCTAAAACACCCTTGTATGTTTAGCCTATCATCCATAGTAGTCAAGGAACAAATTTTGAAAATTTTGGAGAAGTTTGAAATTTTGCAGAAAATGACTCACAAAAGCACCGTTTAGAGGCACGACCCTTTTTCCCTGGGCATCCAAATGAGCTCTTTTCTACATGCATGGATATATATTGATGATAAAATTCCATATGTCAAGTTTTTTTTCCATGACAGCTTCTAATTTTGATGAAAAACTCAGAAAAACTCATCGTTTTCAAGTTTCTGCCACTAAATGTGGATTGGCGCGACGCTTCTCAGTGAGGTTGGAAAAATCAGGTTTTGGAGGCCTTCCCATGGGTATTTTTTGGAACTTGATGTTTCATTGAAAATTAGACACGTGGAGCTACTAGACCTAGATTTCAAAATGAAATTTGGACTCTAAAAGTTAGCCAAAATAAGATCTCAGCTAACGCAACCCTTCTGCAACCCTTATGCTAAATTCCTGTTTGCATGCATGCTAGTGCGACCCTTTTGTTCCTGGTATGACCCATTTGGTATAAATTTTTTTTTGAGAATCGAATGATAGCAGATTAGATATCTTGTAATAAATTTAGTTTATTTTAGGCTTCTTAGTTGGTTTTTGCCTCACTATATGAGGAAATGAGGAGATAAGCTCTCCTAAACTTTGTCCAAAATCATGGAAACTATTTCAACTATCATAGTATTTAGGTGAGGACTCATTAAAGGAGTTTATGATGAGCCTTGAATAGGATTTTGGACCTGATGAGATGTCCTATGTTTCTTTTTCCTATATAAGTCCCATTGTAATCAGTTTCAAAGGTTGGATGCTGTGGAATTTAGCTTGGAACACTAGTGTATTTTTTTTAATTTAGCAGGAACCAATAGATAGAATTCGCAGCTATTGTGGTGGGATTCATGTGGTATGTGTTTTAGCAATTTTTTTTCATATGTTATCATATGTTTGAATGTATTGTACCTTCCATCTTCATTTCCATGTCTTATGTGATGTATTTCTAAGTTTGATAAGTATAATTCATTGATTCAATGCTCTGTTTTGGAGAAGCTTTCACATTTACGTTCATTTTCTTCAGATATAAAAAAATTCGTGATATTCATGCTCATTTTGAAGCCCTTTCAATCTACCATATTCTCCAGATACCTTTAAAGTTTTAAAGTGTGTGCCTACCTTGCCCCATTACATCTCTACAAATATGATTTTCAGAGCCCTGACCTAGTTTTTCCTAGACCAAATTCACCATCCAAAACAAACCTTCAAAAAACAACCAAACCATAATCTACATATCTAGCCTAAAATATCCATGATCCAGTCAATTTTGCTGTGATCTCATTGAGAGAGCCCTCTCAGCCTAGTAGGGCTAGATACTAGGTCAAAGTGGTCTGTGGTTACCTTTGCTGGTCTCCTTCTCAGCCTTCAGAGATTCGGTGGAGTGCTAACATTTTGGCATCGTTACCAAGGATCGAAGTGAAATATATTCCTTGGGTGTACCATAATATCATCGAATTCTAGGCTTGTGGGTGATAAGTCCTAGTCTTCATGAAGGCTGATCTGAAAGTTATAAAGAATCGAGTTGCGGAAACAGAGAACATTCTAGCGTCGAGAAGATACACTAGAACGAATCCAGATCCTCATCCAGCTTCTCCAGGTGAATATCCATAGAAATTTGTTAGGAAGAATAGATCCCAACACTCAGAGTTTCAGTCAAATCCTTCTCCATTGGTAAGATCTTCCTCATTACCTTAAATTTTTTTATCTCTTGAATATATTCCTTTCGATTTGAAATTTGAGTTGCCTCTATTTTGATCAAAGTCGGAAAATTCATTGTATGAGATAGTATTTGACCCATTAAGGCTATCTAAAGTAAAATTATTGTTTGAGGTATTTTTTGATTCCTTGAAACTTGAAGATAGTTTACTTTTTGAAGAATCTAAATCCAAATCAAATTTTGATATAAAAGTCTGGAGTCAATTTGACAGGCTTGAAAAATTAGCTAATCAACTTCAATACACATATGAAAAGGCCATCATCCAATACCAACAAGAATCCTTTTTCATTCTAACACAATCTCAATCAGCTATTACCCCCTCCTCCATCCCTTCTACTTCATTACCTTCTTAGTCTGCCCCTCTCATTTTTACTCCTGCACTACATTCAACAGGATTCATGGTGAGATTTGCACCCCTGGTTCTACTTGGTCAACTTGTACCCTTGACACAAGGCTATGGTCAGAGACTCCCTCTATTTGATGAGAATTCTGAAATTAGTTCCAAACAACACTTAGTCAAAGTAACTGATTTCATGGACCTAGAAGAGATATATGTTGATGATGCCAAGATGAGCATACTTGCCCAAAGATTCTCCAGAGATGTTAAAACTTGGTTACGATCTTTGACTATCCATTCTATAGGAAACCCAGAACAATTGATTGATGCATTCATAGCTCAATGGGGATTAAAGAAGAATCCACTGCAGATTATTTCTAAGTATGACAACTTGAAGAGAAATCCAAACGAGTCAGTTTAGGATTTCACTGCTCATTTCAACCGAGTGTATAAATCAATACAAAATGATATCAAAACTCCTCCAGGTTTGGCTCTCTTGCACTATCCGGATTCCTTTGATATGGATATGGCATACCCAATCTGAGAGATAAGTCCTACAAAACTAGACGATATGTAAAGAAATGCAGTCATTGTGGAAGCAAACTTGTCAGTTAAAAAGTCAAATACAAAGGGTGAGAGAAAGGTAACAATAAAAGAAGAAACATCCACATCCTCTGAGGTAAAATTGGATACTTTTATCATGACAGTGAAAATAATGGTTGATATAATGTCCATCACTGAATGATAGGCAGAAACACAAGTTAGGATTCCTAATTTCCAAGGCCAGCAACAGTAGCCTCAGTTAGGATCAAACAAAGAGAACAAAGGGCTCTTGAGCAGCCATCACAACAACAAATTCAGACACCTTTGTAGAAAAATTATGCTCAAGGAGTTGAAGAAGAAGACGAGATTTTGGAGGAAAATCATTTCTTTACAGTAGATGGCCAACCTGTATTCTTGATGGAGGATGAAGAATATATGGAGAAAACAGATTTTCCTAAAGACAAATATTACATACTTGCTAATGATCATGAGTTGGAGGTTCAGTATGATGATTATTAGTGGGGTTATCTAAATGCACTCAACTCAAAACAGAGGCAATATTAATTGAGAAGTATAGATGTTCTTGTCACTCCTATTCAGAAGAGGGCATCCCAGCAAAAATATACGCAGCCTAAGAAAAATCCTCAAGGTAATCAGAACAAAGGAAAGGAGCCTGCAACTGCAAATCAGATCAAGATAAATCAAGCATCTACAAGCATACCAAGAAAAGAAAAATAAAGTTAGAAGAAGGAAACTACAGAAAAGGACCAGCCCGACAAGAGAGACATCACCATTAAAGAGGTAGATAAGCAGTCCAATATTTTTAGCTTAGAAAATGAAATCTCTAAGTTAAAAGTCTCTATCCCTTTAAATGAGGTTGTAAAAAACAATCAATATAAATATCACATGGCCAAGATGCTGAAAGTAGGTCCTTTGTCTGATATGGTAAATGTTGAAGATGACCAACCTAAACTCATTTTTGGTCCAACCATAGATGGTCAGTTAGAGGATAGTGAAGTTCCCCCATTTTATATGAGTCTGAGAATTCATCAGTGTATCCTTCACAATGCCATGCTTGACTCTAAAGCTTCACATAACCTAATGATGAAGGCGATTATGGAAAAATTGGGCTTGGATATAACTCATCCTTACCATGATCTGTATTCCTTTGATTCTGGTAGAGTAAGTTGTCTTGGTCTCATAAAAGATTTGGTATTTTCCCTTGAGAAAATCCCAAAAAAAATGCCTTGATGGATGTGGTGGTAGCTGATATACCACCACGGTTTGGTATGTTTTTGTCAAGGTCTTGGGGAGCGAAGTTAAGAGGTACTTTACAATTGAATTTCTCTTATGCCACCATCTCAGTTTTTGGACAATTAAGGAAGTTGTACCAGGAAAAAAATATGAAATACATAATTACCAACAAAGAGAAACCCAACAATCATCCTATTAATGTTTTACATGCAGATCTTGAATCATTTATTTTGTTTAATGATAGTGGTTTGAATGATGTAGATATTCAGCTCATAGAAGTAGAAGAAATTCCAAAAATTTCCAACAGTGTTAGAGTAGTTTTGGATGAAAAATAAGGAAATCAACCTAGTTCTTTAGAGCATTCATCAGATAAGTCAGAAAAAGGTTCAGAACGGATTGAAGAAATGGCCTGAAAATATGAGACAAAACAGAACACAGAATTCCAACATCTGGATGATGAGAATGGTCTTTGGACCATGGATTTCGACTGTGCCTTAGGGAAATATTGGGAAGGCATAAGAATTTGGATCCATAGTCCTCTTCATCAACTGGGTAAAGTTCCAAAAAGTGTAAGATTATGTTCATATAAATTGGCTTTTGATTGTTCTAATAATGAGGTTGGGTACGAGGCATTGATCACCAGCCTCAAAATTCTGAAAAAGTTGGGCGCAAAAATAATTTATGTTTTTGGCGACTCCGAGCCTGTGATTAAACAGGTAAAAGGGGAATACCAGGCTAAGCATCCACAAATGAGAGCATATAGAAATTCTATACTTGATATCCTAAATATGTTTCATGAATACACATTTTCAGTAGTACCGAGAAGTCAAAATATTATGGCAGGTTTGCTTGCTACAACATCAAGTAATTTCAAGGTTCCCTTATATTCTAATAAGAAATTTGAAATTAATGTCAAACATCGACTAACTATCCCTGAAAACTTGAGGTATTGGCAAGTGTTTTGGGATGACAAACAAGTGAACAATTTTATGCAAATGAAGGTGAATTTTATAATTCCTTTATTGATGAAGTTTATGATAAATATGATCAAGTCATCGAGGCCACTCTAGTTGATGTATTATAGTTGAAGGATAAAAAAATTCCAAGGGGTCTTGTGCCTTTGAAAGAACTGTTTGATCAGGATGATATTTATAGGAAGCCGACCATGGTTCCTATTGAGAAAGTTATTGAGGATGTGAACATCGGGACAATAGAAAAGCCCAAGATGGTCAAGTTGTCCAAGTCCTTATCTCCAGAGGTAAAAAAAAAATAAATTGATTTGTTGTCTGAATTTTTTGTTGTATTTTCTTGGAAATATGAAGATTTGAAAGTTTATGATAAGAATATCATTCATCATACAATTACGGTCAAGCCTTGCCAAAATTAAGCCCTTCAGACAAAATTTGAGAAGAATCAACCCAAGGTTGTTGCTGTCGATAGAGAAAGAGATGAAATTTTTTTTTCAAAGCTGGTATCATTGTTCCCATCAATTTTTCTAATTGGATGTCAAATTTGGTTCCGGTAAGGAAGAAAACTTGATAAATATGGCTTTGCATTAATTTTAGAAACTTAAATAAGGTGTCTCTGAAGGATAATTATCCCCTTCCCAAGATAGACCATATCTTACAGAGGGTGGTTAGGGCTTCCCGAATGTCACTTATTGATGGATATTCGAGATACAATCAGATTTTAGTTCACAAGAATGACCAAGATAAGACTGCTTTCATGACACCTTGGGGCACATTCAAGTATGCTAAAATTCCATTCAGGCTTAAGAATGGAGAGGCCACATTTCAGCGGGTGATGGAAATAGCCTTTGCAAATTAAAAGGATGTTTTCTTAGTTGTGTATCTTGATGATTTGACCATTTTCTCTCATTCTGATGACAAGCATTTGCATCATTTGAGAATTGTATTTCAGAAATGTAGGAAATTTGGGATTTCACTTAATCCCTAAAAGAGTCTTTTTTCCATCGACAAGGGCAAGATTCTCGGTCATATCATCTGCAAATATGGTATCCAGATTGATCCTTATTATATTGAGGCTATTCAACAAATTGATTTTCCACGCAACAAGAACGAGATTCAAGCTTTCAATGGTAAGATGAACTTCTTGAGAATATTTATTACAAATCTTACCGAGCCTCTTCGAGAGATGACCAACATGCTTAAAACGGAAAATGAGGTAAAGTGGTATGAGGATGCCAAAAAATATTTTAACTTAGTGAATTTTGCCTTAACTACAACTCCTATTTTGATAAGGCCCAATTACTCCATTGATTTCATCATAGTTTCTTTTTCCTCCGAACGTACCTTGGTTGTGGTTTTGGTGCAAACGAAAAATAAGACCAAGCAACCCATTGCATTCTTCAGTCGTACCATCAGGGATGAATCCCTTAGATATAACATAATCGAGAATAAAGCCTTAGCCCTAGTAAAGGCATTGAAGGAATTCCGAGTGTATATCCTTCATTCACATATTCTAGCCTATGTCCCCAATGTAGGAGTGAAGGATGTCCTAATGCAGACTAATATAGAAGGAAAAAGAGGAAAGTTTATAGTAGCTATGTTAGAGTATTACCTCGAGATCAAGCCCACAAAGCTGATCAAAGTTCATGGATTAGCCAAGCTCATGGCTGAATCATATATACATGCCCTTGATATAAACTTCATTTCAATTTGTCCGATGAAAAAGATGATGGTGCCCTCATGTAGGTATCTGATATTTTTCTCTCATCTCCTTGTATTTTGACATTATATATGTTCTTAAGCATCTTAATCCTCCTCTAGGCATGTCTAAAAGTAAGGGTAGGTCATTGAATTTGAAGGCTTCCAAATATTGCATTTTAGATAGCGCTCTTTATTAGAAAGACCCACGATGTGTCTTGTCGAACTGTTTAGTAGAAGATGAAGCCAAAGAGGTAATGAATGATTTCCATAAGGGAGATTGTGGAGGTCACTTGTTTTGGAAAACCACTGCAATAAGGTGTTGAGGGATGAATATTATTGTCCTACTCTTTGTGCAGATTTATATAAAATAGTGATGAGCTTCCATGAATGTCAGACATTTCAAGGTAAAAGGAAGCTTCTCTCGCCGCCTTTGCAACCTATTTCAGTGCAACCACCATTTCAACAGTGGGGCCTTGAATTTATCGGAGAAATTCACCCTACATCATCTACCCAACATAAATGGATTTTAACAACTACCGACTATTTCACCAAATGGATCGAAGCGATCCCAAGAAGGCAAGTTGCAGATTTAGTCATAATTCAATTTTTTGAGACTAACATTTTGTCTCGTTTTGGCTGTCCTCATAAGTTCATTATAGATAATGTGGTTGCATTCAAGTCGAAGAAAATGGTTGAGTTTTGTGACAAGTACAACATTGAATTAGGGCACTCAACCACGTATTATCTGCAAGGTAATGGATTGGTAGAATCTTCTAATAAATATTTGATCAATATCATAAATAAGATGTTGGAGGCAAACATGAAGAGCTGGCATAAGAACCTTGTTAATGCTTTATGGGTGGACGGGGTGAGTAGTAAGAAGTCAATAGGAATGTCTCATTTTCAATTGGTATATGGAGTAGATATTGTTTTCCCTACATCACTTGCAGTCTCAGTTATGAAGTTGTTACAAGAAGCAGGTAGTGAAGAGAATGATGTGCAACGTCGAATCAATCAAATGATCCATCTTAAGCAAACAAGAGATGAGGTCTCTCAGAACACCTCAGAGCTTCATGAAAAGATAAATAAGGTATATGACCGTAAGAAAAAGGAAGATGATTTCAAGATTGGAGATGTGGTCCTCCATTGGGATGCTAGAAATGAGGAAAAAGGGAAGCATGGTAAATTTGAAAACCTGTGGAAAGGACCATACAATATTTCAGCCTCTCACAGAAAACATGCTTTCCTATTGGAAGAAATGAATGGAGAATATTGCTTGGGAGGACCAGTCAATGGTAGGCTCCTTAAGCATTACCTTTTCTGATGCATATTTCTGAAAATTTCTCAATTCCATTGTACATATCAGTTTATTTTTTCTATAAAGTGTGAAGTGGAGAATCATCAGAGCTTGGAGCCTGAAGTGAAGGTCATAAAGTTCCATTGGTTTGCTTCTATTTCCAAAGTTCAGTTAGAGTCAAGTCAGTCTAGTTTTGAGTCAGTTTATTATGTCAAGTTTTCAGTATTCATTTTGGTTTTTAACTTTTGACTCCATGCCCAATGGTTAGGCTACTTGGTCTACAGTGTTCTTGACACCTCCAAGGAGCTGCTATCCCCAGCTGGAGCCAATGTTACTCTCAGTATTTGCATCATGTCACCAGTGATCAAATGGACTCTTATCATGTCTTAATAGGGTCCCTAAATCAATTTTTTTTCATTTCACTAAATATTCAAAAAAAAATTGGTCACTTGGCATTAGGTCTAGGACTGTTTCCACTCTTTCCAAATTTTAAATTGTTGGTTCATGTCATAAAATAAGCTGAGTGTATCATCATTTAGAGGTTGTCATCATCTTCAGTCATATCCATCATGATTCCATTCAATTAAGAGTCTCCATTAGGTCATTAGGGTTTCAAGGTCACCAAACTACCATTTCATGCATAAAATCCAGCAATTGGAGGAGTGGTAATAGGTAAGTATCTTCAATAAATTTTGATTTTAAATGTAATTTATGATTTTATATGTAATAATGTTTCTAAGGTTCGAAAGTTGAAAAAAAGGTCCTATAGTTAAAAAGGCTAAAAGAAAAGATGAATTGGTGAGGTGGGCCATCCTACCTCATTAATTACAAAGACATCAAAATAAAATCATAAAGGCCTATGGAGGAGCTCAATTAAAATCATTTTTACTCTACATGTCTTTAGATGCCCTTGACATCACTGTGAAAATTAAGAGAAGGTGAAATTTGTGAGAGAGGGAGGGTTTTTTTTTCATTTTCAGAGAGTCGCGACCCTTCTGCGACCCATCTTCCAGGCACGACCTTTTCACGACCTTTTTGCTGGGCCTGATCCTTCTGTGGGCATGCCCTTCTGTGACCCTTTCGTGACCCTTCTGCAGAATTTCCAGGGTTTTGAAATACAAAGTTTCTTCATGGTTTCAAGGAAAAATTCATAGTTTTTCTAGCTTCCAAAGATTGTTCAAAGATCCATAAAGCTTCTACAAATAGTAAGTGATCATCTACACCATCTTTTCAAGAAATTTCATCAAGGATAAAGTGGTTTCTTCTCAAGGTTTTCTCCGGCACAATGTTATATTAGTTTTTTGTTCTCCATTGTTCAAAGTGAATAACCCTAGCTTTCACTCACTTACATTATGACTTATCCTCCTTGAAAACCCTAGCCTACACATTTCATATCACTCACTACCTATTTACCATTGACCTCATTAAACCCTAGCCTTCTGCTAAATTTCCACTGCACAATTCACAAATTTCTCACCACACCATTTCATCTCATGAAATAAATTTTCAAAATTAATGTCATACTTCCCTTTGTCTCCTCAAAACCCTTGAGGAAACTTCCATACCATCAATACCTTTCCTCTGTTTTCAAAACCAATGTGACCTATTATCCAAACCCTAAACTTGGTTAGAGTCTATTCTTCAACAAATTTCATGGAGAGTGAAAATAAAGTGCACAAGGGAGAACATCATTCAATATTTGAGCCAATCATACTGAGTGAATGCTTCTCCATTTGTTAAAAGATGTTTTATAAATGCTGGTTGTATGAAGTTTTGTGAGATGATCACAAAGGTTGGCTCTTATGTTCCTTTGACCAGCCTCTTTGCCCATAATTTTCACATAGAAAGAGCTGTCATAACAGGTGTAGAGTTTAGTATTTCAACAGACATTATTTCTTCAGCCACAGGCCTTTCAAATCAGGGTGAAAACTGGTTTAAGGGCATGGAATTACAACTTGATGATTATAAAATGTTGTTAAAACCTAACATCATAGATGATACTGAGCATGTTTTTCCTTTCATATTTCTCTGTGGCAAGTATTCCCCTTTAATGAATATCATTATGAAATATTTTACATGTGAAGGGAGATTTTCTAGGTTATACAGGTATCATGTTAGGTTGTTCACACACTTCACCTCTACAAGAGAACTTAATTTTTCCAACTTTCTATTTTCAAGTGTGGTGAAGATGACTGAAAATATTAATACCAGGGGACAACCTCATATCACCAATATATTTCATCATAGCCTAATCAAGATTTTGGTTATGTATCAGCTTTCAGCGAAGCAAATCACCTAGAAAACCTTCTTGGATAAACTAAAAACTACTCCTAGTATTAGTCCCACTGTTTCTACTAGCAAGACAACACCATCAGGTCAATTTCTACACAACCAATGGAGCTTGGTTCATCAAGAAAACAGGCTGAGGCTTAAAATAGGTCTAGGCCTGAGGTTACTCTCACCTATCATAGAGGAAGGAGGCTTGTGTTTTCTCCTCAGAAAGAGGAAGGGGCCAAGCCTATTTCATTATAGGGATCACCATCAACATTGCATGAGACATCCATGCATTATTAGTAGGAACATGATTTGATTTGGTTGAAATGGAGGACCATGATGAACATGAAAAATTGAAGAGGAAAATCAAATACAAGGATTCTAAAATCAAAGAGCTCCAAGATTACTTAGCAAGAGCTCAATTTATCATCTGATTTCTTGAGCAGGAAAACATTCAATTGAAGACAAAATCAATTGATTTTGGAGAAGAGTTTGTTTGAGTAAAACAAACATGAAAAGGAAAAAGCAGTGGCTAAACATGATGAACATGAACACCAAGTGAAGAGGAAGAGACCAATAACTATGGGTCTCAAGAAAGCACTACGGAAAGAGAAATAACAAAACCCTACATATGAGTAGCTGACTTTTGAGGACAGGATGGCTAAATAGATCAATGAAGAAAAGGAGTTTTGGATTGAAAAGGTAAATATTCACCTATAAAATCTCTTTTAGAGTGAAAAAATGGATAGTATGGTTCAAAAACACATGGTTTCCCACTATCAAACCAGAAATCATATTGCACAAGTCAAATTTAAGCAATTGAAAAGAAAATTGCAAGAAGTCTAAGGCAAGCAAAGAGAGTCAAGAAAAAGGGGTCAAGGAGTGAAATTTATGGCTAAAAAGTCCTTGCATGTTTATCATATCATAAATAGTAATCAAGGAACAAATTTTGAAAATTTTGGAGAAGTTTGAAATTTTTTGAAATTTTGCAGAAAATGACTCACAGAAGTGCCGCGTAGAGTCACAACCCTTTTTCCTTGGGCATAAAAATGATATTTTTTCTACATGTATGGATAAATATTGATGAGAACATGCCATATCTAGATTGGGTTTTCTGTGACAACTTCTAATTTTGATGAAAAACTCAGAAAACCTCACCTTTTTATGCTTTTGCCACAAAATCTGGACTGGCACGACACTTCTATGTGAGGTTGGAAAAATCAGGTTTTGGAGGCCTTCCAGTGGGTTGTTTTTGGAAATTTATGGCTAATTGTAAGGTAGACAAGTGGGGATACTAGAATTACCTTTCAGAATGAAATTTTGACTCCTAAAAGTCAGCCAAAATCAACTCTCAACTGGCGCGACCCTTCTACGACCCTTCTGCTAAATTCCTGTTTTGGTGCATGCTGGTGCGACCCATCTGGTATAAAAACCTTTTTGAGCACTGAATGATAGTAGATTTTATATCTTGTAATAAATTTAGTTTATTTTAGGCTTCTTATTTTTTTTTTTCCTCACTATATGAGGAAATTTGTAATGAAAGAGGAGATAAGCTCTCCTAAACTTTGTCCAAAATCATGGAAATTGTTTCAACTATCCTAGTCTTTAGGTGAGGACTCATAAAAGGAATTTATGATGAGGCTTGAATAGTATTTTCGACCTGATGATATTTCCTATGTTTTATTTTCCTATATAGGGCCCATTGTAATCAGTTTCAAAGGTTGGATGCTGTGGAATTTAGCTTGGAACACTAGTGTATTTTGTGATTTTGGCAGGAACTCATAAACATAATTTGCAGCTATTGTCATGGGATTCATGTGGTATGTGTTTTAGATTTTTTTTTCCTCTATTATCATATGTTTGAATGTATTGTACATTCCATCTTCATTTCCATGTCTTATGTGATTGATTTCTAAGTTTGATAAGCATAATTCATTGATTCAATGCTCTGTTTTGGAGAAGCTTTCACATTTATGTTCATTTCTTCTGATATAAATGAATTCATGATATCCATGCTCATTTTGAAGCCCTATCAATCTAAAATATTCCTTAGAGACCTTTAAAGTGTTAAAGTGTGTGCCTACCTTGCCCCATTACATCTCTTCAAATCTGATTTTCAAAGCCCTAACCTAGTTTTTCCTAGACCTAATTCGACATCCAACATAAACCTTCAAAAAGAAACCCAACCCAAAATTGTATATCTAGCCTAAAATATTCGTGATCCAGTAAATTTGGCTGTGATATCATTGAGAGCCCTCTCAGCCTAATATGGCTAGCGTCTAGGCAAAAGTGGTTTGTTGGTTACCTTTGTTGGTCTCCTTCTTAGCCTTCAGAGATCTGGTGGAGTGCTAACATTGTACTTGTGGTGTCGTGTACATGTCGTGCATGTGGTGTTGTGTATATGTGGTATTTTGTACACATTGTACAGGTAGTGTAGTGTACATTTGACGTTGTGAACACATTGTCCAGGTGGTGCTGTGTACATGTGATGTGGTGCACACGTTGTTCAGGTAGTGTTGTGTACATGTGGTACTGTCTACATGTTGTGCATATGGTACTAATATACATGTGATATTGTGTGCATGTAGTACATGTTGTGTTGAGGGCATGTGGTACTATGTATGTGCATAGTGTAGTTGTGTATCATGACATGTGTATTCGTTGTGTTATACTCTATGTATGTATATGTATTGTGTTGTATTTTCCACTGGGTGTAGGTCTATGTGTTTCATGTCAGTGTAGGAATATGTATTTTTTTGTATAGTACACCAGGTGTAGGTGTATGTGTCATTTGTGAGTGTGGGTGTATGTATTGTATGGTGTTGTATGTCATATGTGTGTGTGCGTGTTGTGATGTACACTGCGTGTATGTGTAGGTGATTGAAGAGAAGGAATTGGGTGCTTTTCGGGTGTGGCAATCGATCTAGTGTGTACAGAAAAAACAAAGTTAGAATTAAGGACCAATGAAGGATAACTATCGATATTTTATTGTAGTTTTATTATGCATATGATCTATGATTCTGACTTATGATGTTTACATGTGATTTATGATGATTTCACGTGATTCATGATTTTAACCTATGATGGTTGTGTTTTGAGCTAACTAGATGTGATGTTTTTAGACATGATGATTTGATCAAACAACCAATTTGACTTGTTGTGACAGGAAGTAAATATGGTTTCAAGTGTATCTTATTAACAAGCTACCAATGTGGTACGATTTTAAGTTATTTCAATTTATTTTGAATCTAATTACAATTATGTGCTTGGTATAGGAAAGTATGTAATTTCCGGTTTGAGATAATTGAAACCGACTGCAAGAAATAGCAACATCAGCGAAAGGAATTGGAACCTGCAACAATATGTTGGTAAAGCACATAAGGAGCAGGGCCATTGTGGGACACTGGTACCCAATAGTGTACATTGATTTCCATGAGCATGCTATTAATGGTATGATGGTTTTGAGGCAGGTATATGCCTTGGTTTTTGTATCTTCCGATGTGAGGAAGCCTTTCCAAGGGATGGATTGTCCGAGATGGGCGTGTCAGTGGAACTTGGAAGGTGTGTGACTTCACAGAAGGAGGTGACCGGATTTCCCGAGAGACTGTTTAGTAGAGAGGGGAAGGTTGGGGATGGATTTGTTTTGGTAATTATAATTATCAGATGGAATCATATGCACATTGGGAATATGCCTTGGAACAATGAGCTGATAACTGATCACTGAGGGTATAGTGGCACAGGTTGTAGTGCTAGACATTAGATGCAACTTTGACTTTGACAATGGATTCTGGACTTCCTAGAAAGGAGGTGAATCCAAGTATCACTTTGAGAGTGGAGGTGTGAGCCTCTGGATTCCCTAGTTGTTGATATGGGCATCATATCCTTTTATATGTTGGTTTAGAAGATGTGCATATGTGTATATTATTGTAAATATTGTATCAAGCTAGTTTATAAATATATATCAATAGTATGGTTATTTGTTCGTTGAAGCAAATGTGCTTAAGTATATGTGGTTATTATTGTAAATACCATAATGATTTATGTCATAAAGCTCCAGTAAATGATATGTTTGTCATGTTTCAATAGTGGTCATTGTAAATACTGCAATGAGTTGTGTTATAAAGCTCCATAGGTAGTATGTTTTACTTTTAGTTGTTTTATGGTTTGTAGGTGCCATTGAACACTGAGGACGATGTTCCCCCAAGGAGGAGGGTTCTGTAACAACTCTAGTAAAAATATATGTACACAAATATATAAGACCACTGTTGATGGGACATGTATTCCAAGCTGAATGGTGGGAAAAACATCCTAGCAAGTGTTCATTTCTTTTTATTATGGCTAAGGAAATTTTCAAAGGCAACGACAAAGGATTTGGAAAGGATTGAGGTATTTATTGGCATTTATTTATGAAAATAATGGAAATTAGGAGAAAAGGAAGGTGAAAGGTCACAGGTTGCATGTGATGAGGAAAATGAAGGAAAATAATGGAAAATGAAGAAAATCGAAGCCTCATTAATAAAAAGGCTTCTTAGGATCAGTGGGGAAGGCTTGGTCAGTTTATTTTTGGATTTATCATTATTCTCTCTCCATCTCTCTCACATACTCTTGAGTACTTAGATCATTCTTGGATCACTCTTGGAGAGTGTGGCATTTTTGGAGATTTATATCAATAAAGAAAAGGAAGAGTAGGAAAGCGCAAGAGGACATCGAGATCAACATCTACAATAGGTTTCAAGTGCGAGTATCAGTTGCATGTATTTTTTCCTCAATAGTTTTGGCATGCATGGTGTATGCATGTGGATTTTCCTGGCTTTGCCATTTCCTAGACAACCATGGTATTATGGGTTTATTTCCATTTATTTTTTTCTGGTTGGTTCTTATGATTCCTTTAGTTGTTGGATTGAGTTATTAGTTCCTGGAGCCTTGGTTGGAAAAATGATCTGGAGCCCTAGGTGGGTTGAATTACTAGTCCTGAAGCCTTGGTTGGACAAACGCTCTGGAGCCCTAGGTGGGTTGAGTTACTAGTCTTGGAGCCTTGGTTGGAAAAATGCTTTGGAGCCCTAGGTGGGTTGAGTTACTATTCCTAGAGCCTTGGTTGGACAAAATATCTAGGGCTTGGGAAAAACTGGGGTTGAGTTACTAGTCCTGGAGCCTTGGTTCGAAGAAACACTCTAGAGCCCTGGAGCATCTTGGGTGGAGACAAATTCGTGATGGTTAGTGATGTACGACCGTGAGCTGGAATCATTGGTTTTGGGCTTGAGACAATTTCTTCTATGGAGCCCTAGTTTGGTGTTGATTTATGTGTTTGATAAAGTCCCACATTTATGCTTGAAATATGGCATATGGGCGATTGGTTGAAGTGAGACTTTTCTCAGCCAATCTATGGCCGGGTGGAATGTGGAAGTCCCATGTCCAGTTGGGTTTTACACTCATAAATGAAGAAATAATTCCTCTGGTATTCGGTATGAAAATGTATTGGTTTATGTATGTATTTATTTTCTATTATATTCATTGTATTTCTATTGTTTATACATTGGTTTTAATCATATATTTGATCATTGCTGATTTATGGCTTTATATATGCTTTTGTATGGAAATGAATACACAATGTATATATGGTCAAATGGACTGTATTGCAGCTTATGATGTAGAGGAGAAATGATTCCTAACTATTTTCAGAGTTGTAAAAGACCCCCATGTTTAAATCTATTTTTTATACTTGTAGATGCAATGTTTGTGACATGTTTGACAAAACTTCTATCATGATTGGATGGGGTCAGGTGAGTTCCTGATGGTGTGATTTATTTCATGTATTTTTAATGTTATTTACCCTCTTCTAAAGTTATATGATGTTCTGGGCAATGAATGGGGCTCAGGGGATGACAATGTGGCACGAATCCCAAAGCTGCAGGCACAATATTGAACTTTTGGATCCATAGCCCTGACATTGACAAGGCAAGCCCATGGCTAAGGGTCTATAACCCATTCCTTTCCCTTACATGCCCACGGATAAGCCTCAAAAAAATAAAAAATCAGTTCCCCCTAAGGGAACATGGCACTGGGAGGTTGGGTTACCTCCTGGGGATGTAAATGGTGGAGTGTAAGGCATGCTTGTCATGTTTCCATTGGTTCCACTTCCTCAAAGTCATATATGAGGGTGAATCTCATATTAGTAGCCTCTCACTACATGTTTATCCCGGTTGGCCGATTAATTGGGTAGAAGTGGGAAGAGAGTGTTATAGAGAGCTCATTATCAAATCCATTCCACTTGGTACATATGAAATTATGTGGACCATCAAGAACCCAATCACCCACACGTAAATTGTACTTCATGCATGTTATTGATGATTTCAATAGGATGATGTGGGTTGCCTTTCTCAGAGAAAAATATGAAGCTTTTGAGAAGTTAAAATATTTCAAACCTATGTTTGAAAATGAAACTAATTGTAAAATCAAAAACATAAGATCTGATAGAGAAGGTGAATTTACTTCAAAAGAGGTTGATGACTATTTAAGAAGCATGGCATTAAGAGGTAGTTCACAATAGTAGAGACTCCACAAAAAAATGGTGTAGCAAAAAGAAAAAATAGATTTGTTCAAAAACTATCTATAGCTATGATGGATGAAAGGAAATTTAAATATTTTGGGTTGAAGCTATTCACACAACAATGGTGATACTTAACAAGGCTCACTTCAGACCAAAAAAAAAATAAAAAAATCCCTATGATTTTTGGTATGGTAGACCTACAATAATCAAAATTTTATAGTTTTTGGAAGTAAGTGTTACATCAAGAGAGGAATGATGACCAACTTGGTAAGTTCGATGCAAGGGCTGATGAAGGTATTTTTCTTGGATATTCTCATAACAAAAAAGGCTATATATGCTATTATTCTTGTATTGTATTGATGAAGGTATTTTTCTTGGATTGTATTGATGTCAAAGTGGATGAATATGTTGAACCTAAAGTCAATCAACCAACAAATTCAAGCTTCCCTGATCTAATCAATTATGATTACAAGGTTGAAGAACCAATATTAGAGGAAGACAATGAAGATCCCTCTAGTCCTCAAGCCAAATATTATTCAAGGTATGTGCAAAAATACCACCCAATAGATCAAATTGTTGGTGATTTAAATATAGGTGACAATAAGGAAGCTGCTCAACCCCTCTATGAAAGCACATGTAGCTATGTTGTCCATGGAGGAACCTAAGGATGTTGAGCAAGCTAGTCAAGATGAAAATTGGTTAAAGGTTATGCATGAAGATTTGGACTAAATCGAGAAAAATCAAACATGGCAACTTGTTCCTAGACCAACATACAAGAATGTCATTGGCACTAAGTGGGTCTTCAAGAATAAGTTGAATGACCATGGCGAAGTGGTCATAAATAAGGAAATATTGGTTTGCAAAGGTGATTCTCAAATTGAAGGTCTGAATTTTGATGAAACTTTTGGTCCTGTTGCTCGATTAGAGGAAATTCAAATGTTTTTGGCATTTTCTGTTTTTAATAAATTTAAGATATATCAAATGGATGTAAAATCTACTTTTCTAAATGGAGAATTGCAGGAAGAAGTTTACAAAGAACAACTAGATGGTTTTTAGCTATTAGTTCAACCTGATTATGTTTGAAAGCTAAAAAAGGCATTACATTTTCTCAAACAAGCTCCTCGGGGTTGGTATTCCAAATTATACAATTACCTATTCAAGTGTCGTTTCAAAAGTGGTGCAACTGATGAAAATTTATATGTTAAATATAATGTTGGAAAATTAATAGTGGTGGTTGTTTATGTTGACGATATTATTTTTTATAGTGATTTAAATTCATTAAAATGCCAATTTGTATTTGATATAAAGGCCGAGCTTGAGGTGTTTATGCTTGGACAACTTTCTTATTTCTTTGGCTTGTAGATTGCATAGACTTCCAAAGGGACTTTTATCTCACAAAGAAAATATCTCATGGAAGTATTGAAGAAGTTTGGCATGGAGGAGTGCTCTTTGGTGAGTACACCAATAGCTACAGGTTGCAAGCTTCAAAATACTGATGAATCACTAGAAGTGGACCATACTTTATAGAAATATGTCATTGGAAACCTTTTATATTTGACAGCTTCAAGACCAAACATTATGCATGAAGTTGGTTTTGTTGGAAGATTACAAGTGACCCATAGACAAAGCCCTCTAATTGTTACACCTTTTTTTTGGTCATCTAACCTATTATCATTAGATGAGCCCAAGTACACCATGTAAGACCAATTTTACCCTAAGTGAAATTGCTTTCACCATGTGAAATAACATTTGTTTATATTGTCTGGTCATATTTAACCCAAAACAAGGAAATTAATTAAATAAATCATTATTTATTTGATTATTTCCCAGGAATGAGTTATTTAAATCATTATTTAAATAATATTCCTAGTTAAATTTGACTAAATCATTTTTAAATAATTAAATAAATCATTATTTATTTAATTATATTCCCACCATCTCCCTAAAGCAATAAATAAATTATTTTTTTATTTATTGTTTATAAATAAAGGAATTGACCCAAGTCAAAAGACCTTTTCCCTCCAACAAATATAATAAAATATTCCTAAAGGGTGGTTCTAGAATTTGATTAATAATATTTTATTCATGCGCCAAGTTCTAGATAACCCTAATATTTTGCTACAAATAGAAGGGTTTTCCCCATTCATTAGTCACCTCGATTGCATTAGATCACTCTGGATCTATTCTTGGTCACCATTTTCCATTGTGAGCTCCCATTGAGTTCTATGTTTGTCTGGGTTTTCTACACCAATAAGAGAGAGGAATTTTAGATCTGAAATGCTGAGGACTTTCAAGAACCCATCCCATTATAGAGAAATCCTGAAACAGTATTTTCTGTTTTCCTTTAGGCCCCTTCTTTTAATATAATATAAAAATTTTCAACACATGTTGTTCTTGTCTTAATTATTTGATGCATGAGGTTTTATATTTACTTTACCGTTAATGTCTTTTATGCTAGATATGGATTTGTGTTATATTATTTGGATCACCTAATTAAAATTCTGTGTAAGATATTGCAAACTAATGATGTTAGTTTACGGTTATGCGAGTTAAAGATATTTTTACAAATAAATATTCATATACTAATAATTGCACCCACACGGTTTTCTGTAATCTACTGCTTTTTATATTTCTCGCATATCCAGCTATTTCTGCACTTAGGGTTTCTCTCCCCTTTTCTGTTTTTCCTATTGTTATGGTGTTTTTCACCCCTAAAACCCTCAAATAGTCAAATTTTTAACTTCCATGTGTTTCTGGCCTTATTGCGTAGGTGACAGACATCAGCCGCAGCTGAGACGACAAATCTTTTTGAAATCTGCCGCCGAGAGACTCAATCTCGCAGCGGTCGTACGATTTTCCAAAATTTCAAAAATCGCGACCGTTCTGAGGCTGCATTTTTTTTCATTTCAAAATTCACATCTGACCGAAACATGCTTTAACCTCGCCACCTGCACTTTTTTCTGCAATTTTCCAGCACTTTTTCTGGGTTTGTCTGAAGCTTCTGTCAGGGTTTTCCAGCATCTGTCTCTGCCTGTTTAGACTTGTTTCTGATATGTTTCACTCAAATAAGTGGGAATATTTCCCCTTAGGGCTCTAGTACCCTCCACTTTTTGTGGGAGAGTTTTTGCTGTTTTCAGAAGTCTGAATTTCTAGGGTTTCAGCCTTATTGCTTTCAGATCTGATACCTCATTTTCAGATCCCTTTAGATCAGCACTCCTCCCTTTCAAATCACCTCATATAGTTTTTTTTGGGTTCATTTCTAGGGCCGCTTTCTTGTCCCTTATATTTTTAGCTGATCTCCTCCTTTTTAGTAGCAACCTTGCCTCTGCCTTTTTGTTGTTCTCTGCACCTCTTTTCAGCAGATTTCTCCTTTAGATCCCCATACCTCCTGAACTTAGATCTATTGGCCTCTTTTTCACGTGCTTTGCTTATTTTTTTCCCTCTTATAGACTAGTTTTGAGAGACTTGCCTTCTTGGGTTAGATTGATGCATTGTTAGCTATTAATTTTCTGTTCTTTTAGTCTCATTTACTGTAGATTTATTTTTAGTTACACAGCAAAATTTTTCTTTACTCTCAAAATGTTTGGGTTTAAACAATTAAAATTAAAGCACGCCACACACTGACCCTAAGGGAATAAGAGCCTGGTTAACACCGCCTGGAAAAGCCTTTAAAATCAATTGAAACTGCACCTCTCTGCCCTTGTTTTGACATTGACCTTAATTGATTTTGCCTCTCCCTGCCCCTGTCGGTTTTCTTCTTCCCGTCATCATTGCGCCTCCAAGGAATTTGTCCCAGAGACTTCTTGGCCTCCACCCTCAGTTTCCAGTTGGTCGACTTCCTCCTTCCTGTCGTCATCGAGTAAGTCCTCCGCTGAGTCAACACTCCGACTCTTCCTCTGATTGTTCGGGTTCTCCCCCTACTCCCGGTTCTCCCCCTATTACCTTCACCATGTCTAGTTCAGGGCCTAGTGCTAGTGGCAACCCCAGTTCTCCTGTTGGGTCCGTTTCTAGTGGAACCACTACAGGACCTACCTCGACTGCCCTGTTGCTCCCTTATATGGCCGGTCTCAGTCTCCCCGACTATAATCAGCTAATCAATGATCCTATTCTCCATGATGTCAGTTGGCCTGCTATGCCAACCAAGCTCCCCTCCGACATTCCCAAGTTCGAGCCTGCCAGGTGAAGATCCCTCCACCATATCCGATCTTTCCTGGTGCTGTAGTCTTCCAAGTCCATTACCGATGATTCCATCCGTCTTCTGGGTTGTTCAACACACGCGCACATCGTTAGTTTCAAGGTATGCTGACCAGCCCACCTCTTCCCACACCACCATACACCCCCGCGCCGCCTATCTATTTCCGCCTTCCCTCGTTACATTTACCCACGAAATTTTGACCGCTTTCCGCCGGGCTCGCTCGCGGCCCCCGCTCATTCGATCAAAGCTAAAGAATGGTGGAGAAGGCACAGTGAGCGCGTGCCGGGCCCCTCACCTCTCACACCGCCTTTCATGGCGGGGACTGGTTCCTTCACTCTCTCTTACCTCCCATTGGAAAATATGTCGCATCCCACTTCCCTTAAACCGAAGAAGCCACCCTCCAAATAGCCTTGAAATATGACCTGATCTACGCTCAGTCTGGTTATGATTATACCGTCCTTCCTGACCTCCCCAGACCTGGTGGCACTAACGCACCGGGGGCACCTCATGCCGTCGATGGTATTGTTGGAGCTTTCTCTCATCCATCCGCTCAACCTCCCATGAACTATGGTTTTCCTGGGGAAGGGGGCACCTCCCCATGCACTTATCCCCGTCCCGGTAGCACGCATCCAGGATCCAGCAAACCTCCTCCATCTGGTACCTCTGATTACCAGATCCTCATGATGAACTCTGACCAACCTGTCACCGTCGACTCCGGTCCCTTCGGGGCGGTCCCGCCTCCCGATACCCCTCGCCCTTGCTCCATCTATCCCGAGTCACCTTCTTCAGGTTCATAGTACCTCTTCGACAACTAATTTAATGGTCCCTAAGGTATCCTCACCAAAGCCGAGGTCCATCGACATCCTCAAGGGGACCCTCGACACCGAAATGCCGCTTCTCGACCGAGCGCCCATTCATATATAGCAGAAAGTGTATAGCCAGCCCAATCTCCTGCCATTTCAATGCTGTAACCCTCTGAAGTCGTAAGCCCCTCTCAAAGGAACAACTCTGTCACATTTACCCGGTGTCATAGATCCCTCAGACCCAATTGATTATTTTCAACGCCCACCGCCCCATTCTTCCCCTCTTCCCCGTCTCCGTAGCTTCAAATCCTAGCCGGTGTCCGAAACGCTAAAATTTCCCGGTGCATCATTGATGAGGGGGCATCCACCTGTGTGATGTCTGCATCGGTTTGGAAACAACTCGGATCTCCTGAGCTGGCCCCTTCCATAATCACCCTTCGTGCATGAGATGGCCATGCCTCCCATCCCCGCCCCACACTGGCCCGCCCACCCTTACAAGACTGCTAGAAGCCGTGGAAGTATTTCCATTTCTTGACTACAACATCCTTTTGGGGCATAGTTACACCTATGACATGTCTGCCGTCCCATCCGCAGCCCACTGCAAGATGTTTTTCCCTCATAATGGAAATATTGTCACCATTGACCAATCGACCTACCATGAACCAAAATCTTAGACCTCCCCTTGTTCACCATATCTACTGTCACTAATAAACCAACTATTGATTCTTTGACCAGTGTTTCCCCTAGCGTCTACAAAGATTCCTCTTTGCCTGGAACTTTTCCTAGTCCTCCCCCTCCTCCTGTCTCTGACCCCAGCCTAGCAAATGTTTACATGATGCAATCGTCTCAGGCTGGCCTTCCACAACCTGCTTTGCCAGTCGCCGAACCCTCAATTCACCCACCCAACCTGCCTGGCCCTTGCCTGGGCCGACTAAACTTTTTTTCCCTGGGGACACCTTCCTATCACACTGCGCACCTGTGAACCTCTCTACCCTCCCGAGTCGGGCCCGTCAGTCTCCACTATATAGTATCCACCCTCCTGGCTACCTCACCGTCTATACCTTTCCTCACTCCTCCGGGATTCTCTTCTTCGCTGTTCCCATCATGGCCAGCCTCTCCTCCCATTCTACCCCAGGCATACCTGGTTGGTACCTTGATCCGCCAGCCCCCACCTTGCCTGGTCAGCCCAAACCTTATATCTCTTTGACCCCGGTTCAATCGGTCCCCATGACTTCGCCCGCTGCAACAGTGCCTCAGTCACCTCAACAGGAACCACCTCCTGTTGCGACCGCTTCGGGTAAGAAGGGAAAAGCTTGTAAGGGGGCATCAAAGGACAAGGCTACCCCAACAAACCCTGCCCCTCCTCGGCCTCCAAAGAATACCATCTAGTGTGCTTTGTGTGACGTTGTTGGCCATGCCACCCATACCTGTCCTGAATTGCTTCATCTCAAGCCCATGGTTAATGTCGCGTTCCCTGAGTCCATGGTCCCGGCAGCCTCTGTTCCTTCCGCGACCACGACCAAGAACTCCAAGACTATTCACACCAACCACCCCTGTGCTTTGTGTGATCTCCATGGCCATTACACCCATCTTTGTCCCTGCCTCGAGGACTTCCGCACCTCCCTAGCCGCAGTCCGCCAATTCGAGGCCAAGCGAAATGAGTCCACATCTCCCCTATTTGCGCATTTTTCTCTAGAAAAACTACCAGACATGACTGCTCCCATTGACATTCCCCCTCCTGATGTCGAGATGACGGAGCCTTTGTCCGCATTTTACCGAGACACAGCCCAGTGACCTCGGGGAACATTCCCTCTGAATCCTCCCCTTTTGTTCCGCTTGACCTTCCTTCAGCGATCACCTTGGGCTCAACATCGGTAGATCCTTTATCTACTTACTCTTCTGTCACCCCTTGTGACGATGCGCATGTGAACCTCTCTTCTCATGATGATGAGTTAGGTAGCTTCGCCGCGTCAGGTGGTCTTTCTTCCACCAGTCACCCCATCTTCTATCACGATGATGACATAAGGAATCATCTCCCCTGACTTTCTCTCTTCCCCCTTACATCGAAACCATGCATTTGAACCACATACACCTTGTGGCCATTACATTATAAACTCATGTGTTTGGGGCACCTATATTTGATATTTAGAGACCAGAGAAGTCTCTCTCCACAACTCCTGTGTATCCGGGCCGGCCAACTCTCAGACGAGTCTTTCTTCCACACTTAGAAGAACCTCTAGAGTCCCATACCACTTCAGATCACTCTCGGGATGATACCCCTTATCTTTCCTTCATTTTACATTCGCAACCCAGTCTTTTAGACATTGTTGTTGACCAACCTATAGGTTTTCTAGGAGAGTACCAGTTCATTATCTCCAAATCCTGTCTTTGGGATAGTGACACCAGGTATGCCAACCCAAAAAATTAAAGTCCATTTGATTCATATATGCAGTACTAAAAGAGATTGGTAATCCTCCATTTCTTTTCTCAAGCTGCATAACCATAACGAAAAAAAATGGTGCACCACATCATTAAAATGTGTTTAGATCCCCTTTTTCCTAAATACATTTTGGCATAACCACAACATTCTTGGGGGCACCTAGGCCCCTCAACCATACAAATCCCAGATCTTAAAATATATCATTAAACCCCATTTCGACAGTCGCATAATTTTATTTGTCATTTCTCGGATAGTTTGAAGTCATTTAGTACTTACCTGTGTCGTAGCACAGACCCCAAAAAGTGTGACCTGGCCTGTTCATGAGCTCTAGGTACCTGTTAGTTTTTAGTACCTTAATACTTCACCAGGACCCATTGTGTCCATGAAGTGTCTATTCACCTCTCCTCCAACTTGAATTTCCTCACTTACAACACTTGTACTGGGGGCACCACTTTTACTCCTTACTTGTCCTTGTTCGTGTTGATTTTCGTCATGAGATACCATATTGTACTCATGTTTTTTATGGTCCCCCATTGGACCTTTACTGTGTGGCAGCACCATCGAGTCACCCTTGTTTAGAGCATCTGAGTTGAGTCATCATCACATTCATGGAATCTATCCCGAGTCCCTTTGTATCCCACTATAGCCCTCCATCCTTCATTTCTTGGTCCCTCTCTCGTGTCGCACATTATGGCCTTCAGTCCCACTGTCCCCTATCCCTCATGATATTTTGTCAGTCATTGCCAAGCCATTCATGCCCTTTATGCTCTAACAAGGGAAGTCGTCCATCTGCTACTCGGTATCCCCCGTTTCATCATCATCATTAGTGTCCGTCTGTTATTCGCTCTACTATTTTCTCCCGTGCCTTAGTTGGGGTTCCCTTATCACCTCACCTATGCTAGACCTACTTCTTTCGACATCAGCTCATTTACTCCAGAAGCCAGGTCTGGGGGGCAGTGTACCTTGGTTCAAGCTCAACACATGATCAGATCTACATTCGTAGTCCAATGATGAACAACACCCTTACAGGGATTCCTGTGGCAGTGAATTATCCCAACCCCGAGTGGGGGTGGGCCTGGCAGTGCAGCCCCCCACATGCCCGGATGACTTCTTCATTTTAGCCCTTGATGCAGCTCTTCCCATTTGATGATATTGGCCTCAGCTGCTTGCAGCGCCTCTTCAATTTTCATGTATCAGTCATATTTTGCGAGCTCTTCCCCATGTGTAGGGGGCATTTGGTCGTATTTGTATCTCATGTACCAAAAATATTTTTGTATAAGTCCTGACGATTATTCCAGGTATAGCATGTATGTGGGATCCATCATTCTATCTTTCTAGCTCCTATTTAAGACAACATATTCTTCATGGTTTGGTTCCTTGTTTATTGGACTTCCTATTCTTTGTACTTTGTCTCGGCGGGCATAGGTATGCCTCCCCCGCCGCCTTTAGCACAGGTACCACTTCATAAACTAGAGACTTGTTGCACCTGTAAGTCTCGTCTCCTCAGGGTCTAGTCCTTTAGCACATCAGACAACATTACACTTCTCTCTCTCACTTCCCTTTTGATGTCTAGTGATTGAGTTCTTACAACGGATTACACAGTAACATTTCTTCTCCTAACATCTTTACATGTTTAGGGTAATTCATATATAATTTTTTTTTTTTAATTATCTAACCATACAATTATCATTAGATGGACCCAAGTACACTATGTAAGACCAATTTTACCCTAAGTAAAATTTCTTTCACTATGTGAAATAACATTTTATATTTCCTAGCCGTATTTAATCCAAAACAAGGAAATTAATTAGATAAATCATTATTTATCTTATTATTTCCTAAAGAGTAGTTATTTAAACCTTATTTAAATAATATTCTTTGTTAAATATGACTAAATCACCCATAAATAATTAAATAAATCATTATTTATTTGATTATTACTCAACCACATCCTTAAAATGATAAATAAATCATTTATTTATTATTTACAAATAAAGGGATTTGACCCAAGTCAAATTCCTTTTCCCTCCAACAAATATAATAAAATATTCCATAAAGGGTGGTTCTAGAATTTGATTAATAATATTTTATTCATGCGCCAAGTTCTAGATAACCCTAATATTTTGTTATAAATAGAAGGGTTTTCCCCATTCATTAGTCACCTCGATTGCATTAGATCACTCTGGATCTATTCTTGGTCACCATTTTCCATTGTGAGCTCCCATTGAGTTCTATGTTTGTCTGGGTTTTCTACACCAATCAGAGAGAGGAATTTTAGATCTGAAACGCTGAGGACTTTCAAGAACCCATCCCATTGAGGAGAACCGGAAAACACCTTTCTTGTTTTCCTCTCAGGTGACCCCTTTTCAATATAATATAAAAATTCTTTCAAATACATTGTTCTTGTCTTGTCTATTGGATGCATGGAGCCATATTTTACTTTACCTGCTTAATGTATTTTATGCTTAGATCTGGATTTGTGCAGCATTATTTGGATCACCTAATTGCAGATTTAAAGATATTTGGCAACCATAATCGATGTTAGGGCTAATTGTTATGCGTAGCTAAAGTGATCTTTTACGATGAAAGATTCATACTAACACTTCTAGGAGCTAAGAGGTAAAGGAAATTAAAACCTAATTTATGAGAGAGAGGAGCCATGGCGGAAAAAGCCTGAAGCCTTACTGTATTTGATTTCACTCACTCAAAATAATGAGAATGGTACAATATTAATACGTCAAGGGTATGTCTCAATATAATGCATCTATCTTTGAAACTCAATCACTTTGGTTGAGTAAATATCTCAACCACACACTAATATAGGAGCATAATTATATGGGGAGAATCTCTCAGCCAACTAGACATAAACAAACTCCCAAGTTTGAGGAACAATGACATTCTAGAATAAATAAGTACAAAATCCAAGATTTACAATTTTAATTATTTTGAATATTTTTGAATTATTGATTGTTTTTATGTGAGAGTGAGGTTAACATTCCTCCCCTCAATCATAAGTCCAAAGTAAGAACCTAGTACCATATCCAAATCCTCAATGAAGAATTGCCTGAAAAATGACCAAAAATAGATGCCGAAAACTCCAATATGAAGAAAACAAACCAAGAAAATTTGAATTTTAGATTCCTAATTTCTTTCCCACTGGAAAATTTGACGATGCCTACTGAATTATTTTTTGATGTTGTCGAAACTTCCCACTAGCTGATTTTGATGACGTCTTCCAATGACATATTTTTTTCGAAACTTTTAGTCTAACAACCACCTTCAATTCCATTATCATTTCCCCCCTTTTTCAACTGAAAGGAGAAACCATCATCTGCATTTGATTGTTGAACTCCCCCCCTTAAGGTGTAGGAGATCTTCTCTTTCAGGAAAATTTATATTTACCTCTACCTTAAGTAGATTCTAGGACTTATGCAGTTTCTTCATTTCTAGATTCCATCTCCAAGGGTTTATCCAACCAAAATTTACTGTCACTTTACTCTGCATTCGAAATTTCTCAAAGAGATGATTTTTCTTGCCACAATGGTGACAAGGATGGAGGTCAAAACATTTACTGTCCATATTACCATTTCTCTTACAATGGTTACACTTAACAAGATTCTGAGTATTTTCTAGAAAACCTGCGCTTACAAACTAAATTGGTTTGGAGAAATCTGGAACGTAAAAAATGTTTTCTTTGTTGCATCCCAAGCCATGTCGATCTTTGTTGAAAGAAATTTATTCCCAATGTATGATTACATGCTTGGAATCACCATTTATTTGTTCTTCTTCACACCTTCTACTGCTATTGATATTCTGTGCTGGATTCATTAAGTCATCTGTATCACACGTTGCATCAAACTTTTCAATTGGATCTTCGTTACTACTAGTTTCATCATTTAGTAGCACAACTTGCTGGATGAGACCATCTGTGTCACAACTTACATCAACATGACGAATGAGGTCATCTGTATTACAAATTGCATTTGTTTTTTGGATGAGGTATTTTGTGTCACACACTACATCTATCTTTTCTGTACATCGTGCATCAAGTAGATCTTGTTTTTCACTCAATTTTATCTAGAGTGCATTAATTATTTTTTCTTTCATATCTATTTCATTTTGAAGATCATTTGTTTCTTCTAATGTGATAGTCATTTGATTAATTATGTATTTATTTTTATTTAACTTCCACTCAAGTATGATTTTGTTGTGAAATTCATAATTACACTATTTCAATTCCTTAATTTCTAGCTTTTCACTTTGAAGACGTTTTCCTCCTTTACCCATTTTGGCCTTTAACACGCTTTCTTGTATTCACTCGCTTTATTATGACTCTCGCTTGTTTTCATGATCTCTTGATTTTTTCTTCAATAGGATGAGGGTGTTGGATACCACCGAAAATGCACCCAAATCAATGACTTCTTCTTTGACTGTTAAGAACTCAACCTCGATCAATTTTTCTTAATGATTAGTTTAGGGTGTTGGGCTCCACCAATCATGCACCCAATTACAATCAATGACTCTTAGGTTGACCTTGACTTTGACTTCCATCCTTTCTTGAACTTAATACATTTATAAACTCACTTGAAATTTTGACTTCAAACTTGATTTCATAACCATGATCTTCTTCAAACTCATATTAGACTTTGTGACTCTCTTGACGTAATTGTCCCCTATCAATTTGACTTAATAATTTAACAACGCTTGGGTGTCGGGTTCAACCAAGAATGTACCCTTCTTATTACAACAAAAACTTCACTCAACACGTCAAAATGACTTTTAAAACCCCTCGAATTTCAAATATAAAAAATCACTATTCCAAATATAACAAAAGAAAATCAACTCTATCACTCCTTAACTACTTATCTACTTATCAAACCAATATTAAAAAATTCAACTTTATCACTTTATTAATAAAATTTATTTTTTTTAATTTCTTTTAAACTGCCATTTAAAATAAATTTTTGAAGCCCGGTGAATTAAAAAGTGAATTTTATGGAGTCACTTAAAAAATGAATGAAGCTCCTTTTTGAAAGGTCAAAGCACACTTTAATTCATAAAGCGCACCTTAAAATGAATTTCATATAGAAAACATGAAAATATTTCAACACATTCACTTGTCATCAAATGGCGTCCATGTTGGAGATTTTTCACTCCACACCAGTGCGAAAGGAGTCCGCGTGAATTCTTTTCACCACATTCCAATGAGAAAGGAGTTTGTGTGGATGCTTTTCTAGATCTCAACCTGGAAGTGCTGGAAACAAAACCAACCTTGAAGCGATCACATAGGTTCTTATTGAGCGAGTGGTCTGCAAGTGTGGGACTGGTAGCGTGGAGCCAAATTTCTTGAACACTGCTGAAACGCTGGTTGGATCCTCCTATACGCAGGTTTTTTTGCATTCTACAGGTGCATATTGCTCCACTAATGAAATAAAATCTTAAATGGTCTTCCTCTAGCGCAGATCTTTGGCGCTTGTTCTTCCCTCATGTCGGTCCACACATGTTTTTTGGTCTCTTTAATGATGATTCTCCAACGTAGGTTTTGCAGTAGGCTCTAACATTTTTTTTCTTCATGTTGCTTCTTTTCAGCACTTCCATGAAGATCCACATATTTTTTTTTTTACGCAAAGAAATCTGTTCCCTTTTCTTCTAGATTTTGATTGGGCATATCGTGTAGATTCATTTAATGAGATTTTATTGCATGTGGACTGAAAATTCATATCGATGCAGACGCTTTGAATGTTTGCATGAGTGCTCTCTTTTAAAATTTCAGAATACGATCAATATTCAAATTGCAAGATTTTCCAATGAATTTTATCTTCTCTGTTTTCAAATGCAACATTTCATTAGACAATGCAACCTCTAGAACACAAGGATTTGATCTCTAAGGATTTTACTTTCATTACCAAGACCCCTTATCAATCTTGATTCCACCATATAAATTTATTGTCACTATTCACATACAAGAATGATGACACAAACTAGATCTTGCTAACGATACACTTTGGGCGCTATTTCCTTCAACGCAGATGAGGAAAAAAAAAATTTCTGCTGTTATGACGCCTTTCATCTAACATCAAAATTTAGTTTCTTTATACATGAATTGTTTCCTGGTTTAGGAAATTCGTATATTTTAAAATATCATCAATTAAACAATGATAAAGATCTTCTACGCTTCAACACAACATTCAAATGTACAACAAATATGTTTCACCAGATCTCGAATGTGTCTTTTTCAAGTGCTACAGGCTGGAGAACTCTCAAAATTCATTGGAATATGTTGCGCTCATCTTCAACATCAATGTTCCAATCCAAAAAAATAATCCGTTGTAGATCCATGTGGTGAGCTCTGGTATTGCACCAAGAGTGCTGCAACTCCCAGGGGCTTCCCTACTTTACTTTATCAACCTGGGGTTCATACAAAATTTGAGGTGACAGTGCTATATACACGTCAGATGCATTATGTTCATGTCATCCTCTTCCGCTTTACGAAAGGGTGATATTTCTAATGGTTCTTAGTGAAGTCTGTCACACTTCAATGAAACTAAACTAAATTGAAGAAAGGAAATGACAAAAGGAAAGTAAATTAAATTGCATAAAAAAAATGACATGAATGAAGCTAATCTAAGTTGCAGAAAGGGAAATGAATGAAAAGAAACTAAGCTATATTGCTGAAAAGGAATGGCATGAATAAAACTAGTTCTAAACCACACTTAACTTATCCTATGATCTATCTACCATGCTACCATGCTTCTAACCATGCAACTATTCATGATCTAACTAAATTTTAAAAGGTGTTGCTTGCACTTTTGGGAAAAAAGGGCTAAAAGAGGCTAATTGAGGGCTTAGCACATGAAACGGGGCTTAGAAATGGAAAGCGGAGGTTAAAACCTTATAAAACCTTATAATATGTCAAAAATGGCTTTGGAGCGGAAATAAATGGAAATATGCAACGGTGGAGATGAGATGGAGGAGAAAGTTGCAATATGTGATATCGCAATCACAACTTCAAAAAATTGGAGAAGTAAGAGTTAAGGAAAGAGACGAGAAACACGATTTGCGATGCAGAGTGGTGACGTGGAGGCAAGGCCGATATCGCAATCAACAGAACGAGCGGTAAGTGTAAAGGAAACAGGGGAATGGTGCGATTTGCGATATCACAAGATCACAATCAGCAACGATGAGCATTAAGTCTTAAAGAAAAGGGAAAAGAGTTGTGAAGTGCAGTTGCAATGTGGGAATTGCGGTAAGTGGGAAAGGAAACGGGACAAAAGTTGCGATCCATGATATGCGATGTCGCAATATCGCGATCGGCAAGAAGAGTGGTAAGTGTTAACAGGAACGATGTAAACAATGCAAAGTGCAAAATGCGAAGTATGGTTGCGGGGATTTCGAGGAGGAAAGGTGGAAGACGAGTGTCGATGGTTTTTTCAAGCATTTAGCATTAAAAAGGTAAAGGCAACCGTGAATAATAAAAGCAAAGGAATAAGGCTTGAAGGGCTTAAGTGCGTTAGGTAAGTATAGCGTTAAAATGAGAGGAAAAGGAGGGGAATGGAGGCGTAAGGGAAATGCTCAGAAGTGAAACACACCTACAGATTCATGCATGAGAAAAATAAAGAAATGCGTGATAAAATAGTGAAAGAAAGGCTTGGACTCGGTAATACAAATTCTTCCCAAAACTCAAACAGAAAGAAATTTTGGCATGTGGAAAGGTCTACCCTGCTCGAACTCTATTGACAGAGATGAGAGGGGGGACTTGACCACAGTTTTTGGAGTTTTTTCTCTATTTACTATGCATAAGAAATTAAAAACCATAGCAGCACAAAAACTAAATAGTAATGAAACTTATCAGAAGCAGATCTAACTTAAATGGCAGAAGAAAAAATAGCTAAATGATAGAAAGGAAAGAATGACAACACCAGAGAAGTTGAGGCACATGGGTTGGGCCCTAACCCATGAGCCCGACTCTCTCGAAATAGATCAATAGAAAGTCATGTGAATACTCATTTCATTAAGAATACAATATTATTACATCCTGAAGATCTTAACATCAAAAGCCTAATAGCTTGCAGCAAAATTTTTGAACGGAATCGAAGAATAAAATGGAATCGACTAGAATCAACCCACTAGATAACTAAATAAATCCTTCTTAGCTCTATCTCTGCTCTATTTATTCTACAGGGCAACTACCAACATATCCCTTGAAAATGGTGATTTTTTCCACTTTGACTCCAAGTAAACATAGATTGAGTTCCCTTCGTCTTCAGTTTCTTGGCTGCCTCTTGGAATTTGATTTGCTAGGGACTCCAAGTGAAGTATGGCTTGAGTGCACTTGGTCTTGAGTTGCTTGGATGCCTCTGGAATTCGAATTTCTAGAGGGGGATCTCATGAGGATCCTTTGGCTGCCTTTGAGAGTTAAGGAGGGAGGACAATCCCCTTGAATCTCTCCAAGATTTCTCCCTAATTTCCTAATGTTGTGCTCATTTACTCTCCAATCCTGATATTCCGATGGCAGGGAGCAAGTCCCTAAATCATCTCTTTCTCCAAATATGTATAATATGCCAAATATTCTCATAATATTCTACAAAAATAATCAATATTAGGAAAAGATATGTAACTACCTTTAATCCTTACTAAGAACATATTAAATCATAAGAAAACATTATTAAGTGTAGAAGAAGAGATTTAATGTATCCTTTTATGTGCATAAGGAAGGTAGATGGGCCTAGGAAAGGTTATATGGGTCATATTTTATGTCTAATTTAGAGGCCCATCACCTTGCCGCTCTATGATCCACATAGCTCTGTGATATGTACGATATGACACTAAAATTTTTAATGGCAGAAGGGGATATTTGCAGCTTCCATCGAACTTCTACGCACTCCTTATTCCAGGCAACAATAGAGATAACCATGATTGATTCTCAACTCCATGGATTCTATTCTACGTGGTTGCCTTTAGCCCCAATGTACAAAATCTCTGAAGCCTTTCAATTAAAATCCAATTCCTCTCAACAATGATCGCACACATAGCAAATAATGATTGACATACACATTCACGCTCATGTCAAGAGTTCTATGCAGATTGCATGAATTCAAACAACACATAATTAATTCTTTAAAAGCCTCACATATACCCAAAATATCCTTGCTTTGATACCAAAAAAAGGAATTTAAAAACTAATGAAAAACTAATTTATGAGAGATAGGAGCCATGGCAGAAAAGGCATGAAGCCTTAATGTATTGAATTTCACTCACTCAAAATAATTAGAATGGTATAATATTAATACATCAAGAGTATGTCTCAAGATAGTGCATCTATCTTGGACACTCAATCACTTTGGTTGAGTAAATATCTCAACCACACATATAGGAGCCTAACTAGTTGGAGAGAATCTCTCAACCAACTAGTCATAAACAAGCTCTCAAGTTTGAGGAACAATGACATTCTAGAATAGATAAGTAGGAATTAATCCAATATTTACAATTTTAATTATTTTGAATATTTTGGACTGATTGATTGTTTTTATGTGAGAGTGAGGCTAACAAGAGGATTATTAGATATCTTAGAGCCACAATGGACTATGGATTGTGGTACCCAAGAGGTAAATATTTTTCACTAACTGTTTTTACCTATGTTGATTGAGCAGGTGATGTAGATGATTGAAAGAGCACTAGCGGTGGTGCTTTATTTCTTACACAATATCTAGTTTCATAGTTGAGCAAGAAGCAAGCTTAAATCTCACCATCTACAACTGAAGAAAAATATATTGCAACATATTCTTGTTGCACTTAACTATTGTGGATGATGCAAACTCTGGAATATGTACAAGTGTTTTATGATCAACCTATTCCTATTATTTGTGACAACAAAAGTTCCGTCAACAAGTCAAATATTCTTGTTTTTCAATCCAAGACAAAGCATATTCCAATCAAGTAACATTTATTGAGAGAGCAAGTTTCCAATCACATTTTGAAGCTGGAGTATGTACCCACAAAAGAGCATGTTGTTGAAATTTTCACCAAACCGCTTCCAAGAGATCAGTTTGAGTACTTAAGGCATATATTAGGAGTTGTTTCTCTTTCCTCCCTCCACTAGATTTTCCTTTAGGAGGAGGAAAGGAAGCCAATATAAATTTTTCATATTGGATAAAATTGTCAAGTCCAAAGGATAAACATGAAAGAGGGAGATTAATGATAGGGGGAGCATGTTGGTGTCTTTTCTATTGATATCAAAGGGGGAGAAGTATTGTTGATTAAAAAAAATATAGAGGTATCTCCAAAAACAAAAGTCAAAAGGGGGAGTAGTATTGGTGGTGAGTGAGTGTGCTTCACAACAATAAAACAGTAGAAGAGAAGTACACCACAAATGGAGTAACATCAAAAGGAGTACACTAGGAGGCACAAAAATGTCACTTTTCTTGTGATTGTTTATGGCCATTATTTTTTTATTATGGTGTTGCCATCAATGCCAAAGGGGGATACTATTAGAAATGTTATGTTTCAATTGATGGAAAAGGGTGTCGAAGGTGTTGATAGATTATTTCAAAAGACAATATGATTGCAATGAGCAGAGCATGGAAGGAGAAGGTTACTTTGAAGGCATTTCCAGTATAGAAGAACGCCTCAAAGTCAAGTGGAACCCACTTAGATGTAAAGAGATATGAAAGATATTTCTAGTGGTATATGGATGTTGATAAATGACCTCTTGGACTAGAATATAAGGTCAGCCAAAGCTTAGGAAATAATAAAGTCAAAGTTGCAGCTAAACTTGGTATAGGATTTTTGGAACATGGTTAGTTTATGATTCAACGAAAATTGGAAGAATTGTAGGTAGAAGAACTAGCTAGTGGATAGAGTTTACCATTGGGAATGAATGTGTAGATTGGCCACCACGTTCCCCCACTGACACATTGTCATAATTTCACAGGCCCATTCTCGCTTTACCGTTAGGAGCAAGAAGGGTTCACAATTGGCAGCCTGCCCAGACTGCCAATAACTAGATCGATGGTGGAGGATGACTAAGCACCTTGCACCCCCCTTTAAACCAAAAATAACATGAGGGGGTGTCCACAAACCACCAGAAGGAACAAGATAAGTGACGTTATGATGACATGGTGTGCAACACATAGATGTGACATACAAATAGGTTAATATGCAACAAGAATAACACATAAGGGGAATTTTGAGGTCTAAAATGGGCCTCTTGAGAAAAATGTACAACCTAAATAAACTTTATAAGAACCAATAGGATTCAAGATGATGATGTCAACCATGGTGGATGATTCACCATTTTTGGAGTAAAAAAGTAAAAAGATTAAAAAATAATAAAATAATAAAACTACTTTTTCCACTCATATTTTCAACTTATCTCCCAAAAGGTTTTACTCAAATTTCGAGCGAAAGTACTACTTGATGTAAAAATTTATTCCCAATCCAAGGAGTACTTATATTTCATACTTTCAATGGACCTTGCTACACGAAAAATGAGAAATACATGAAAAAAACATGATTGCAATCACACTTTTCATGTATTTATCATTTTTCATGTAGAAGGGTCCATCAAAAATATGCAACATGGGTACTCCTTAGATGAGAAATCAAATTCTGCATCCAAAAGGTGTTGCTGCTCAAAAATTGAGTAAACCCATAGGGAGATAAGTTGAAAATTCGAGTTGATTTTTTTCTTTTCTTTTTTCCCTCTAAAATTTGATGATGTAATCTAATCTCATTTTATTATTTCCACTACTATTTTATAATTTCCATAGGAGGTCCATTTTAGACCTCAAAACTACCCTAATGGAGGTGAAAACAAGTGACAACACAAGCGGAAGTGACATGGCTCGATCGATGTTAGCATGATGATAGAAGTGACATGGTCGAATAAGACTGTGACACGTGGTAGGCATTTTTTGATGATTAGGGTGGCCAAGTGGGCCATTCCTGGGTGAAAAGTGGACCAATCATGAGAGGCCACATGGATTGAGTTATAGGTGGACCACTCATGAGAGTGATTAAATAGAGAAATTTACTTGTTTATGTAAGGATTTGGCCTTCATTATTTTCTTATAAAAATTGCATGAAAGATGAATCATTGAGGTCAAGCAAGTTATAGCTTGCATATCAGGGGTTGTGGCTCATTCGAGTACTTGCTAGTAAATATTCAGGGGTTGTATCTCCTTCTAGTAGTTACTACAAAATATTTAGGGGTTGAAGGTCCTTTCAATTGTAGTTGATAAATCAAGGAGTAGTAGTTTCCTACTAGTTGTAGACAGAAAATTTTGTAAAAACAAGTAGTATCTTTCCTTGTGAATAAATTGTAAATTTTTTGAAGAATATCTATCTGTTATTTCTGTTGTTTATGTTGGTTCATCTCATACTCATATGAATTAATTTCTGAAGAATTTCTTGTTTTCCTAGTATTCTTACACAAGTAAAAGGATGTTTTAAAATTTCTACAATACTGATTCACCCCCCACCTCTTAGTGTTGACCTGGTTTCTAACAAAAGTATATAAATATCTAATTTGAACATTGAATTAAGTATATAAAGACCTAATCTTGAACATTGAATTATTTAAAATTCCATTGTTCCTCCCCAAACATTGTTATTATAACATTGATGCAAGTTTGCCATTTTAGGTTTAAGTGACTCACATTTCAATTTATACTTTTCTGATTTAAAATAACTACATTTCAAATAATATGTAAGTACTTTATTAAAAAATTAACATGGAAATTTACATGTTGAGTTTGTTATATTTATTTTAGATAGCATGATTGTGGATTTTAAGAATTGATTAAGATATTAACATAAAAATTTACATATTTTTATCATTATTCAACTCTCCAGCCCATTATGATAGAGATGTTGCAAAATCCTGTTTAATATTTTGATTTGGTCAAAATGAAATAAAGTCCATATTGACTCTGGATCTACCAAGCATTGATATGGATCAAACCTATTGAGATGTTGTTACACAACATTTTTTCACTGTCCCTGCAATCCCTCGTCTCATATATTGGAGGATCATTCCCGTGACTTGTGAGCAGTGTCATACTCTGCAAACACCTTCTTTGCATTCGTCTATGTAAGGACTTCATTTCTTCTGTTGAACATTTCCTCAAAAATCACACAAAACCCTATGTTTTGGCCTTGGCACGGGTAGCCAGTTCACCCCTCGCGCCAAAGTGGTAATATTGCACTAGAGCCCGCACCACCTGGTGCTCTGTCTTAGTGTTGTGCCCGCGCCAACTATTTTAGGAATGTTTTTTAACAAATAGAGGCGGAAGTTTCTTGCTAACTACCTTAGGGATGACTCATTAGAAGTGGTTAAACTTGATAAGCCACAGATCTCTCCCTTTAGGTAGTGGTTTTTTACCTCCCATGGAACACTCTTTGAAGATAGGACTCCCTTTGATGAATATAGGGATCGTAACCTCTCCCTCTCCCTCTATATAAGCATGCCTTCTCCCTTTATGAAAGCTAGTTGAACATATAGCCAAGAAGCTGAAATTGGAGAAGAGATACTATAGCTGAGTAATTGCTATAGAGAAGGTAGAACCAAGGAGAATTCGGTAGAGAGAGCCCCATCCGAATTTCCGATGAGCCTTTGTGAGACGTGCTCTACTGGAACCCTGTTGGAGGAGACCGCAACGTCAAAGCTTGGTTGTACTCTTCCTTTCTTTCATTAATATACTCAACTATGGTGTTGGTTCCATCATTGTGTTATGTTTATTTAATGCAATTGACTTAGTCTTCTTCGACTGAATGATAATTATGAATGTGAAATAGTATGTTGTATATCGTCATCATTTCTTGTGTGTGTGCAGGTATCCGAGCGTGAAAGCGAACGGATCGTGATCTATCAAACTAGGAGCGAGAGGCAGCCACTATTTCGAGGATGACAATAGCGTAGGACCTCCGGTAAGTCATCTATCGAATCTCCATCCATTTGTTAACTAGGAAGTGATATTATAGCTTGTCTCGTTTGTGGCTAGACCCACTCTAGGGCTAGTGGGATCGCCTTTGTCCTCAGAGGGGATTTACCTCACCAACAAATTGGCGACTCCGCTGGGGATTAATGTGAGTTTGTCTTTCATCCATTAGGTCTTCTTCTTAGTCTTTTCTTGCTTAGATTACCTTTTATGATTATTTTTGCTGAGTCTAAGACCCCTGTTCAGCCCCAAAGGATCAGATCTGACCTCTGTTTTTCCAAAATTTTCGTTTTACAAGGGTTGACTTGATTGGCGCATTTTCCAGTCTGACAATCGCACCCACTGGCGCTTGTTGCTAGTTCAACAACCGCACCATCCCCTGTTTGGCATTGATTACAGCCAAACAGTCGCGCCAATTCCTGTAGGTATTAGGGTTTACCTTGTTTTGGAGTTTTCTGGTCAGTACTTGCGTTTCTGGGTGATTTCTTGACATGGTTTGAGTGCTTTGGGATTGTTTGTTATTGTGAAAAACCTCCTTCCTTCAGTTGTTTGTCTGTTTCCTATCAGCATCATAGCCTTAGGTTTTTCCAGTGCTTTGGTATGCTAAGCCTCCTATAGGAGTCTAGGTCTTTTGTTTCACGGTCAACTTCATTCCTTGATTGCATTCAGCTCCCTTGATCCCTTTGAGTGATTGCATTTAGTGAAATAAGTCTTGTCTCTTTCATTCAGTTGTGCTTCTTGTCACTCCAAGCATAGATTACCCTGCTTGTATGGGTATGTTTCAACATTTTTCTTCAATTTGAGAGATTGCAACATTGGTTTGAGTTTTGTTTTGTTTGCTTTTGAGTTGATTGAATTGTTTCGCTTCAACTCTCGCATTGACATTCTCGAACTAGTTGATTGGTTTGTTTTTCATGTCATTTAGTGCACTATTTGCCCCATTACATTGAAAAATCAAAATAATTTTGTGCTTGCATTCTTGTTTGCATTGTAGAATTGAAAATATTTCGTATAACTAGCATTGGACATTCTAGGAAATATTTCTCATTTTCATTAGCTTGCATTAGATACTGTAGTGGATGCTTTTGCGTGTTCTCATTATTTTCTATCGCTTAAAAACTCCTAAAATTTCTCCTAGATATCTTTTCATTGAAATAAATGGTATTTTATGGCATGTATCTTGCATTTAGGGATTTTTGAGATCCAACATTCAGTAGGACCTTGGAATTGAAACGTAAATACAAGATCAACTTAAAATTTACTCAATTAACCTAAGGCAACATTGAAACCTGACGAAACATTTAGTGGTCTAAGTTAGAGACATGTTAAGGCGTCTTTAAACCTAGCAACTTTCGTTTTCGATCTGGCTTCAGACAACACTAGTACGGACTTGTGCTCCCCATACCGTCGAGTATATAAAGGGAGACCCCTCTAGGTTGCAATCCTTTTATCCATAGGAAGCCGAGTCTGCCTCCTTGTAACCGTGATACACCGAACACAACATTCGGGGAGACTACCTGCACATATGTCAAGTCCTTGGTCATTCTTCTTTCATTTGATCACCAACGTGTATATGGCAGTTCATGGAAACCTGGTACACCCTTCTGCCTAGACTACCTAAGTAGTCATTTTTGATCTTTACTGACTCCTTAAATTTGAAAAGATCATCGAGCACTTGTCCTTTCATGCTCGTTTCAACCTGAAAGTGATAGAGCCACCTTTTTCCTGTTTCTCGACTCTTAAAAGATGAAACGATAGAGCTTGGTTTCAGTGTATTAGAATTAACTGCCCACAAAATATTCCTAGTTAAAGTTAGTTTCCTTAGTGTTGTTTTACCGTTGTTTATGATGACAACCTTCCCGGAGTTTACCAACTAAGGAATCCCCACCGAAGGGAATCCTGGACCTTTTCCTGCTTTTGGGAATATTGGTGCTCCTTACATGGAAACATTGTCTCTTCTAGGGTTAACTGTTGGTTTTTCCGTGTGGTTGTTTTCAACCTCAGTGATCCTAAATGCCCCAATCGCTGTTCGACCATCACCTCCACCTGAATAGCACCATGTTGATTCTAGGGTGGACCTCTCCCCTTCTTCGCTTGTTTCTTCGGCCTCCTCTTCTACTTCGCCTGGTGAAGGTTTGGATTCCAGTAACCAGGTGGCTAAGAAGAAGAAGAAGAAGAAGACGAAGAAGAAGGAGTCAAATAAGCGATAGGCCAACTCTGCGGCTATTGTGCCTAAGAAAAATTCCATCGAGAAATCATCCAACCTTCCACGGAAAGTCAAATTCCCTTGCATGTTGTGCAAAGGTGACCATTTTCTGAGTGACTACCCTGGTATTCCCAAGGTACTTGAAGTGTGTTCCAACGTCCGTCTGCCGTTGCCTTTGGTTTCCGGAAGTCATATTGGTAGCACATTTTCGACTAGTGCTGATAAGACTCATAAGAAACATGGTAATATTACCAATCCCTGTAAGTTGTGTGAAGGGCATCATCCCATTCACCTTTGTCTATACATGGATGAAGCCAAGAGAGTGTTGGAAAACTCTATTGTTTATGCACCCTGCCTTCCGGCTGGTTACCAGAAACTTTCTTTGAGTCCTCCGCTAGCTGATTCCACGATCTGTCAAGAGTCATCCTTGGTCGATCCCACTCGCCCGAAAATTAAAATTCTGGAATCCATTCTCGACCAACCATTGGACGTGGAATTGGTTGACTTGATCCTGTCTATGGTTCATTAGATATTTTCTGTTGAGAGTGGATCTCATCCCCCCCAGGTTCTTCTTGTTTCATCAGATTCAGCGGACTTGGAGAAAGATTCTTCTGTCCCTATAGTTCAAGAAGTTTCTCCTCCTACTCCCATGATGGAAGTCCAGGAGAGTGCTCCTCTTGCTCCAGTAACACCAGGGGAAAACTATCTCGGTTCGATGGTATCCCCTGCAAGTATTTTGGTCGCTTCCTTTGATTGGAGACGATTTGCAGGATACTGCCTTCCGTCTTATGTGCCTTTCGAGATAACGGTACAAAAATTTGATCTAGTCGTACCCAGAACTATTATAGATGAAGGTGTGTCTATTAGTATTCTGTCTTCCACTACTTGGAAAACTTTTGGTTCTCCACCACTTATTCTTGTTACATAGAATTTGTTGGCTTTTAACAGAGGAACCAGTCAACCGTTAGGAATCCTTCCGAAGTTGCCTGTTACTTTGGGAAGGAAAACCTTCTATATAGAAGTGATGGTTATTCCAGGTCCCTTAGATTTTAATTTACTCTTGGGCCACGACTATATTTATGTTATGGGAGCGGTTGTCTCTTCCCTCTTTCGTGTGATTTATTTTTCACACAAAGGTTGGATCGTGACCATTGATCAACTTTCGTTCTTTGGTCCTAACGTGACATCTGGTCCACCATCGTCCTTTCCGGGACTCTACCCGTCAGTTATATCTTCCCCGCCATAGGTTAATTATGTGGCTACCTATCCCATGCTCGCATTCAGCGATAGTGCCATTTTGCACCGTGTGTTGGGGCATTGGGTCCTGATTTCCGAGATGTTGTTCTCTCATCCGGTGTGGAACTCTTGGAAGCCTTGAATTCTTATTCATCATGATGAAGGGCGGAGCATAGTTCTTTTTCTTGTGTCAATCTCCTTAAAAAATGAAACAAGGTCTTCGGAGCATAGTTCGTTTTCCTATGTCAAGCTCCTTAAAAAATGAAACAAGGTCATCCGAGGATAGTTCATCTTCTGTATCAACCTCGTTAAAAAATGAATTATCTCACGAGGATAATTCTTTTTAATGTGTCAACCTAATTAAAACAATGAAATATGTTCCTATTCAATTTGAGTCTTTGATATGATCTCATCAAATCCCAGTCGAGTCTTTCACTTGATCTCATATTTGAACCTTCACTCTGTCTTCATTTCATATGGATTGAAGCTTGGGGGGCATGTACCTTGAATTGAGTCACCATGTTGGGGGCATGCAAATATTTTTTCAAGCATAGTTTGTTTCCGTTTCAAGCTTGTGTAAAAATGAAACCATTCACATTTTACCTCTCTTGATTGCCATTTTATCAGCCTATTTTGCCAGATGAGCCTTGGTTTTTTCATTCCATCGTCACCGCTTGCTCAGCTGATCATACGCCTTCACTTGGTTTTTTTACCCATTCCAGAGGAACCGCTGTAATGAGTGGTCTTGTTAGCCAGCCTCTTGACCTTTTATTGTTCCGAGCAGTTCCACCATTACCGGAACTAGTTGCTACCCTTTATACCACTCGTTCCTCCAGGAGGAGTCACCTTTCAGCTCTTTTCTAACTCTCTAAAATTGAAAATATTTCCAAGACGCTTGTCGTTTTGACCTCGTTAAATTGGCTGTGAAACGATATCTACCCAATATACATTTACCCATTTTTTGGGCTGGGATAGATCATTTATGAAAAAGGAATACCTTAGCCTATCGCGACTAAGAGGTTCTCTCGGATGTCGTTTTCTACCTTTTCGGATCTGAGAGACTATTTACGAAAAGGGCCTTGCTGGAGTTTTATTTTCTGCTTTCTTTTCAAACTCTCTAAACATGAAAATATGCCAAGTTCTCCCTTTGTCAAACTCGTTAAAAGCTGATGACATCGGACTATATCATTATGACATTACTCGAGTTCCTCCTTCCTAGGGCTCGTAAAATGTACTAGGTTGGATTTGTCCAAAGGAAAAAATTACATCGAAAGCATATGCTATCCCCTTCAATCTTGTTTTCAAAAAAAATTGGGGTACTCGCCAGAAATGGTGGGGGAAAATGGAACTAGATTGTAGTTGTGTTGGTAGTATGTCGCTCTTGAACATGGCACTTGTCTGCATTCGTGTCGGGTTGGGGACATCTCACCTTGTCATTTGTTTGCCTCCATGGGTTTGGGAAATCTTTTTTGACCTCTCATCTGCTCTTTGCCACGTCACCATCACCTCAGATTCCTTGATGTCAAATAATTCCGAATCCAGTGTCATGCCGTCAATATGTTCAAGAGAAGTTTGCCTCTGAAATTTTCAACCTCCCTCTAATTCTCTGTTGGTCTTAATTCACAAATAATCATATTCCTCTGTCTCGTATCGATGGTGTGGGAAACATCATAGCCCTCCTTCGACTAGGTCACTTCTTGTTGACTTCAGCTCAATTTCCCGAATTTTATTTGGAGACTCCCTTCAGGTACCTTGGAGCCTGCATGCCTCAATGGCAGGTTCTTCGCATTCGATGCAAGGTTTACATCATTGGCCTTCGATCGAATGATTCTGTGGGTGTTTGACACCAGATCACTGTTCACATTCCGTGGATTGTACCTCTTGTACCTTGAGGACCATTTTCATTACTGGTGGTTTCTCTCGCGTCTGTTAACAACTCGCATTATTGGTTGGTAATCAGACGATTTTCTTACATGTTCGACTTTAGATCACATATTCGCATGCTCGAATTTGTACTTTTTTCAGGTCGAGATGGAGTGCAAGACCCTAGGTTTTGTCTGATGAAATCCAGGCTATGGATTCTTTGTGGATTACTATGACTTATTGCATGACTATTCTGATTGGATGGCAGTGACCATACCTGAGTCTATTTGTTAATCCCTATTGCTGGATGGCTGTGTCCATACCTCGGATCTCACTTTTAATGTACTCTATTATAGATGGCTGTGCCCATACCTTATGTCATGTATTAGAAATATCAATTGTATTTGTACTTGCAGGTCTTCCGACAACAGTATTTGGGTCGAACGCATTCTCATAAATCATTTCACCCCTCCCTCTCTCTCGGACCTCATGCTTTAGGGGGCATCTGTTACACAGCATTTTGTCACCGTCCCTGCAATCCCTCGTCTCATATATTGGAGGATCATTCACATGACCTGTGAGCAGTGTCATACTCTAAAAACACCTTCCTTGCATCCTTCTGCATAAGGACTTCATTTCTCCCGTTGAACATTTCCTCAAAAAGCACACAAAAATCTATGTTTTGGCCTTGGCGCGGGTAGCCAATTCACCCCTCGTGCAAATGTGGTAAGATTGCACTAGAGCCCGCGCCACCTGGTGCTCTGTCTCAGTGTTGTGCCCTTGCCAACTATTTTAGGAATGTTTTTTAACAAATAGAGGCATAATTTTCCTTCTAACTACCTCAGGGATGACTCATTAGAAGTGGTTAAACTTGATAAGCCACGTATCTCTACCTTTAGGTAGTGGTTTTTTACCTCCCATGGAACACTCTTTGAAGATAGGACTCCCTTCCATGATTATAGGGATCCTAACCTCTCCCTCTCTCTCTATATAAACAGGCCTTCTCCCTTTATGAAAGCTAGCTGAACATATAACGAAGAATCTGAACTTGGAGAAGAGATACTATAGCTGAGTAATCGCTATAGAGAAGGTAGAACCAAGGAGAATTCCGTAGAGAGAGCCCCGTCCAAATTCCCGACGAGCCTTTGTGAGACATGCTCCGCTGGAACCCTGTTGGAGGAGACCGCAATGTCGAAGCTTGGTTGCACTCTTCCTTTCTTTCATTAATATACTCGAATATGGTGTTGGTTCCATCATTGTGTTATGTTTATTTAATGAAATTGATTTAGTCTTCTTCGAATGACTGATAGTTACGAATGTGAAATATTATGTTGTATATCGTCATCGTTTCTTGTGTGTGTGTAGGTATCCGAGTGTGAAAGCGAATAGATCATGATCTTTCAAACCAGGAGCGAGAGGCAGCCACTCTTTCAATGACAACAATAGCGTAGGACCTCCGGTAAGTCATCTATCGAATCTCTATCCATTCGTTAACTAAGAATCGATATTATATCTTGTCTCGTTTGTGGCTAGAACCACTCTAGGGTTAGTGGGATTGCCTTTGTCTGTAGAGGGGATTTACCTCACCAACAGATGCAAACATATTTTAGAGTGAAAATATATTTGGTCCCTCTCAGCACTTGGTATATCCAGAGTTAAGATGGATCTAGGTTGGTATAATTCAAATTTTAAGAATTAGTGTAATTAACTAGTGTATCTACACATTAAGAAATGAATGAAGCATTAATTTCTCCTTGTAGAAGGCATAAGAAAATAGTGCCTTAGAGTTATTGTACATTTGTAATAGAGTTGTGGGAAGAAGGTTGCAAATCCATCATTGGATATATGTAACATCCTTTAATATAATAATTTTAAAGAACCTACCTTGGGTGTTGTCTATACATGTGTGTTGTGGGCTCTTCGTGTTGTTGGATGCTATTACCCCTTGCTTTTATTTGTATTGGATAAGTATAGAAATATTGTCAGTATTAAAGTATTGTTGGGAAGTTTTAAAGGCCATGATTTTACATGTAGCTATCATTGAATGAACTTGGTTGTGTATGAATTTGTTGCACTTAATAGATTGTAGCTTAAGGTGAAAAAATGGGCATACCTTAAGTGAATACTCATAACTTTATTATAGTAGGTTCAATATGGCCAAGCATGTGCGATAATGGCAAGAAAGTGTAACATGACCTCAGATGCTAGAACAAACATGGGAAAATTTATTTTTTTCAAAGAAAAATTCTAGTGGACTATATATTAAAGAATACTCTTCATTTCCTCCTAAATGAAGGGTGGTATTAGAGTTGCGTAGTCATAGGGGGGTGGTAGCCCCCCTGCACGGAGTCTGGGGCAGCGCCCCGGGAAATTATTTTTTATGCAGACCCAATAATAGTTGGGCGGACCGAAGGATGTGGGGAAGACCCAAATATGGTGGGCAGAACTACCCATGGTTTTGTGCATGGGCTTTGCACATGGTTTTTAGGCATGATGGTTTTGTGCGACGATATTTTGTAGATCCAGTCAAGGGAACTACATTTATGTTTTAATCTGGGGTTAATGGATTTGTGTTTATGAATGCTTCCACATGTATATATGTACTGTAAAATTGAAAGGAAAATAATCAAAAATAAATGTGGAATTCTCATTTTTTGGATCTAGGGGAAATATCTGTGCATATTTTTTTTTGTTCTCTCCATTGTATATTTTTCTGTTTTAAGAATTCGTTTTCAGGTAGTTTTTGTACAGGGTTAAAACCTACACTTTTTTTTGTTTTCAAGAATGTCTTAAGCTTGAGGTAGAAAGGTGAAATATTAAGTTTGTGAGATTTGGATTTCTCAATGTTCATATAGGGTCAACCCAATTTTGTGGTGTGTCAAGGAAAGTGTTTTGCAGACAATCCTTTCTGCGGACATAAACGATCCCTCTAGTCCTATGGGAGGATCTCACTACTATAGAAAACGACTACATGCAATATTTCCTAAATCATATTATAGGATGCAAAGGAGGATAGATCTCCTACTTCTCTATGATGCTAATACCATTGATGTCGACCTTGAATCTTTGGATTCCAAGCTCACTATCTCCTCTTCACTAGTGTAGATGAGTTCCTGCAAGAAACATCAAGTGGAGGTAACAAACACATACAAATCATGATAAATACTATTACAAATTATGTAACAAATCAAGGAGAATTACAATAAATGGACAATAATTGACACATTTATGGAAATAAAACATATATTGTAATATTAATAGAATGAAAAGGAAGCATTAAAACCAATGAAGCCTTGATGTTTGAAGCCTCCTTCAAGTCATATTAAAAGTCCAAGCCTTAGCCTTGAAACACCTTTTATCCTTCGGAAATGGGCAACATTTGGGCATAATTCAGCATTAGGATGGAAACCAACCATGAGTGGTTGGCCTTCGATCGAATGATTCTGCAAGTGCTCAACTTTAGATTTATTGTTCACACTTGTGGACTATGTTATTGTACCTTGAGATCCATCATCATCATTGGTGGTTTCTCTCGTTCATGTTAATGGTTTACATCATCAACCAGTAATCATGTGGTTTCTACCATGTTCGAATTCAACCCATCTATTCACATGGTGAGGTTTGTACTTTGGTTGGATCGAGATGAAGATGAAAAACCTGGATTTCATTTGATAAACCTAGGCAGAATGGAGTTATTAAGTATTCATGGTTGTAATCATGATCCTTTTTATTTGGATGGCTGCATCCATGACGTGGATCCATGTATCCTTAGATGATTACACTTTAAGCATACCTACTGTTAGGTCCCTGTAATTTGTCATATTGGTAAGACCAACTAAACAAGGGTAACATCAAACAAACTTTGGATCTAGAGAACGTAGCCTTCCTGAACTCAGAGAGGGCTCTCTCTATATTTGTATAAAATATATAACTTGATTGATTTAGGATGCTGATTTTAGGCTAGTTAAAATGATAAGGATTGTTTATTTTGTTTTGTTTGGTTGCTTGTCAAGAAGAACAGATAGAGTAAGAGAAGTTCAAACCATTGGGCTATGGAGTTTGTGAAAGGTTTGAAGAGTACAACAAAAAATCAAGGGTGTTCCATAGGGAAAGCTAACAGATCCAAATAGATCTTAATAGCTTATGTGGGTGTGAAATGAACACTAAGTTGTGAGTTTAGTAGCTTAAAGGCAATTAAGAATCCTTTAACATGTACTAGAACAAGAAGAGTCTTTAAGATTACTATTTTTAAGAAAGAACCAAAGGATAGGGCATACCATAAAATTCTTTGGCCAGAATTTACCAAGTAAACTTTAAGACACCAATCTAGCAAATCATAGAGAGCAGGGAACTCCTAAATTCTCTAGCTATTAACTTTTAGACAAAGAAAAAAGTTTAAGATAACAATTCAATAATGATTAAAGAGCAGTGAAACTCCTAAATTATTCAATCATACTTCAAATACCTTTAAATTGACTATTCAAGATAGACCAAAGGACAGGGCAAACCATAAACGTCTTTAGCCAAACTCTAGTTAGTAAACTTTAAAGAAAGCCTTGAGAATAATATTTCAAGCAGAACCAAAGGATAGGGAAAACCATAAACTTCTTTGGCTAGGCTCTACTTAGTTAATCTCAAGAAAAAAAACTAGGTGAAAATGGAGAGTAGGGAACTCCTAAGTTCATACCCAGTAGAGGAAAACATTTAAACAACTGAAAGAAGACAGAATGAAGGTGCCTCTAACAACATATCTTAACCTCAATTTTCTGTTATGTTATAAGATAAATTGATGTACAGAATGGAAAACAAAAGGAAATCGTTACAAGATCAGAATAACATCACCATTTAACCAAGTTCATGAATCCCGTGAATAAGCTTGTTCCATTGATATTGTTGTGGATGATTTTGTCACCCCCCTAGAGACACTATAGAGTTGCTATAGACCAGTGCCTAGGACATCTTAATATAGTAAGGAGCTCTTTGTATAGCTTGGGTTGTCAATCCAAAAGCTCACTTACTATCTCTTGTAGAACAAGGAAATAAGTTTTTAATGGGACCAAACTCTCTCAGAAGATGACACAAAGATAAGAATAATGTAGGAACATCATGTAAAACTCCAATACAAAGGCATCAGACAGTTAAGAGACAACTTACTGTAAAGAAGGCCAGTTCAAGTAATATATCACAGAAATCAAATATCAGGAAGTGAGTGTAGTGAGGAAACATAAAGAAGATATTAGTTAACATGAGACTAATACCCAGATACACAACAAAACCACATAAGGGCATATTAATTTATGAATCCTTATATGACAATGGCGTTTTAAAAGCACCTTCCTCAAGCAACTAATATAGCAGAAAACATGGATGAGGTGAACATGGAACAATATATCATGACTAGGCCTATTTAAAGAGCTTGACTAATTCCAGAAAGGGCATCAACAAGGATGAATCCTTACTGCAAACTAGTGAGCCACTCGCATTCTAGAACATGATACAAGAAGATAAATAGCATGAAAGGAGATATTGTATTAACACATAAGAGAAATTACATACTGTGAGATACCAAAGACCAGAATCCTCATTACAGTTATAACTCCTCCTCACTGAGACCCTATGGGCTCTGAACCTTCATAAAGAAGTATTACAAAATGTATACAAAAGCCTTTTCACTGCACAGTTTGCTGATAGAAATCTGGAACCCTTACAATGTCTTTCCTTCTAGCTTTATAGAAGAGATAGAGAATTCTAGAGGAGGAGGTAGATGGAAAACATTTAATGACTTATTTTGAATCAGATGGCGGAAAACATCCGCGCCCATGCTATGAATGACTGAACATAAATGATTGTACTTTACAATTTATTTCTGGAAATGAAAGCTGGAAATGAAAATCCGCTTATATACAAGACATAAATAACAAAATATGTAAACATTCGGCTCTTTTCTGGAGGAGGAAGATCTGCGGCAATAAAACCTTGAGGCGCCTGCTTCTGTGCATGGTAATTTCGATCTTCAGATTTTGAATTTAATTTTGAAACCTTTTTCAAGCTAGACACTGAATTCATTGCTTCTTCATTAATAATCTGTTGCTGCATTAATGTTTTCATCCGCCCAAATGTGCCCTTTTGATTTTCTCTGGAGAGTTCTATAGATCGAAATACCTTTCTTTAATGGAGGTCACATCATAGTGACTCCCGGATCCTTTCCGCCAATTTTGTTCCCACCACAAGTTCCTGCAAAAACAAAAGCCTGTTGAATAAAACTAATCACAGAGATAGTGAACATAGTGAGGTTAACGGAAGCGGTGGCATGGATTTGAGAGGATGATGGAATGACGCGGGGTGGAGACTTCAAACAAAAAAACTGAGATGCGACACATAACCGAAATATGTGAACCATGGAGGAAAAGAGGATGACATGTAGCCAAATGACAAAAAATGGCGGAAGAACGCTGATGGTACGAAGACTTTGAAGATTAACTTTTGGGGAAGTTACAAAGGAAAGACATAACAAAACGATGGAGCAAAGGCTTTGGAGGTGGGACCTGGAGCGCATATCGCAAAATCGTAAGAGGAGAAAATGCGATGGAGGGAATGATGGAACAACAAGATTCTGCGCTATGCGATGGGCGTGATCGGTCGAGCACAGATCGCAAAAACGAAAAGTGCGATGACGGGGGATAGCGCGAACGGGAAACTGCGCTTTTGCGATGGGTGCGCAAATCGCAAAAATGGAACGTGCGATGGCGCGATCGATCGCGTTGCAAACAATTGCGATGGGTCAAATGGGCCTAACCAATGAAAATGCGATCTGCGATAAGCGCCTTTAGGTGCAGCGTTCGATTACATGGATGAAAGGAGGCGCGGAGCTTGTGGAGAAAGGGGCTAGGCCTTATATGATTTTCAAAAGTGGATTTTTGGCCTTTTTCAAAGTATTTCCAGCTTGGGGAAGGGCAACGATAGAGAGGAAAAAGGGGACTTTGGCCGAAATGTGAATGGAGGGGCTGATTTGTACAACATTGGCTCCAACTGGGGACGACATGTTTGTCCTCGGACATGCCGAGAACACGCAGACCTCGGACCCTCGTGTATGTGGATTTTATTCTACAATCCCCTTGCATTTTCAAAACTTATCAGCTTATTTCTACCATTTACATTCAAAATTGAAATCATACTTACATACATCATATACATTATAATACAACAAGCATGATCTGCTTGAGTCAGTACTGAAAGTAGTGTTTAAGGAATTGCCCATTCACAGGGGGCATCTAGCAGATCACCCTGTAGGTTTTCTAACATAAAAGTGTTATTTCTCCCTAGGTTCACTATTTTGAATGGGCCATACCACAGCGGATCAAACTTGGCATGCTTCCCCTTTTCTGCTCTGCGAACATCCCACCTGAGAACCAGGTCTCCAACTTGGAAATTCCTAACTTTTGCATGGCGATCAAATATATCTTTCATCTTTTCCTGATACTCTATCAGTCTCTCATTTACCTGGTTGCGTGTTTCTTCCAATTCTACCAGCTGATTAATTCTTCTGATCATGTCATCTGGTTCTTCCTGATCCTCCTGCATAAAATGTGCCACTGGCAATGCCAATTGCAGAGAAAACACAACAGCTCGCCCATACACCAGCTCATAGGGTGACTTCCCTGTTGCTCTTTTGCTAGCTATCCTATTCGCCCATAAAGAAAATCTTAATTGGGAGTCCCAATTCTTCTGATTTTCACTTATTGTTTTCTTCAAGGCCCTCACCAGGGTTTTATTGGATGACTCTGCTAAGCCATTTCCCTGGGAATAGTAAGCTGTGGAGTGAGTCAATGTAATGTTATACCTTTGACAGAACTTTACAAACCTGGCAGACTTGAAAGCCTGCGCATTGTCAGTTACAATTCTAGTAGGGCAGCCAAACCTAGATATGATATTTTCCTCCATAAACCTCATTATTACGGCATCTGTAGCATTTCTGGTAGGCATGGCTTCCACCCATTTTGTGAAATAGTCTGTGGCTGTTAGTATCCATTTATGTTGGCCACTTGATGGGGGATGTATTTCTCCTATGAAGTCTAATCCCCATTTCTGAAATGGTTCATTTACATGAATAGGAATTAAGGGAAAAGCCGCTAATTTCTGTCTTTCTGCAAATCTTTGGCACTTGTCGCATGATCTGACCCAAGAAAAAGTATCTGAGTGCAGTTTTGGCCAATAAAAACCGGCCCTCAAGATTTTATGTGTTGTAGCTCTCCAACTGTAATGTCCTCCACAAATTCCTTCATGAAATTTTGTCAGTACTTTCTGCACTTCATTTTCTGTGAGGCATAACAATAATATACCTAGAGGGTCTCTCCAATAGAGCTGTCCGTTGGAAATTACATATTTCTGTGATTTCATTCTTACAGCTCTGTATTTTACCTTATCGCACCCTGTAGGACAGCTAAGTGTTAAAAGATATTCAACTATTTCTTTATACCAAGGACTAGTTAGATATTTCATATGTATCTTTTGAGTGTCCATCTCCAGCCCTTGCTGTTCTTCTTCTTTTTCGGATCCTTCATTTGCTATTATAGATATATTAATGCCCAAAGCTTGATGATTTGATTCAGATAACATCTTGGCAAGTCCCTGTCCTTTGATCAACTTAGTAGGCCTTATATCCAAATCATACTCCTGAATTTTTGCAATCCATCTTCCTCTTCTACCTTCGCTGTCTCCCTGAACCAGAATGTCTTTGACAGCTACTGTGGGGACATATGCAGTAATATGAGATTGCAAAACATATACTCTAAAGGCTTTAAGGGACTTTACCAGGGCATATTCCTGCTTCTCCAATATATTATATTTTAATTCAGCATCATAAAGCACTTGACTGAAGAAAGCTATAGGCTGTTCATATCCCTCCTCATTTTTCTGCAATAATACTCCGGCAATCGTATGGGGTGAAGCAAACGAGAATATCATAAATGGCTTTTTGTAATTGGGTCCAGCTAGCACAGGAGCTTCAGCGAATGCCTTTTTTATCCTTGTGAATGCATCTCTAGACTCCTAGGACCATTTTACTTCATTCTCCTTTTTCAACATATTAGTTATATGCCTAACTATCTCGGCATAGTTAGGAATAAACCTTCTTAGAAAATTAATTCGGCCTAAAAATACCTGTACTTCCTTCTTATTCCTGGGCAGAGTAATGCTGTTTATTACTTCCACTCTCTTAGGGTCTATTTTTACACCATCTTTTGTTACAATGTGCCCTAAGAGTTTTCCCTCCTCTAATGCAAATAAGGACTTTTGAGGGTTGAGGGATAGGCCATACCTTCTGCATTTTTCAAAAATTCTTTTTAAATGCTCAATATGTTCATTATCATTCTTTGAAAACACAGTGATATCATCAAGATAAACTACCAAAAACTTGTCCTGCTCTCCCACAAAGGCTATGTCCATTGCCCTCTGAAAAGTAGCTCCTGCATTAATTAATCCGAATGGCATCCTGGCATACATAAAGGTCCCCCATGGTGTAGTAAATGCAGTTTTCTTCTGGTCTTCTGGGAAAACAACCACTTGATTATAACCAGAAAAACCATCCATCATTGACATTCTGGATGCTCCTACTACTTTCTGCAGGATGTGGTCCATCTTAGGCAATGGATAATTATCTTTGAGAGATGCTCTATTCAAATTCCTGAAATCCACACACATCCTTATTTCTCCATTCTTCTTTCGAACAGGAACAAGGTTCGCTATCCATTCTGAGTATCTCAATGGCACAATTATCTTGGCCTTCAGTAATTTCTTGATTTCTTTTTCAATAGAGGGAAGCAGCAAAGGGTTGATCTGTCTGAGCTTCTGCTTATAGGGCTTTGCATCTTCCCTCAAAGGAATTCTATGTTGCATGATACTAACATCAAAAGTTTTTAGGTCCTGATAGGACCAAGCGAATACATCTTTGTAAGATTGAAACAACTTCAAATACTTTTCTTTATATTCTTCTGGGAATTTTTTAGATAATTTTACAATTTTGGGATCAACATAAGTACCCAGATTCAAATCTCCCACTTGATCTTCTTCTATCGCTTTGCTAGGCTGCAATGGAATATCATATTTGTTAAATAATCTTTCTAGAGGCACCAGCCCTCTAGGTATAACGTTTCCTTTCAACTGCAGCACTCTATTTCCTGCTATCTTTTCTTCCCATCTGTTTTCTGCAATATTTTCAACTTCTTCCTCCTCGTTATCATCAATCTCCATACTGGTGAATTCTCCCACTGTCTCCATGAATCTCTTCATCTGTTCATCATCTTCGAATACCTTCCAGTGCTTTACATTATCTGGAATGGATGGTCTGTAACGTACCTCCACTTCATATCTTAAGAGTGGATTCTGAGGAGGAAGAAATGTACTGGCAGCTACAGCAAGAGAATCTGCTATTCTGTTTTGCTCCCGGGGCATGAACTGTATGTTAAATGCTGAGAAGAAATTTTCTATCATGTCCCATACTTCATTTCTATATGCTCTTAACCGTGGGTGTTTAGTTTGACATTCATTTTTGATCTGCTTTACCACCAACTCAGAGTCTCCCAAGACTTTTAAATATTGGATGCCCATGTTCTTAGCTGTCTGCAGTCCCAATAATAGTGCCCCATATTCGGCTACGTTGTTTGTAGCCTCATACTCCAATTTAAAGGACAACGACACCCATCTTCCCGTGGGAGAGATTAATAACACCCCAGCCCCATTGCCTTCTCTTGAATTTGCCCCATCAAAATGCAAAGTCCAAATTTCTGATTCCTGATCTCCTTTAGGCTGCTCAGCTTGAATTTGACCAAAAAGGGGCTCATGAGCATAATTTTGATTTTCTTCTAACATCAACCATGAGCAGTCTCCCTCTTTGTTATAAACTGGAGAGTTCTCTGAGCAGTCAGCCTTAGTTACCATTTTAACAAATCTAGTCTCCCTGTATAACCTCCTCTCCTGTCCTCCAAAGAAAGGGACAATAGCATATGTTAAATCCAATTTGATTGATTCCACAATCTTTGTACCCCAGGACCTTGACAGCAACATGCCAAAGCGGGCTGGGATATCAGTGACCACAATGTCCATGACCACACTCTTTGCTGGAATTTGGGCCAAATTGACCACTAAATCTTTAATCATTCCCAAGCATTTAACTCTTTTGGAATCAAATGAATATAAATCTTTATATGGTCTTGTAATTTGCAGCCCTAGTTGCTCCATGATAGACAAAGGCATAAGATTATGAGAAGCCCCAGAATCTAACATATAATTGTGTAGCAGCAGGTCATGAATAACCAAGGACACGTAAAAGGGAGGAGTAGAGGGGTCTACCTCCTCGATATGTGGACCAAAGACTACCATGGGTCTTTCTTCTTGAAGGTTTAGACTATCAGGTGCAATTGGTGTTTCAGGAGGAAGTATAAAGGAAGTAACTTGAGACTGATATACAGGTTGTTTCAATAATTCAGTCAGTGGGACAAGAATCTTAATTTTCTCAAGTTCTTTTTGCAAATTGAAAGCAGATGGGGGCTTTTCTAACATAACTTCCTTAAATTCCTTGCTTTCGGCTGAAGGCTTAATTTCTTTCGACACTGACTCAACATTAAGAGGACTGACTATTTTTGAAGAAGAAGGAATCTGAATATTAGACTGCGGGGAAACATTTAGAGGGTTCTTACCTTTTTCCATGCTTTTCTTTGTGGCTGATTCCTTCTGAGCAGATGCTTCTTCCTGAGGTGGTTCTTCTTCTTGCTCTTAAGTTCGGGTCCTCTTTCTTGAAGATCTGAGATCATATTTCACATTGAATTGTGCTTCCATGAAATCAGAAAATTTCTTACAATAATGGTCAATCTCTGCTTCTTCTTCTTCTTCTTGCAAGGGGCAATCCATATCATCATTTTTTGAAAAATCCAGATTGGAATCCTCTAATCCATAAGCTGCATCTCCAGTGGAGTCATCTGCTGGCCCTTCCAGGTATAAGGGATGAGGTACCTGGTCTTGTTGCTCCTTTGTTTCTCTTGGCAATATCTGCAATGGTGGCCTTCTGTACTGGGGATTATACCCTCTGTTTGGAGCATTGTAATAGTTCTTGGGAGCTGCATTTTTAGCTTCCAGTTCAAGCTTGACCATCTTCTTTATCATTTTACTTATTTCATCCAATTTTTCTGAATCTTTTTCTTGATTAGAAGCAGAAATCTCTTCTTTGCCTCTCCTCCTAGTATCTTGTTCAATTTTTCCCTTTAGTTTTCCAGTGGAGGCAAAGTTCGCTTCTAATTCCAGAGCATCTGATTGTGCATCATCCAACGTGGCGGGTTTTCTTTCTCTCAATGAGAACCCGAAGTCAAAATCAAAGGCTGCTATGAAAATTATTTTGGCAGCAGCTTCATTTCAGGAGGCAGGCTCAAATATAACTTGTTGAATCTTTTAATGAATTCTGACACTCCTTCATTTTGTTTCTTCTTCATGGTATTAAATTCAGTGAGACACTGACCGTGATCTTTCTTTTCTCCCCACTTTCTAAGAAAAGTATTCTCCATTTGATCCCAGGTGGTCACAGAATTATTTCCCAATGTCTTAAACCATTTTTTGGCTTCACCCTCCAAAGACTGCACAAATAATCTCAAGACCACATCCAAATGTTCAACATTTAAGTTTTCTGCAAAAGAGCAGAAGGTCTCGAGATGTTTCTGAGCATCAACTTCATTTTCACCATTAAATCTCGGCAGAATCTTTAGATAATCCTGTGGCATATCATTTAGCACTTGGGGCAAGGCCAAAGGAGTGTATTTGTTCAGTAGAAAAGCAGGAACATTAGCCATTAGGAGAGGTGGGGGCTGAGCAACAGTCTGAGAAACAAATGAAGGGAGAGGAGTAGGAGGAAGTGGAGTAGGAATAACAATGGGAATATATTGCACAGAAGCCTGAGGTGTGGATGGGAATAGTTCACGGTTAACCGCAACTACTTCTGTGACTTCTTTAATTTCTTCAGCCTCGAAAGTAGGATGAGAATCTTCTTCAATCCAGGCACTTCCCCTACATGGAGTTTCTGAAAGAAACTCGGGATTTTCTGTTCTAACTTCTTGAGAAGAAGAGGGCGGATAATCTTCAACAGAATATTCAGGGTTTTCAGCACGAACTGACTTCCTCTCCTTCCAAAATCTTTTATGAATGATCTTCTCTGGGTCAGACACGTAGGGTGTTTTCAGCTGGGATGTATCTGACCTCAAATGCGGCCTACGAGGAGCCAGGACTACCAATAAATTTATCAAATAAAGACCACTGGAGTCGCCAAGGTGAGAGATATGCAACTCTTCAACTCTCTGTGCTCACCTGATTAGAGAGTGAAAACAATTTGTCGAGACCCAGGGAAACTGATATTCTTGAATTCGTTCCCCGGCAACGATGCCAGAAAGATGTTGTGGATGATTTTGTCACCCCCCTAGAGACAGTCTAGAGTTGCTATAGACCAGTGCCTAGGACATCTTAATATAGTAAGGAGCTCTTCGTATAGCTTGGGTTGTCAATCCAAAAGCTCACTTACTATCTCTTGTAGAACAAGGAAATAAGTTTTGAATGGGACCAAACTCTCTCAGAAGCTGACACAAAGATAAGAATAATGTAGGAACATCATGTAAAACTCCAATACAAAGGCATCAGACAGTTGAGAGACAACTTACTGTAAAGAAGGCCAGTTCAAGTAATATATCACAGAAATCAAATATCAGGAAGTGAGTGTAGTGAAGAAACATAAAGAAGATATTAGTTAACATGAGACTGATACCTAGATACACAACAGAACCACATAAGGGCATATTAATTTATGAATCCTTATATGAAAATGGCGTTTTAAAAGCACCTTCCCAAGCAACTAATATAGCATAAAACATGGATGAGGTGAACATGGAACAGTATATCATGACTAGGCCTATTTAAAGAGCTTGACTAATTCCAGAAAGGGCATCAACAAGGATGAATCCTTACTGCAAACTAGTGAGCCACTCGCATTATAGAACATGATACAAGAAGATAAATAGCATGAAAGGAGATATTGTATTAACACATAAGAGAAATTACATACTGTGAGATACCAAAGACCAGAATCCTCATTACAGTTATAACTCCTCCTCACTGAGACCCTACGGGCTCTGAACCTTCATACAGAAGTATTACAAAATGTATACAAAAGCCTTTTCACTGCACAGTCTGCCGATAGAAATATGGAACCCTTACAATGTCTTTCCTTCTAGCTTTTATAGAAGAGATAGAGAATTCTAGAGGAGGAGGTAGATGGAAAACATTTAATGACTTATTTTGAATCAGATGGTGGAAAAAATCCGCGCCCATGCTATGAATGACTGAACATAAATGATTGTACTTTACAATTTATTTCTGGAAATGAAAGCTGGAAATGAAAATCCGCTTATATACAAGACATAAATAATAAAATATGTAAACATTCGGCTCTTTTCTGGAGGAGGAAGATCTGCGGTAATAAAACCTTGAGGCGCCCGCTTCTGTGCATGGTACTTTCGATCTTCAGATTTTGAATTTAAATTTGAAACCTTTTTCAAGCTGGACACTGAATTCATTGCTTCTTCATTAATAATTTGTTGCTGCATTAATGTTTTCATCCGCCCAAATGTGCCCTTTTGATTTTCTCTGGAGAGTTCTATAGATCGAAGTACCTTTCTTTAATGGAGGTCACATCATAGTGACTCCCGGATCCTTTCCGCCAATTTTTTTCCCACCACAAGTTCCTGCAAAAACAAAAGCCTGTTGAATAAAACTAATCACAGAGATAGTGAACATAGTGAGATTAACGGAATCGGTGGCATGGATTTGAGAGGATGATGGAATGACGTGGGGTGGAGACTTAAAAAAAAAACACTGAGATGCGACACATAACCGAAATATGTGAACCATGGAGGAAAAGTGGATGACATGTAGGCAAATGACGAAAAATGGCGGAAGAACGCTGATGGTACGAAGACTTTGAAGATTAAATTTTGGGGAAGTTACAAAGGAAAGACATAACAAAACGACGGAGCAAAGGCTTTGGAGGTGGGACCCGGAGCGCATATCGAAAAATCGTAAGAGGAGAAAATGCAATGGAGGGAATGATGGAACAACAAGATTCTATGCTCTGCGCTATGCGATGGGCGTGATCGGTCGAGCGGAGATCACAAAAACGAAAAGTGCGATGACGGGGGATAGCGCGAATGGGAAACTGCGCTTTTGCGATGGGTGCGCAAATCTCAAAAATGGAACGTGCGATGGCGCGATTGATCGCGTTGCAAACAATTGCGATGGGTCAAATGGGCCTAACCAATGAAAATGTGATCTGTGATAAATGACTTTAGGTGCAGCGTTCGATTACATGGATGAAAGGAGGCGCGAAGCTTGTGGAGAAAGGGGCTAGGCCTTATATGATTTTCAAAAGTGGATTTTTGGTTTTTTTCAAAGTATTTCCAGCTTGGGGAAGGGCAATGATAGAGAGGAAAAAGGGGACTTTGGCCGAAATGTGAATGGAGGGGCTGATTTGTACAACAGATATCTAGTCCAAAATAGTTACAGAGCTTCAAAGCCAACTTCTTTACAACTATGAGTCTATGCAGAATTTCATCCCAACAACCAAACAAAAAAAAAATGAAGCATACATGCAATATTTATCTGCAAAATGAGGAGGTTATCCCAAAATAGGGTATCAGATGTTATTTATTACAGATTTAATGCATTTTTTACCTTTGGGACCATGCAAGGCCCAAGGAAAAATATCTGAAAGTGACTCACTATAATAATAACTCCTAACTTCACTATTTGAGCTAACTTTGGAAATATTTGACTTTTAAGGATTTTTAATAAAATTTTTAGTAAATGCTGGTGTCTTTATTCAACTCTTAGAAAGGGCACAATGCCAAGGTATAGGGGTGCAACGCCGGTGCAAACACGCAACACCATGACAGAAAAAATGGCTTGTCTTGCAACCAAATTTTGGAGGCCTTCCTGATGTCCAAATGAGCTCCATGATGGCTCACTGGAAAGGTATCTTTGTATAGTTTCCAAATATGCTTTTAATTTACAAAATGGTGCACATATTCCCTGTCAAAAATCTTTCCTCCCATGACTGGTAAACGCGTAGCGCCAAGGTCAAAAATAGGGCTGACACATGATTTTTTGATGGTTTTTGGCCTTTTTGAGGGACCACTTTTGCTCCAAATCTCCTGAAACGTTTTGAGATTGATGTAATTGTCATTAGAAACATGAATAGGTTGACCTTTTTCCATTTGGATGGCCCAAAAAATATTGCAACGCCAGTGGTGCTGTGCTTTTGGCACAATTTATGCATGTCAAATTGTCAAAAAATCAAAATGTGTACAAAAGTGAGAAAATTGGAATTTTGCTTGCTCATCAAGGGTTAGAGGCCTGGAGGGAAACCTTAACAAGAATATTGAGCTTCTCTTTCTCCTTTGACTCGATAAAAGCCTGAATCTTTGCATGGGCATGTTTGAGCTTGGCCCTTGCAATCCTGCTTCTCATGGCATAGTGTCTTGCCATCTTCCTCTGAATGTAAGTGTCCTTCTTTGCCTTCTTTAGCAGGCACTCCAGATGAAAATTTTCCCTCTCAAGGCAAGAATCTCTATCCTTGCTAATCTCTATGGAAAGTAGCTCACTTGGAGTGAGTTGCTTTGCCAATTCTTCCTCTTTTTTCCTTTCCTGGGCTAAAGCCTTCTTTAGTCCAATGGTCTTCGGTATTTGTCTAGGAAGCTGATCTTCCTCATCATCACTGTCATCAAAACTACCCAATGTCTCATCAAGAAAAGTCTTTGCCCTTCCTACCTCTCTCTGAGCTATGATTTCCCTGACCTCACTGATGGTCTATTTTTTCTTTAGCTGTTGATTCTCCAACTCAAGAAAACTAATCACATTCTTTGTTCTACCAAGATTAGCTTGAAGCTCACTAATCTTGGCATCTTTGCCTCTGATCACTACACTAGTAATTCTCTCCTCATCCTCATCATTAATCTCAATCAACTGAAACTCCTACTCAGTTTCATGCTTGTCCTCCTCCTCAACAATGATATTCTCTATAACCTTTTCCTTGCCCCTATCATCCCGTTTTGCTAATGAAGAAGGCATGGCCCCTTTCACACCATGTGAAGAAAACACATGCCCGTGGCCTCTCTAATATGTCAAAGGAAATGTATCAATGTCAATTATTTTAGTGCCAACTGTCTCAATGTCCCTTTCACTGCTTGATGCTCTAGTATCATGATATGAGGGTAAAGGGTTGTGGAAAGGTGATGAGGTAGGATCAATATAAGGTGACTGGATGTGAGTGGATGGTGATGTATGAACAGTAGGATGTGGTGGATAAGTGGATACGGGAGGATGAGAAGATGAAGGAATATCATGCTGATGATGGCCAGGTGGAGTAGTGAAAACCTCATTGGCAATGAATGCATCCCATGAAATGTTTTTCTATTGAAGCTGATGCATGACCACCATCTTGATGAGTGAATGAAGAAATAGGATTTGCATTTGCTGATTTTAATCTCTCTTTTGCACAATGTAAGCCATCTTATCAATGCTACGGAAAATATAATAAGGAAAATGCAACATTCTAACTCTAGTGAAATGCATAAGAAGACCGATATGCTATGAATAGAGGCAGGAAAACTTTCCCTCACAAGTGCATTTCATTATTATCCTCATCATGGGCACATACTGGTCAAGGAGATGAGAAAAAGGGAAAATGGACTTGTTGTGATCCTTGTACCTAGGTTTTAGGTACGGTTCATAATAGCTCATGTCCAAGTTTGCTTGTTTAAACCACCTCTATCCCACATTAGGTATCCATGTAGTAGCTGCAATGGAATTGGGGACATCTCAAATGTAACTCCAGCAATATTGAACTTCTTTTCATGTAGATTGATGATGAATAATCTTGTTAACTCCGTGTTATTTTGGACTTGCTGCATTCTCTCACAAAACTCAAAGTAGCCCACATGCTTAAAGAAAGAAACAGTGAGAGGAGAGGCCATGAGTTCCCTTGTATTAATGGGTTCAAACCTGTTTATCTTCCCTCCCTTGTGATCATGTATCCTTGGCCTTTGTGCCTCAACACAACTATTTTATCCCTTAGACATTTTAAACTCTGATTTATAAAACCCTAGGGTGCAAGTGAAATGAGATGAGGGGAAGGGAATGAAATGACAGCTTTGAACAAATGAAGGGAATGAGTGAAGGAGAAAACTAAATCAATGGAAACCCTAAATCAACGTACTTACCCTTTCTGTGACTGATATTTCTTTTAGGAATATGAAACAAGGGTAAAATAGTGATCTCAAGCTAAAATTTAGGGTTTCCTTTAGGGTTTCATTTCCATTCAATTAAGAGTGATCAAATAGATTTAAAAATAGGGCTTATGTCATGCACTTACCACTTAAGAGTTCTTGGAGGAATTTGACAATAATTTGGAGAATTTTTGAACTTTTTTTAATGGCCCCAACCCTTAGCAGACTTCTCTGTCTAGGTGCGCTGCGTGCCTAGACCTTGGCGTTGTGCCCTTGCCTGAAATTTTCGACGCAATTTTTGAAGGCACTGCACGCCTGTAGACTGGTGCTACGCCCTTGCCAAAAGAACCCCATGTAAGTTGCATTGGTGCTGTGTGCTCAGAGCTTAACGCTACACGCTTGGGTTGGTGCTGCGCCCTCAGCCAATGGCGCTGCGCGCCTAGACAGAGAAGTTTGCTAAGGGTTGGGGCCATTCAAACAAGTTCAAAACTTCTCCAAATTCTTGCCAAAGTCCTTCAAGAACTCTTGAGTGGTACGTACATGACATAAGCCCTATTTTTAAAGCTATTTGATCACTCTTAATTGAATGGAAATGAAACCCTAAAGGAAACCCTAAATTTTACCTTGAGATCACTATTTTACCCTTGTTTTATATTCCTAAAAGAAATATCAGTCACAGAAAGGGTAAGTACATTGATTTAGGGTTTCCATTGATTTATTTTTACCCTTCACTCATTCCCTTAATTTTTTCAAAGTTTCCATTTCATTCCCTTCCCCTCATCTTATCTCACTTGTACCCTAGGGTTTTATAAATTAGAGTTTAAAATGTCTGAGGGAGAAGATAGTGGTGTTGAGGCACAAAGGCCAAGGAGACATGATCAAAAGGGAGGGAAGATAAATAGGTTTGAACCCATCAATACAAGGGAACTCATGGCCTCTCCTCTCACTGTTTATTTCTTTAAGCATGTGGGCTGCTTTGAGTTTTGTGAGAGAGTGCAACAAGTTTAAAATCACATGGAATTAACAAGATTATTCATCATAAATCTACATGAAAAGCAGGTCATTATTGCTGGAGTTACATTTGAGATGTCCACTAATGCCATTGCAACTGCTACAGGGATACCTAGTGTGGGATAGAGGTGGTTCAAACAAGAAAACTTGGACATGAGCTATTATGAACCATACCTCAAACCTAGGTACAAATATCAAAACAAGTCAATTTTCCCTTTTCTCATATCCTTTACCGATATGTGCCCATGATGAGGATAATAATGAAATACTTCACTTGTGAGGGAAGGTTTTCCTGCCTCTATTCATACCATATCCGTCTTCTTATGCATTTAACTAGAGTTAGAATGCTGCAATTGCCTTATTATCTTTTCCGTAGCATTGATAAGATGGCTTACATTGTGAAAAATAGAGATTACAATCAGAAAATGCAAAGCCTATTTCATCATTCACTCATCAATATGGTGGTCATGCAGCAGCTTCAGCGGAAAAACATTTCATGGGATGCATTCATTGCCAATGAGGTTTTCACTACTTCACCTAGCCATCATCAGCAGGATATTCCTTAATCTTCTCATCCTCCTGTATCCACTTCTCCACCACATCCCGCTATTCATACATCACCATCACTCACATCCAATCACCTCATATTGATCCTACTTCATCACCTTTCCACAACCCTTCACCTTCATATCATGATACTAGAGCATCAAGCAGTGAAAGGGACATTGAGATAACTGTCACTAAAATAATTGACATTGAGCCATTTTCTTTGAAATATCAGAGAGGCCACAGGCATGTGTTTGCTTCACATGGTGTGAAAGGGGCCATGCCTTCTTCATCAACAAAACAGGTTGATAAGGGCAAGGAAAAGGTTACAGAACATATCATTGTTGAGGAGGAGGACAAACATGAAATTGAGAAGGAGTTTCATTTGATTGAGATTAATGATGAGGATGAGGAGCCAATTATTAGTGCAGTGATTAGAGGAAAATATGCCAATATTAGTGAGCTTCAAGATAATCTTGGTAGAGAAAACAATGTGATTAATTTTCTTGAATTAGAGAATCAACAACTAAAGACAAAACATAACATCAGTGAGGTCAAGGAAATCAGAGCTCAGAGAGAGGTAGGAAAGGCCAATGATTTTCTGGATGATACCTTGGGTAGTTTTTATGACAATGATGATGAGGAAGATCAACTTCCTAGATAAAGACCGAAGACCATTGAACTGAAGAAGGCTTTAGCCTGGGAAAGGCAAGAAGAGGCAGAATTGGTAGAGCAGCTCACTCCAAGTAAGCTGCTTGCCATAGAGATTAGCATGGATAGAGAGTCTTGGATTGAGAGGGAAAATTTGCATCTATAGGGCTTGCTGGAGATCGCAAAGGACACTAACATTCGGAGGAATATGGCAAGACACTATGCCATGAGAAACAGGATTGCAAGGGCCAAGCTCAAACATGCCCATGCAAATATTTGGGCTTTGACAGAGTCAAAGGAGAAAGAGAAGCTCAATATTCTTGCTGAGGTGTCCCTCCAGGCCTCTAACCCTTTATCAGCAAGGAAAAATCCAATTTTGGCACTTTTGTGCACATTTTGATTTTTTGACAATTTGACATGCATAAACTATGCCAAACGCACAACGCCACTAGCGCTGCACTCTTTTTTGGGCCATAAAAATGGAAAATGGTCAATATATTCATGTTTATAATGAAAATTACATCAACCTCATAAATTTTCAGGAGATTTGGAGCAAAAATGCTCCCTCAAAAAGGCCAAAAACCATCAAAAAATCATGTTTATGCCCTATTTTTGACCTTCACGCTGTGCATTGAATAGTCTTGGGAGAACAGGTTTTTGATAAGGAATATGGGGACCATTTTGGAAACTGAAAGCATATTTGGAAACTAGACTCATATTCATTTCCAATGTGCCATCATGGAGCTCATTTTAACATCGGGAAGGCCTCCAAAAGTTGGCAGCCAGATAGGCCATTTTTTCTGTCATGGCGTTGTGCGTTTGCACCGGCCTTGCACCCCTGTACCTTGGTGCTATGCCCTTGCTAGGAGTTGAATAAAGACATCAGAATTCATTACAAAAGTTACTAAAAATCCTTAAAATTCGAATATTTCCAATGTTATCTCAAATAGTGAAGTTAGGAGTTATTATTATAGTGAGTCACTTTCCGATATTTTGCCTTAGGCCTTGCATGGTCTCAAAGGTAAAAAATGCATTAAATTTGTAATAAATAACATCTGAAACCCTAGCTTGGGATCACCTCCTCATTTTTTAGATAAATACTTCATGTATGCTTCATGTTTTTTGTTGGTTGGTTGTTGGGCTGAAATTTTGCATAGATTCTGAGTTGTAAAAAAGTTGGCTTTGAAGCTCTGTAACTATTTTAGATGTTAGCCTCTCTAAAATAACAATAATAAATCCAAAGTAATAAATTAATTAATTAAATATTCCTAGTTAGGAATATGTGCCTAACTCTTGGGTTGTTGGGTTGTTCCTCAAATATTGGAGTTTGTTTAGGAACTCCTATCTTGGTGGGTTTTTGGTGAGAAATTATCTCAACCAAAAGAGTCTAAGATAGCACAGAATATATTCTCTCATCTATTTAAATTGTAAATTAAATTCTTTTAATAAGAGAGATTACATGAGGAAGCCATGAGGCTTCTGCCTTTTCCGCCAATATTTTGTCTAGGTTTTGTATCTATGTTTTCTGCAATATGTTTCTGAGTTATTTCATTTCTATCATGTGGTATCAAAGCTTAGGTGAGGATCAAAACTTAAGTGAGGTCTTTGAGCTATCATATATCACTTCCAAGTATTGAATTTTATCACTGTCATTTCAATCCGACGAGAAATTATTCATTTACCCTTATTCTCACCCCGGTTTAGTGATGTCATCTCTTAGTGTTTATCGGTTTCGATCATAAATCTATTGCAGTTCGTGGCAGAAATCATAGTGGAGACATCTCCAGGATTCAATCGAGTGTCTAACAGAGTGCGTGAACAGAGATTTTTTTGCCTGAATTTACGAACAATAGAGTCTGCCAACAGCCTTCTGACGATTCATCACTGTAATCCTCGGTGAGGGCTCTTCTTTTTAGCACATCATCGCTGCATAAAGCGCTTTTTCGATGTATGTTCCACTAATTTTATTGTAAATATATCAGATATGGCCGCTGCAGATGTTTCTTTGCTACATGTCCTTTTATCATAGTAATATTTGTCGATATTTATGGGTATACTTACGTTGGACACTTTCATATTGAAGAAGTATACGCCTTTCACTGATTCCATTCCTCCCTGCCATGTTTTGATTCGAACGACGTTCACTGCATCTTGGATTGTGCTGTCCTGAACAGTCACATTTGACACACAAGATTTGCTTCCATATTTTCCGAGTGATCCAATACTTATGCCGTGACCAGGACCACAGTTGATATTGTGGACGCGGATGTTTGAACAACCTGTTTGTATTGAAACGCAATTGTCACCGCAAGCCATGGAAAAATGTTGTATTTCAACGTGTTGAGAATTTTGAATTGTTTGAATTTGATCGAAGTTGATTTGTTCGTTTAAGGAAGTCGTGCATTAAGAAGTCTGCTGTCTTATGAGCATTGCACTGAAGGTGCTGGACTAAGATGTCATAAACACCTCCGTAGTTATCAACGGTGTAGGAACCTGCGCTTCCATTGTCATACTTTAGTAGTGAACAGAGATTAAGGGCTCGTTGAATGAATTATAAGTCAGCGCTGAGATCGACCACCAAATCATTGAAGCAATCATTATAAGGTGGAATAATGGACTGAGGTAAGCTTCATTTTTTTAAACGACTTCATACCCACTATTTCAATTTTTTAAAGTGCCATAAGCAAGATATAATATTATTTGGGCCTATTATTTTATATCCCAAATTAAATATTTTCCAAATAAGTTGAAAGATGAGAGAATTGAAGTATTTTGAAGATTACAGTAAAAGTGCTTTGAAGAGTATTTGAATATAAACTCACCTTTTATAAAGTGACTTCATAATGTTAATTCCATTATTTTAATGGAAATTATGTAAAAGCATCATTATAATGGCTCTTTAAATATTGATTGAGGAAAGATAAGGAATGACAAACATATTTTTGTGAGGGGAGTCATAAGGGTGAAGATTGTCATTGATTTTGTAATAAGAGTGATGCTTTTGTAATTTTTGGAGTAGTAAGGGTGATGTTTTAAATTCTTGGAGTGATAAGTTGTATTTTTTAATTTGGAGAGCTAAGGAGTGTTTCCATTTGTATTTGGAGTGATAAGGAAAAACCATTTTTGTAATTCAAAGTATTTTCTTACTTTGAGAGAGATCGTGTCACTATCCAGTCAGATTTTGAAGGCGCGTTGTTTCAAAGGGTTGTCAGCTTGGCATTATCTTTGCTTCAGATGATGTACTCCAATGATTAATAAAGATATCATTTTTTTTGGTGTTGATGTGTCCTAGATCCGCCCGAAATTGAATAAGGGGATCTTAGGAACACCATGTGTGTTTGATGGCGCATGTTTTTTTATGGCTTCATGTTGTTGCTTTATAATTTGTGTCTAGTTGTGACACATTAATAATTTCATACATAAATTTTAATATCAGCAAGCACAAAACTTATAACAAAATAGCTGCAAGATCAACACATGCATATGCACAACTACAACATATAATCAAATATTGTCTACATCTGCATTTTACATCAACAAGCCAATTCACTTCATCAAGTTCATGTACCTGCAGACTCAAAAGTCTACATCAGCGTTGTTATACATTATTTTCAGAACTTGTAATCAAATTCATTATGTTATGTTGATCATTACAAATTCATTGTTAATGAATTTTTAAGAAGACAAGTGAATTCATTATTTTAAAGTGAATTATTGTAAGCTTTCTTGGGTGCATTGTTGACAATGTTCGACACCCTTCCTTTACACAAAATCAATTGAGTTCATCAGTTTTTTCAAACAAGCAACAAGTTTACATCTCCAAGTGAGCGTGATTTCAAGCAATTTGCATCAAAACAGTACAAAGTTCAAACCTTCAAGCGAGCCAGAGTGAATTTTATTGCAACAATCATCATAGCAACCAAACAAGTCAAAACAATCAAGCAAGTTGAGATCCACATCAAGTGAGCATGGCTATTCATTCAAGCGAACGTGAAAAGTCAAGTGAACGCTTAAACAAACGCGACCATCATCAAGCGAGCGTGAATTCCAAATTTTAAGCAAGACAATTCTACAACTCTAGCAAGTGCAATCAGCAACAAATCAAGTGAGCGTGCCATTCAAGCCACATTCAAGCGAGCCTGTCATTCAAGTGAAACAGTTCAAAGTACGACATCTACTACAAGAGAGCTTGATTTCAAGTGCGCAAGTTCAGATGGCGCAACATATTCAGTTGTTAAACATTCTTCACAGTTTGATCATCTCCAGTGATGAAGACATGGTGCACGTCAGCAAAGAAACTCTTGGTGATCTTTCACGGCATCTACAACAAACACATGAAACTATTGAGTTTATTTAGCTCGAGTCACAACTTCAAAGGATTGAATTGCAAGAAAAGAGTGATACTTTCAAGTATTTGAACCATCCAGATGATAAGTCTTTCATTCCAACAGCTTCAAGTGTCGAAGTTGTTCCAGATCCAATTTCTCCCAAGCCCATCATCAAGCCCTGGGAAGAAATTCAGAATAAAAAGAATCGACGAGGCTTAGGATATGTCCAAGATGACGCCAAATTACATATTCCCGATTATTCCAAGCCCATTCAGTTCATCAGTGCGGGATTTCTTGAACAGATGCCCTCAGCACATTCAGAGACAGTTGCAGACAACCAGAAATGCACGCAACCCAAAGTTGCAGAAAAACAGAATTCCACACAACCTGAAGTTGAAGTCAAACCGAAATGTTCTCATTGTCAGAGAACCGGTCATATGGAAGATCAGTGTTTTGATCTCCATCATTGTCGCCATTGTGGCAAGTCCAATCATTCCTCAGACAAATGTCGCAATCAACACAAATCATCCAGATTGAAGATACATTATGAATGGATCGACCCTTGGGAATGGTCATCCAGAGTTAAAAGATTTATTAAGTTCTACAACCGCATATGATCACACATAGTGCAGCCAACAACGAAAATATGATGGTACTCTCATGCAGTTGAATGGGGGAGTACAACAGTGTAAAACTCCTACACCTAAAGGGGGAGTTCAGAAATACTTTCCAAGCGACGTGTCTCTCCTTTCAGTTGAAAAAGGGGGGAAAATGTCAATGAGATTGACAGTGGTTGTCAGACTGAAAGTCTCGACAAAACTAGCAAAATCATCCAGTGGGAATCTTCAACAGCCAGTGGGCATCATCGAAAAATTTTCCAGTGGGCATCAACAAATTTTCTAGTGGGCAGTCGACAGCTAAGAAGCAGTGAACAATTTTTAGCACAACAAAAGCAACAGTGAGTTGTTTTTGACATCATCAGCCAGTGGGCTTTGAACAAATTTGTCAGTGGACAAAGGATGCTGCTTTCATGCAAAGGACAGATGGATCCTTTTGCAACTTGGCACTTGATGGAGTTGTCAAGAAAAATTTAGAGATGAATCAGACATGCAGCTGACGCATGGTCTCTTCAGATTGCAGTTTTTTAGCATCCAGCTTTGGCGGTTTTTCAGGTAATGTTTTTTTGAGGATCAACATGAGAACTTGGAAGATGGTTCCTCGTTCTTATTTTGGATTTTTCATTGAATGGGGGAATGTTAGCCTCTCTAAAATAACAATAATAAATCGAAAATAATAAATTAATTAATTAAATATTCCTAGTTAGGAATATGTGCCTAACTCTTGGGTTGTTGGGTTGTTCCTCAAATATTTGATTTTGTTTAGGAACTCCTATCTTGGTGGGTTTTTGGTGAGAAATTATCTCAACCAAAAGCGTATAAGATAGAATGGACTATCTTCTCTCATCTATTTAAATTGTAAATTAAATTCATTTAATAAGAGATATTACATGAGGAATCCATGAGGCTTCTGCCTTTTCCGCCAATATTTTGTCTAGGTTTTGTATCTATGTTTTCTGCAATATGTTTCTGAGTTATTTCATTTCTATCATTGGACTGGATATTAATGGAACAAGAATATTCACAGGATTCATGAACTTGGTTAAATGGTGATGATATTATGATCTTGTAATGGTTTCTGTTTGTTTTCCATTTTGTACATCAATTTCTCCTATAAAAGAACATAAAATTTAGGTTAAGATATGCTGTTAGAGGCACCTTAATTCTTTCTGCTTTCTGTTGTTTAAATTTTTTCCTCTGCTGGGTATGATTGGAGAAGTTAGGAGTTCCCTACTCTCCATTTTCACCTATTTTTTTTTTCTTGAGATTAATTCAGTAGAGCCCAGCCAGAGAAGTTTATGGTTTGCCTTGTCCTTTGGTTCTGCTTGAAATGTTGTTTTCAAGGCTTTCTTTGAAGTTTAATAACTAGAGTTTGCATAAAGAAGTTTATGGTTTTCCCTATCCTTTGGTCTATATTGAACAGTCACTTTAAAGGTCTTTGAAGTCTGATTGAATAATTTATGAGTTTCCCTGCTCTTTAATCATTACTAAATTATTATCTTAAATGTTTTCTTTGTCTGAAAGTGAATAGCTAGAGAATTTAGGAATTCCATGCTCTCTAGGATTTGTTGGATTGTTGCCTTAAATTTTACTTGGTAAAGTCTGGCCAAAGAAGTTTATGGTATGCCCTATCCTTTTTTCTTTCTTAAAAATAGTAATGTTAAAGACTCTTCTTGTTCTAGTACATGTTAAATGATTCTTAATTTCCCTTTAAGCTACTAAAATCACAACTTAGTGTTCATTTCACACTCACATAAGCTATTAAGATCCATTTGGCTTTGTTAGATTCCCTGTGGAACACCCTTGATTTGTTGTTGTACTCTTCAAACCTTTCACAGAATCCATAGCCCAATGGTTTGAACTTCTCTTACTCTATCTGTTCTTCTTGGCAAGCAACCAAACAAAACAAAACAAACAATCCCTATCATTTTAACTAGCCTAAAATCAACATCCTAAATCAATAAAGTTATATACTTTATACAAATATAGAGAGAGCTCTCTCTGAGTCCAAGAATGCTAGGTCTTTAGACTCCAAAGTTGGTTTGATGTTACCCTTGTTTATTTGATCTTACCAATCTGACAAATTACAGGAACCTAACACCTACACCATAGATGTAAGATATATTGTATTATGTTTGATTTTTAGGTCTCTTGATGATAATTCTCTAAGTCCTTGCCTTTTCTTGTAAATAAATTCAACCATCACTTCCCATTCTAAATTCATGCTTAGGGGGAATCGATTATACAATATTTTTTCACACTCCTAGTCTCGTATCCTGAAGTGTCACACTTTGTGTCGTCAATGTCACAAGTGTCGCAAAGTGATGAAACTTGTCAAAAATATTGTATTCACTATGAAACATGTTTATGTAGATCAGAAAGGCCAAAAAACACTCCTCTTTATTCCATTCATTCAGATCTTGATTCTTTCATCTTATGTAATGAAGAGGACATTAATGAGTAGATAAGCAAAGTTGAAACAGATCTAGACACACTGCAATAGTCAAACCAGTCTCTGCATGAGGAACTCAACTCTCAAAACTATAGCAGCCCTGAAAAGACACATGATGATAAAACTAAACTTGATTTTATGCAAACTAAAAATGAATTTCAAAACCAAAAATTAGTTTAATATATGAATTAGGTTGTTCAAATGAAGGAAAAACCTCAAAAGCACAGTTGTTCCCTTTTTCCAATCCAGAAATAATGAAAGACCCTCACAGAACAGAAATGTTTGGGAATCTGGAACAAAAGAGTCTTATATTTTTGCCTTAAGATACCTCATCATCAAAGAGTTTTGTCCCTTCAAAATAATTTTTTACTCTCACAAATGTTGCTATGGACCCTATAGATGTATCTATTGAAACTGATATAGAGGAGTATAATGTGGGCAGCCTAGAAAGGCCCAAAATGATTAAGTTATCCAAAACCTTGTCATTACAAACAAAACTGAAATACATAAGGTTATGCAAGAAGTTTCAGGATGCTTTTGTATATAGGAATGAAAGCTTAAAGCCTTGTGATATAGACATTATTAAAAAGAGGGCTCTTTCCAAGAAAAACCACGAAACCCTTGGGCAAATTGTATCACTAACAAAGAAAGCCAAAGGATGCAGGCTGTGTATAGACTTTAGGTACCTAGGCAAAACCTCCTTGGAGTACAAATACCCTTTTCCCAAGATAAATCATCCTATGCCAAGGGTAGAAGTTTCTAACAAGATGTCATTGCATGATAGTGTTTTAGGTTACCATCAAATGATACCACTTCAGATCAATCAACATAAAGACATTTTCAAAGTTCCTTGGAACAACTACATGTTTGACCAAATTCTTCCTGGGCTAAGGAGTGCTAAAGACACCTTCCAAAGAACCATGGCCCTTGTTTTCAAGTTCATCACTATGACATACATTGATGACATCATCCTCTGTTTTGAAGCTGATAAAGGACACCTTTTCTACCTAAGGAGGATCTTTGACAGAAACAAGTTTTGGAAGCAAGACACAAAGAGGAAATCCCAAGGAGAGCATGGCTTGTTTGACTTTTTTTGGAAAAATCCTTATACCATGCTTTCAAATGGAGGTTACTATGATTTTTTTTTACAAGAGATGAATGGAAAAAGAACGTTAGGAGATCCTTTTGAGGACAGGATGCTCAAGTACCATTGCTGTAAAAACCCTTAGTTTAAAATATTTCATTCATTGTACATAAAACATTGCATGAGAAAAGTCACAAAAACACAAAAACATAGAAAGAATGAAAAAGAGGGAAGATTTGAAAAGAGGTATAGCCCCATACCCAAAAAATAGTACTATTGAATGTGAGCAAGCTTAAATTCCACTACTGGTTCAAAAAGAAGGTCTTGTTTCAGTCATCTAGCCTAATCATGGTTGAAACATGTTTTCAATTTATTGTTGATAAGTTAGTGAAAGAGAAATTGTCAAATCATTCAAACTTGACTTGTCAAAAAGGATAGATTAGGAATGAAAGATACTGGTTCCACATGCTTAAAACTAAACCAAGGAGAAAGATGGGGATGATTACCAAATGATAAATCACAACCGTTGTTTTTCTAGTTTTGTTTGTACAAAAATAATGTTTGTGTGCAGCTTGTTCTTATGCCACAAATCATGGTAAGTCAGATTGCCTAATCCTGATTTAAACCATGCTTTCAATTTCATGTTTATACCTTAGAGAATGAATTATTTCATACATAATAACCTTGACAGTTAGTTAGTCCAGGTAGAGAATAAAAAGAGTTCATTAGCATAATGTGAAATCTTGGATGAAATAAGATAGAAGTAGATAGTTTGTTTTTCTTTCAAGATAAAAAGAATGTCAAGGGTTTGCCAATTCAAGTGCACCCAAGGAAGAAAAAATGTTAGGCAAGTAGGTTGGGTAGGTAAAGATGAATTTGAGCTAATCATGTTTTTCATATTATTGAGATCAAAACTTCAAAGAAGCATCATCAAATGAAAGAAGTAAAAACCTGCCCAATGGATGAGGCACTAGTCTCCATAAAGCCAGAGATCTGAAGTTCTGGACATCTCCTGAAAAGGAGTTTCCCTCCCCAAGTGGAGCCACTATTAGTCATCAGTAATTTTTTCCTTTGTACATGACTAAATGCTTATCCTAGATTTATAGAAACAAAATTCATGAATATTGTGACTTCTAGAAATCTCACTGCCTTCATTATCCTTAGGATAAATTTTTCACTATTTCATTATCCCATCATGTCATGCTCATCTCATCACTCCCAGAAGACCAATCATGAGCTCATACCACTCATTTTGTCTATGTTTTGTCACCATTGACCTTAGCACTCTATTTTTGGCTTGCCTATTTCCCCCCCACCTGACACCTAGGATCACGAACCAACCTACTCACTCTTATGTTTCCTGGATAGATCAAGCATTGATGGGCTCAAAACTATCTCTGTAGGATCTATAGATAAATAAAGTACATTGGATTTTGGATCTTCAATACATAAAAATATTAAAAACTATTTTTTTTTATACTTAAGGACCCAAAACCAAGTTTTTAGTCAAAGGCCATGTCCAAAGAGCCTCTCACTAGGTCACCTAGGGTTTCATAGGTCATAGGTTTGTTTTGGAATTGTAAAATATTTGTTTTTCTTGTGCCAAGAGGATGTAATAAAATAAGACGGAGGACAACACATGATTGTCCAAATG